>OX637464.1:21582884-22130312 GCA_951799995.1 Trifolium subterraneum | reverse complement strand
TTGACCCATAATTTCATTATTATGTATGTCTTTGGATGTAATTATGTTTCTCTTGTTAAGCTTGTATCTCACTTGTGTACATGACTAAGTGTTATATGCATTAGTGTAAGTAGATTCATATAGATGATTATTTATGATTAGGGAAAATTTGCAAAAATGATGCATCTCGATAAATGGAACTGCATTTTTTGTTATTTCATCAATTGTTTCGAATGAGATACTTCTAACATGAGGTATTTTCATCCTTTTGATAATGTCAAAGGGGGAGAAGACATAAGAAAGAGGCTAGCTATTGGCTAATGAATCAAGTCGAAGATCCTTGAGATCCTTTTCGCAAGTTCGGCATAACCTCGGGGGGAGCTTAGTGGTTTAGCTCTTAATGTTATGTTTTTCTTTAATATTTTGCTTAAAGTTGCTTTTGTTGTAAATTTTTGCAATCATCAAAAAGGGGGAGAATGTAAATGCATGTGTTCTCTTCTTATTTTAAGTGATGTAAAAAATAGGTCTAATGTAACTTGATTTGAAGTAGGCAAAAGTTTAGCTAAAAGTTTTTCTAAAAGGATTTTTGCAAAAGGTATATCTATCTTATCATGATTTGCAAAAATCGTGAACTGGTGCATACAGGGCATGAACCAGTGCATAAGAAATTTGGAATCTCCACAGAGTATTTTGTGCCAGTACACAACCTTGTTCAACCGGTACAAGATCCTCCTGGAAATCTTGAATCGGTGCGACAGATACATGAACTAGTGCACATATCTGGATCATAAGTCAGAGGGATTTTTGTACATGTACATAATAACTTTTTGCCGATACAAAACTGCATCTGCGATTTTTTGAACCGGTGTATCCACTTGATGAACCGGCGCAAAACGATTAGATGTATTTTTTTTATTGGATGAACTGGTGGATACCTTTAGTATGAACATGTGTATTGCTCGTTTAAAACCTAATTTAGAGATAAATCTGTTCAATTTGTGATTTTTTGAGAGAGAACTTATTGTATTCTTCCAAGAGAGTTCTTAAGTGGATCTTGTGTATTCTTTTGAGGAAAGCACAACAAACCAAGGATCAATCATCTTCTTCAATGTTCATCATCATGATGGGTGATTAAAGAGTTGAAGATAACGTTTAAGAGATCAAGATGTCTTGATAATTGGGTTTGATTAAGGGTTTGAAGGATTTGTGAATGGAGAACTAAGTGGATACTTCAATTTGAGAATTGAAGTGGTTGCGACAAGCGTAGTTCGAGGTAATCATTCAAGATCCGGGGTGGTGATAGATTTTGGTGAAGAATTGGTACTCACAACAATAGATTGTTGAAGATAGAAGAAAGCGCTTGTGGATTGATCTTGGTGAAGATCACGGTTGAAGGCTTAGATAATTCAATAACAAATTTGAAGAGAGTTCATAATTTGGTTGTATTGTTTCTCTAACATTGTATCAACCCATTCATAACTTTGTTTTGAAAATAACTTTCTCAATTCCTCTTTTTAGGAATTGGGGAGACATGTACTAGACAATAGCGAGAACGAGGAATCGGGGAACTCCCTAACCAATCTCTTGTGTCTTTTTACATTTTCTTTATTGCTTTGTTTCATTATTGATTATTTGTGTTGGAATTTTGGTTATTCAATTATTGTTCATAGTTGTTGTAAAACATGCACACCAAGTGTTTGTGAAAACGCTAGAGTGCAATATTTGAATGGAAACTCAGAACTTTGAACACCAACTGTTTGACTAAAGTGCCAAACTAATTTTCTCTTTTACGCTTAGTTGAAAACTAGTTTATCGATACTTGCTTAATTCGATTAAAATCAATTGTGAGCTTTACCTTATTATGTTATCAACAGATCTGAATTTTCCGATTTACTTGCATTATCTCTCTTGCCCAATACGTTAGGGATAGACGTTTCAATCTAGAGGCGCTTCCGCATCGTAATCAATTTCTTTTAAGCTGGTGTTCATTGACATTATCAATGCTGCCATTGTGAACAAGAACTGAAATTATATGCTGCTTTGCAAGTTGCTCTGGAAATTTATATTTGAGTTTTCATTGTGTATTTCGTGACCAATGCTTTAAGCTTGTGGTTAGAACCAAATATATATATATTGTTTTTGTGTTGTTGTGGTGAAAGATTTGATTTGATTTTTTTTTTTTTTGAGTTTGGTGAAGAAGATTGATAAAGTTGGCGATGAAGGTGTTGCTGTGTTTATTTTTTGGATTTTGGGTTGTTTTTTTGTTGAAGTTTGATGAAGATGAAGAACAAGAGAGAGATTAAAACACATTAACGTAGTGGACTATTGTGATTAACGGTCGTATAATTAAGGGACTAATCCGGACATTTTTTTCTTTAAGGGACCATTGTGAAACCTAAAATGTCTTTAAGGGACCAATAGACTAATTAAACCTATATAAAATTATGGGTTAAATATGTTTTTAATCCCTACAAAATCACGAGATTTTAAATTTAGTCCTTCAAAAAATTATTCACTTTTAGTCGCTATTTTCATTTTATAGGGAATAATTCGAGGGCTAAAAGTATTCATTTTTTGTAAAAAGGTTTTCAAAAGAAGGACTATTCTTACAAGTTGCAATATTATGGAGGACTAGAATTACCATTAAAATTTAATATGGACAAAACTTGAAAGAATGTAATTTTGTAGGGAATCAAAATATATTTAACCCAAAAATCATAATGTATTTAATTTTATAATGGTATAATGACATGTTCATTGATATGTTATGATATTTAAGATATATTTATGTATATAATCATCATATTTTTAAGATACACAATAATTAGATCGTAATTTTGAAGAAGTTCCGATTAGATCGTAGTTAAACAGCGATGAAGGAATTATATCAATTAATTGGACTTCAGAAGATTAAAATTTTGGAGATATATTGCAATATAAATAAGATACCCATTATTCCGAATAGTACATAATGAAAAATATATTATAAATATAATTTATTAATTAAGGGCATCTAAATTGGATATAGTCCCTCATATTAAAAGGATCTGGAGGGTCCACATCCTCCTCCTCCTATATTATTGAAGTCAGACAAATGAGACTGCAACATAGGATTCTGATTAAATTCTGTTGGAGACATTTGAGCTTGTTGAGCTTGGGTAGGAGCACCCGGGACTTCAAGCCTATAAGTTGGTTGAGCAACATTTTGATTCAGATCCTCCAAAGCCTTCTTCAAAAATTCAAGTTGAGCCTCATTCAATCCATCAACGGGACAAGCCCACCAAGATGGATCCTCAGTCATCTTGCAAACATGACTCAGATCATCACCACACCTTTTTTCGTGGTCCAGTGCATCTTTGATCAGAGATAACTGAGCATTGAGTTCGCGCACGTTGGTGCTACGAAAAGCCTCAATGTATTGCCTGATGTTGTTGTTTTGAGGTGGGACCCGCGAGAGATAACGATCTATGACCGTATTAAGATCGGGGTTACCAAAGGAAAATACCTTTTCAGTAGGTGAAAATATAATTAGAGCCACATATGCCCCACAAAGAGTGAATATTTCACTAGCTTTCTTGAAGAGCCCGCTACGGCGCTTCGAGAAGGTAACTTGCATGTTGCTCTCATTGCTAATCCTTTTAATTTCAATCTTTTGACGACCTCGGGTTTTCTTTCCGGTCGACATTGATGAAGCTCAAAATGAGATAAGGGGGACTAAAAGGATGGATGTGTTTGTGACTTTAGAGTAAGAAATGGGATATTGAAACAAGGTGTGCAGGCGTAATTTTATAGCCAATTTTTGTAACGTGGCACAACATCCGGCTCTCTTTTTTGATACATTGCACCTTAATCCTACATTAAATATTTTCTGGATCGAGAGATTTTCTTCAAATCTCATTTTCACGATATGGTAGGTAATTCAATGTAATTAAGTGATCCTCTTTTACCAATTTGTATATATCTTAGTTATTCAACCATTGTAAGAGAAATTGTACCGGATAAATCCAAGACTTTGCGTAATAATTATATTATTATTTATATTTTTTATTAATAAAATATTGGCTTAATTACACTTTTGATCCCTTATCTTTATTTTAGGTTTCAAGTTGGTCCCTTATCTTTTAAAAGTTTCAGGTTGGTCCATTATCTTTTCTGCAGGTTTCAATTTGGTCCCTTCCGTCAAATTTTTCACTGTTATCGTTAAATTTGGACATGTGGCACCTATGTTGCCCCGGTGCGGGTACGGTATCGGTATCCGGTACCGGTACTGGTACGGGGTACGTCATTTTTAGAAAAACTAAGGTACGGGTACGTCCCTATAATTTTTTTTAAATATAATTATATAAATCAAATAATAGAATTATATTGTTAAAATAAATAATTAAACATAAAAAATATTACACCGCAATTTAAAAGTAATTCAAATTGTTCAAAAACATCAAAATATGAAATTAAAAAGCAATTAGCTCAAAAAGAGTCAATTGTTCCACATCCATCATCACTAAAAAGAGCGGCCTCTAGTTTAGGTTTATCGTGAGAAAGACTAGCAATTTCAAAAATATCAATTATATATTAAATAAATATCATTCATCTCTAAGAATATTCCACATTTTTGTTGCTCTTTCATAAATATTACTATTTTTCTTTCTCGAGAGAATACGAAGATTTGTATGAATAAAAAACCTAGATCTTCATTTCTATTTGAATTTAGTATATTCATTTTTAATGAATGAGTGAATAATTCCAATAGCTGCTTTTTTTTATTGTTTTTTATCAGTAGGTGCTACTTTTATATTATACAAAAATAAAAAACCTAAATATTTATATAAAAAAACAAATTAAAGAAAAAGAAGAAGAAAAAAATAGTGTCTTTTTGGATTGGTGTACCACGCGCGTACCACAGATGTACCACTCGTGTACCCATTACAAAAAACAAAAAAAAAAATCTAGGTACGGCGTCGGTGCGTACCGGGGGAGTACCATACGCGTACCAGTACCCGGTACCGGTACTCTATCTAAAACGGAGTACCCATGCATCATAGTGTGGCACACTTGGACAGATGACATGTATCCAAATTTAACGGTAATAGGGAAAAATTTGACGGAAGGGACCAACTTAAAACCTGTAGAAAAGATAAGGGACCAACCTAAAACTTTCTCGGGTGAACCATTTTAGACCCGAATCCCCCTGATGTCCTACCCTAATATCTCTCACCTCATCTTCCCGCGTTTCTAGTATATATTCATTAAGTTTTTCTTAAGAATTTGTTGTTCAACAATTGAACAGTTCAGATTCGACCGTACATACAAACAGCCAATATAGCTGCCGTACCATATCACCATATAACAAGAAACATTAAACAGAACACACCAACGTTAGAGTTGGACTTGGATTTACTGCTGTGGGGATATCCCACAGTTTCACAAAGTTGAAACAATCTTGACCTTTAAAACAATCTAATGGTTTGTGTTAATTTAAAAAATTCTTATTTTAATTTTAATTAATATAAAAATAACAGAGAACCCTTCTCTCTTCTCTCTCCTTCCTCTGTCGTCGTGCTTGTTCAACTCATCGGAAATCTAAGAAACCAAAAAAGAAGAAGATGGTGTTGTAAGGTTCCAGAGAGAGAAAACGATGGCGAATCAACCTGATCTCCACGTGACCGAGTCTGTCAAATTTGGATAAAGGCAAACAATATGGTCCATTAGATTGTTTTAAGGGTCAAGATTGTTTCAACTTTGTGAAACTGTGGGATATCCCCGCAGCAATAAATCCAAGTCCGTTAAAGTTTGGTCGAAATTGAAATAAACAGGATTTGGATTTACTACTGTGGGGATATCCCACAGTTTCACAAAGTTGAAACAATCCTGACCATACAAACTATCCAATGGTTTATTTTAATTTTAAAAAATTGTTATTTTACTTTTAATGCAAAATTGACCGAAAATCCATCTCCTCTCTCCTCTGCTGTCATGTTCAACTCGCCGGAAATTCAAGAAAAAGATGGTGGTGTAAGTTTCCAAAAAGAGAAATACAATGGTCTCTCCTAATTGAAAAAATTGTTTGTTTTAATTTTATTTTTTGTCAAACTGTTCATCTCTTTCATCTCTTTAAAATTTCTTACTAGATTTGCTAGAGTTGCAGCTTTATCTCAGATCTGTACCCGCCGGCAATAGAGGAAGACGCTGGTGATGGTGTTCGGTGATGGAGGAGGACGATAGTGATGGTCGACGGAGATGGAGGTCGCGACTGGTCTAGAGAGAGAGAGTGAGAGAGAGAGAGAGAGGAGCGACGGAGAGAGGGTGGTCGGTGAGTGAGGTTGGCCGGCGGAGAGAGGGTGAGTCGGAGAAGTGAAAGAGAATAGAAGGGAAAAAAACGACAAAAAATTTAGGTAGATGAAGATGAACAGTGTTGTTGTTGTATGTGGTTCATTGGATTACTTTGATGGTCAGGATTGTTTCAACTTTGTGAAAATGTGGGATATCGCCATAAATCCAAATCCAAATCCAAATAAACAGACACAACTGATAAGGCATTAACCAAAACCATGTCACTCTCCACCACAACTTCTCACCTCACCATTCTTCCTTCACTTCCTTCAACTTCACAACTTTCTCATAGATTTTCCTTCACTTTCCCAGAAAAAAGAAACCAAAAAACTTCTCATACAACTCTTTTCTCTTCTTCATCAAGGTCTACTACATTCTTGGTGAAGTCTCAGACTACTAGTGTATCTTCTTCTGAGGCTGTGAAAGTGACTTCTGTTCCTTCTGAAATGAAGGCTTGGGTGTATGGAGAATATGGTGGTGTTGATGTTTTGAAATTTGATTCAAGTGTTGCTGTTCCTGATGTTAAGGAGGATCAGGTTCTTGTTAAGGTTGTTGCTGCTGCTCTTAATCCTGTTGATGGTAAAAGAAGGCAGGGAAAATTTAAGGCTACTGATTCTCCACTTCCGGTGAGTTGTTTTGTTTCACATTTGTTTTGTTTTCTTAGGAAGTGGAATTCTTGGTTTTGTTGAATTTGAAGATATGAAATGAGTTAATTGCCAGTTCATGTAATCTTTGATTTGGTCTCTTAAATTGATATCAATAGGTTAATGGAATAGACAATAACATAATTAAATTGGTGACTTAGGGATTAAATGAATCGATTTAAGACCCAATGGGATTGACTTGTTTGAGTTTATCTACTAGCATAAGGATACAGGAAGCCCTGATACTCTAAAATTGTCCAAGTATCGTGTCAAATACCGTATCGAGAAGTATCCTGTGACTAAATTTTACTTATTTAATAAAAAAAATATCAGACATGTTTGTGATACTTCCCGATAGAGCTTATGTCCTAAGTTGTTATCTACTTATTTTCATACGCTTTATGTAATTTTATCTAAGCTTTTGAAAACAACTTACAACTTATAGGAAACCAGTTTGGCTTTATTTGATCTTGTTATAGAAATAACTTATACTGTATATTGATAAGCATTTATGCTATAAGTGCTTAATTAAGATGTTTATTCAAACATGGCCTAAATATGATTAACTTGATCGAAATTTTTTGTTGATTTCAACAATTTCATGGACTATATTTGTTGAAAAACTAAGTAATTTCAACAATTTGCATGAGAATTTAAGCTGAAAAACTAAGTAACAACTTCAATTGATGTATTAATTTTGTATTATATGAATAATTAAGTAATTAAATCAAATTTAACTTTTTTTGTTTATAGACTGTTCCTGGCTATGATGTTGCTGGGATTGTAGTAAAAGTTGGTAGTGAAGTAAAAGAATTGAAAGTGGGTGATGAAGTGTATGGTGATGTAAATGAGAAAGCACTTGAAGGACCTAAACAGTTTGGGTCTCTAGCTGAATACACAGCTGTTGAGGAGAAATTGTTGGCACTAAAACCTAAGAATTTGGACTTTGTTCAAGCTGCTTCTCTTCCTCTTGCAATTGAGACTGCTTATGAAGGGTTGGAGAGGACTGGATTTTCTTCTGGTAAATCTATTCTTATTCTTAATGGTTCTGGTGGTGTTGGAAGCTTAGTCATTCAGGTATTTACTCAACAAGTTAGTCCTTTCAAAGTTTCTCCCTTAATAGAAACAAATAATGGACTGACAACTTCAACTGTCGTGTATTTAATTTTAAAACTGTACTTGAAACTGGACAAATTGGGGGCTAAATAACTGGACAAAAACTGAAATTATTGTCCTCCATTGAGCCATGAGACAACTTTTTGTCCCCCGCACAAGTTGTCTAAAGACCAAAATAACCTTTTGTCCCCAAAACATCGTACAAGACAAAATTTGTTCAATATCTTAAACATTTGTCTTGTATTGTTCTGTCCTATACTGTTTTGTCCAGTACTTACATTTTGCATACCAAACGGTCCCTTAAAATTATGTTGACTTTAAAAGTTTGTTTATAGTCTAACGAGCTATATAGCATTCACACTTCAGACTAAAAGTATGTCTGTGTCTGACATGTAATGGTGTCAGACTATATAGCATTGACACGCAGTTAGATTCAATTACTTCAAACCTATTTTTCAAAGACTATCGGTGTATCAGTGAAAAGGCATAGCATAGTTTACCTGATTAGGCACTGTATGATGATGAAATATGTTTTTAGTTTAAAATTTCTAGCACTTTAAAATGGTACGGGAAAGTATGAAAATTTTAAAATGGTATGGGAAAATTCATACACTTTGACAAGTTATATTTTATTCATACCGTTTAATGACTAATTAACAGCTAGCTAAACAAGTTTTTGGAGCTTCAAGAGTAGCAGCCACTTCAAGCACTAGAAATTTGGAGCTGTTGAAAAGCCTTGGAGCCGATTTGGCTATTGACTACACAAAGGAGAACTTTGAAGACTTGCCAGAAAAATTTGATGTAGTTTATGATGCCATTGGTAAAATTCTTTTCTTCCTGTATCAGTCTTGTTCTTTCAACTTTCAATACAAAATTCTAAACAATTTGGCCAAAGAATTTGTGAAAACCACTTTGTTATTGTTTCATTCCCAAATTTCTTTTGGCTAGATAACCAAGTAGAAATTTGATACTATCTTAGAATTTAAGTTAGACCTAGTTTATCTCTCACTTATATTACTAGTAGTTAATGTAGGAACTTCAATGGTCATTTTAATTCCTAAACGTGAGACGATGTCACTGTAATCTTTGAATGTATCAAAATTACAAAATCATGCATAATTGTGTATGTTAATAATTGCAGAGACTAAAATTATTAATGGTAGACACATTTGATGACCAAATTAACTAATGAAAAACACATTTGAGAACTAAACTGACTAACAAAAGATGCAATTGTATATATTTCCCGGGGGCACTAGTTAGCACGACCCTTTCTATAATTTTGATACATTCAAGAACTTTTATGACAACACATCAACACCTCACACATTTAGGGACCAGAATGATTGTTTACTTAGTATTCTAATCTATATGATAGTGAGTGTTTCATTCATTACTTGGTGATTTGCTGCAGGGCAATGTGACAGGGCAGTGAAGGCTTTAAAAGAAGGTGGTAGTGTAGTAGCATTAACAGGTGCTGTTACACCACCTGGATTCAGATTTGTAGTAACTTCTAATGGAGCTGTTCTTAAGAAACTTAACCCATATTTAGAGAGTGGAAAGGTGAAGCCAATTATAGATCCCAAAGGTCCATTCACCTTTGCTCAAGTTGCTGAAGCATTCTCTTACATTGAAACAAACAAAGCTACTGGAAAGGTTGTTATATTCCCCATCCCTTGAATCAAATTAAAATGATAGGCAATTTCGTTATGTGTCTAGTTAATTATGTTCATACCCTATGAGTAAATAGAAGTTCACCCAAAAAATATATAAATAACTTATTCTCACATTTATTTTCTCTTTAATCTTTCAATGACATTTTAGCAAATACAGTTAAGTCTGCTTTAATTACAAAAAAGGTTTTGACTTCAAGTCCGTTGCAACAGTTTTATGAAGTATTTTCTGTTTTCGGTCTTATGTGAACTCTCACGGTTCATACTATCGATGATTAAATGATATTTTATGAATATGAGATCTATACAACTTTTGTTCGAAAATAATGAGATATCTATAAATAAAAGCCAGCACAACCGCTTATCGGCTGAATAGAAAGCTAAGGTATGCACTATTATCACCCTAAACTTAAAATTACGATGCGTAATTGATCGTCAGAGTGTTTACAATACAACCCACTCTAGGAGTTACAAATCAAGACCCATTCAAACTCTTTCAAGCCAAAGATGTCAGGTTTAGATTAGAGGACACTTAGTATGAGTGAGACCTGTGAGTTGTTTTCTATTTTGACGCAAGATTTGTTGAGTTAATGAAATTGAAAAGCTTGCTATGGATGGAATAGAAGTACCACAATTGAAATTGGATTAAGAGTTCAAACTTCAAAATAATGAAATAACAATTACACAAAGTAAAATTAAAAAATTAAATATTTTGGGTCAGCAATTTTGCAAGCTAGCCCATTCTGGCCAGCCTCTAATGGGCTGATAAATATTTGGGTTGAAGTG
This sequence comes from Trifolium subterraneum, assembly GCA_951799995.1. Classification (NCBI taxonomy): domain Eukaryota; kingdom Viridiplantae; phylum Streptophyta; class Magnoliopsida; order Fabales; family Fabaceae; genus Trifolium; species Trifolium subterraneum. The sequence goes on along the minus strand of OX637464.1, from coordinate 22,119,784 downwards.
ATCTGAGACAAAATCTAGAGTATTACTTTATGTGCCCCTGATATTCTCAAGCGCCCTCTAAACTTTTAATTTTATCCTCCTCGCAGGTTAGACACTCTAATTAACGGATTGTGTTTCGGTTCGCACTCTAAGTAGCGAAGTATTTTGGTCATTTCAGGAGGTGCTTGAGAAACGGTGGCGCAAAAAGAAGAACTCCGAAATCTATTGGACTAAAACCAACTTTAGAGAATAAACATAGATACTGAACAAAGAAGAAAATTTGCTTTTTGGAAGAAAAAAAAATCTAATAGAATTGGTGCATTGTCTTTGCACAAAATAAAAATGTTTGATACCCAATATATATATATATATATATATATATATATATATATCTCAAATTTTTGGATACATTATTCAGAAAATTTTCCTAATGAAAACCCCTATATAACCAGAACCAGAATATGCTATGCATACCGTAGCCCATTATTTTTGTTAAGTCTATGCTTTTCTGAGGATATATATAAATTAAATAAAAGACTTGAGGAGTGATGTGTATGATGCAATGAAGGGTATGAACCCTTCATTTTGATGCCTCAGTGATCTTAAAAGGTCACTGAGGGTGAAATTTTGAAGTCTATATCCCATAGCTCAAATGCTCCCTTAACAAAATCCTAATGTGCACCTTTCAAAACTATGGTTTTCTTCACAACTGCATCTCTCACAAATGGATAAGTCAGCAAGTTCCCAAGAGATACATTAACAGCTTCCTGAATTGAAGAATGAGATAAAGAAAGTTAATTTCAAAATTCATCAAATACCCCCCTAAAATTTAGAAATAGGCAAATACGCTATGAAATTGTAAAACGTCAATCAAATTGCCCCATGCTTCATTTATGCTTTTAAAGGCAACATAAATGAAAATTTTGATGTTAATATTTAATTTAAAATCAATAAATAATTAAATTCAAACATTCAAAAAACATTATAAGAAATTCGAAAATTGGTCGTCTAATAAAGTGGAATAATAAACTAAGGAACGAACTTTCTTAAAAACTTAAATTAGAGAATGTTGGGGGACATAAACTTGCCTTCTCCAAGTTGGTACACTGCTGAGAGAAATCTAATTTGCTTGCTTCTTCTTTAACTTTGGACTTCGCTGGATTACAAATTTGAACCCATTGCTCTATGAAGTCACTGTATGATCACAGATAAAGAAAATAATTTTAAAAGTCATTAAAAATTATCAGCGATAAACAGGGCCAACAAGTCCAGTTACTATTTAATGACATTTAAACACTCATAATATAAACGTTAAAACGTTTTAGACTGTCCAAAACAAATATTGAGGTTACAACCGATCGTTAGTTGGTTCATTGGTAATTGACGCTTAACTTAGTAGTTACAACTGCGATCGGGTGGAGTTGAAACCACTTGATCACAAAACTGAGCCCAAAACAAAATTAATCTATGGTGAAAACCAAAAAATATTGAGGCTGCATCGCATGTGTCAAACATTTTACCGAAATGTTTAAATATAAAGTTTAACGGGACGCACAATTTAGAATTATGTAATGATTAGTATTGTTCCCCTTTGTTTTTATAGTTTAACCGTGCGCAGTGAGGATTGTGAAGGCAGTGCTCGGTAGGGATGTCAATTTCATCCTTAAATGGGGATCTCCGCATGAATTGTCTTGTTTGGGGACTCAAAGATAGAATTTTTTTTTCGTGGATGAGATTTTATCCTCTGCCCCGCAGAGACTCCATCCCCAAATACTTTATTAAAATAACATTTATAAATGTATATTAAGTATTTTATAAATTATTTTTAATTATATTTTCACACAATATGTGTATACAATTTGTTTATATATGATGTTTATTACTTTCACAATACTCGCAATAAAAATTTAATTTTTTATTTGTTTTATAATTACTTTACTATTTCTTTTAAAACTATAGTTTGATTGAAAATAATAAAAATTTAATACTTTTTAAGGTCGATGGATCTTCGCTGGAACTGTGGGAATCTGCGGGAATGGGGATGGAGGAAGAATACTGAAGGTGAAAAACACAAGAAGGGGGTTGAATTGTGTTTTGAAAAATTAATTCTTTTATAGTTATCAGATTGTATAGCAGCGGATAAAAGAATCTAGTTAGAATGCAAAACACGAATAAGACAATGAGAGAGAGAGAAGAGAGTGCACACACAAAAATTATACTGGTTCCTTTCACAAAACGAGAGTAGTCCAGTCCCCTTGCACTTCCAAAGGATTTCACTATAATCACAAAAGATTACAATTCTAATGCTCTAAGTCACACAAGACAGAGAGACTTCGTTGCTCTAAGTCACACAAGACAAAGAGACTTCCTTGCTCTAATCACAAAGATAAGAGACTTCACACACTAACTTAATACACAGATTAAGTAGGACTGAAAGTTCTAAGCTAGATCCTCTTAACACACAGTTCAGAGCCTAACAATATCAAAAGATATTTGACTTAGAAATTACACAAGAAAGAAACAATTCACAGCTTGAAAACAAAGTAAATCTTTCTCTGAGTTTCAATATTTTTCAGTAGTCTTTCTGTAGTCTTCCAGTGATCTTCTCTCAAGTAGAATGTCTTCTATTTATACTCTAAGTATAATGACGTTGAGAAAGGACCGTTGGTAGTACAATCTTCTTTTGTTGAGCTGGATTTGGTTATTTCTTCCAGAAGGAGTAAATCAATTCCACTACTTCTCTTTGTCAAATGGCGCTTCAGTAAATTAGGTAAAATAGTACAGAGTACTGCACGCTCCATTTGATGATAAGATTGTTGTACTATTCCATTAGTTATGAGCTGTCTATCTTCAGAGAATGTCATTCAGAATCTTGTAATAACATTTCATTGATCTTCTGAATAGTGTACGCAAGTTTTAGGACATGTTTCTCTCTTTGGCATCTGAGGACTTCTTCAGAGGCTCTGAAGCTTTTTGCTTCTCAGAGTCTAAACGCTTCAGACTGTGTCCTTCAGAAGCTCAATTGATGATCTGAGTGAATAAGATTTTTACTTTGTTCCTGCACACTAGATCATTAATTAGTAATACCAATTGTCCATTTAATATCTTGTTATCATCAAAACTTAGGGTGTTTTATAACTAAAACTCATTTTGTTCCAACAATCTCCCCCTTTTTGATGATGACAAATATAAAGTATTAAATACAATTGTTGTTGATTAATTTAATTATGTCAACATCAGGTTGTTGAAGTTTGTAAGCTCCCCCTGAGTCTGATAAACCATTAGGGTTAGGTTTGAAAGCAAGCTCCCCCTAAGTTTTATCCATAATTAAGTTGAATTAGTATATGAAACAATTTGATAAACTTGATTGTATCTATATACTTAACTCTCAGAGTGTGTGGTTTGCAAGCTCAACTCCTGAGTCTAATAAAAATAATTAAGAGCACAATCTTAACTACCTTCATCTATGCAGACACAATTATGTTTACTAATTTGCTCACCTTATCAATTAAGTTCATAAACATTAAGCATAGATATGAAAGAGATTAGGTTCTTATTTTTATGACAGTTTCAAATTCTTATTGAGTAGATATTAAAAAAATATACTACTGACAATTGTACAACATATTACTCCCCCTTTTGTCATTATCAAAAAGTTAGAAAATACAGCAAAAAGGATAAGTAATAAACAGAAAGTGCAAAAAAAAAAAAAAAAATAGAATCCTAAGGGATTTTGGACAAGAAAAGAGTGAGGAGCTGTTGAAGCTTGGATTTAGATGCTCTTGAATATGCCACAAGCTCCAGAAGCTTATCATCTTGTTGATCAAGCGAATGGTCTAGTAAGTTCAGAATCCTTGTATTCTTGTCGGAATTCCCTTCCTCTTTCTTTTCCACATGTGGTGCAGAGTCTGTTAAGTCATATGTGTTGGAATAAATAAATCCAGCGTCACCCTTAGGATTTGATGGGCTTAACATCCCAACCCATGGCGTTTAGGCGCAGCCCCTTAAAGAACTCTATACTATAAGTATATTAAGTTGCGCCTTCACTAACAACAATTGCTTTTGGTGCAGTGGTAAGCGCTTGGTCCTACAAGTGGTATCAGAGCAAGGTCATGGGTTCAAATCCCCCGGTTGACACTGGGAGGGAGATTGTTGGAATAAATAAATCCAGCGTCACCCTTAGGATTCGATGGGCTTAACATCCCAACCCATGGCGCTTAGGCGCAGCCCCTTAAAGAACTATATACTATAAGTATATTAAGTTGCGCCTTCACTAACAGCAATTGCTTTTGGTGCAGTGGTAAGCGCTTGGTCCAACAAGTGGTATCAGAGCAAGGTCATGGGTTCGAATCCCCCGGCTGACACTGGGAGGGAGATTGTTGGAATAAATAAATCCAGCGTCACCCTTAGGATTCGATGGGCTTAACATCCCAACCCATGGCGCTTAGGTGCAGCCCCTTAAAGAACTCTATACTATAAGTATATTAAGTTGCGCCTTCACTAACAGCAATTGCTTTTGGTGCAGTGGTAAGCGCTTGGTCCTACAAGTTTTGATGATAACAGTGTATTAAATGGACAATTGGTATTACTAATTAATGATCTAGTGTGCTGGAACAAAGTAAAAATCTCATCCACGTAGATCATCATTTGAGCATCTGAAGGACACAGTCTGAAGTGTTAAGGCTCTGAGAAGCAAGAAGCTTCAGAGCCTCTGAAGAAGTCCTCAGATGCCAAAGAGAGAAACATGTCCTGAAGCTTGCGTACACTATTCAGAAGATCAATGAAATGTTATTACAAGATTCTGAATGACATTCTCTGAAGATAGACAGCTCATAACTAATGGAATAGTACAACAATCTTATCATCAAATGGAGCGTGCAGTACTCTGTGCTATTTTACCTAATTTACTGAAGCGCCATTTGACAAAGAGAAGTAGTGGAATTGATTTACTCCTTCTGGAAGAAATAATCAAATCCAGCTCAGCAAAAGAAGATTGTACTACCAACGGTCCTTTTTCAACGTCATTATACTTAGAGTATAAATAGAAGACATTCTACTCGAGAGAAGACTACTGGAAGACTACAGAAAGACTACTGAAAAATATTGAAACTCAGAGAAAGATTTACTTTGTATTCAAGCTGTGAATTGTTTCTTTCTTGTGTAATTTTTAAGTCAAATATCTTTTGATATTGTTAGGCTCTGAACTGTGTGTTAAGAGGGTCTAGCTTAGAACTTTCAGTCCTACTTAATCTGTGTATTAAGTTAGTGTGTGAAGTCTCTTATCTTTGTGATTAGAGCAAGGAAGTCTCTTTGTCTTGTGTGACTTAGAGCAAGGAAGTCTCTTTGTCTTGTGTGACTTAGAGCAAGGAAGTTTCTCTGTCTTGTGTGACTTAGAGCAAGAAAGTCTCTCTGTCTTGTGTGACTTAGAGCATTAGAATTGTAATCTTTTGTGATTATAGTGAAATCCCTTGGAAGTGCAAGGGGACTGGACTACTCTCGTTTTGTGAGAGGAACCAGTATAATTTTTGTGTGTGCACTCTCTTCTCTCTCTCTCTCTCTCTCTCTCTCTCTCTCTCTCTCTCTCTCTCATAGTCTTATTCGTGTTTTGCATTCTAACTAGCTTCTTTTATCCGCTGCTATACAATCTGATAGCTAGAAAAGAATTAATTTTTCAAAACACAATTCAACCCCCCTTCTTGTGTTTTTCACCTTCAATTTGTATCAAGAGCTCCGGTTCTGTTTTTAAATCACTTCACAGTGAGACAGTAAAAGATCTATGAAAAACACTGTATGTCTGGGGAATCCACAATTACACCTACACCTACATCTACTGCTACAGATCTCTCTCAAGTTCAATACAACTACGACACCATGACTTCTACATCTTCAACTTCTAATCATGATTTCAGCAATAAAAAGGTTCTAGTCTTTAGTGGTGATGCTCTAAGATTTGAATGGTGGAAGGATAGCATTTACCACTACGTCAATGGAATTGATGATGAGCTTTGGGACCTAATAGAAGAAGGAGTGCCTATTGATGAAATAGGTCCTGATGGAAAGATTACTTTAGCTCAGAAGAGAGCATTGTCTGTTGAGAACAAGAAGATATTTTCCAAGCACAACAAAGTCAAACAAATCATGATGTCAGCTATATCTCATGATGAATACACCAAAATAATGGATAAATCTACAGCAAAAGCTATGTATGACTCTCTCTGCTCAAATTATGATGGTAATAAGCAAGTTCAGAATGACAAAGCAAGACTCCTGGTTCAGCAGTATGAGCTTTTTGCCATGAAACCTGAGGAATACATTGAGACTATGTTTTCTAGATTTCAGACTCTGGTGTCTAATCTCAGGATTCTGAAGAAAAGCTATACAACCTCTGATCATGTGTGGAAGATCCTGAATAGCTTGACTGACAGATGGAGACCTAAGGTTACAGCCATTGAAGAAGCTAAGGATCTCGAGACCATTACTCTTGAATCACTCATCAGCAATCTCAAGAGCCATGAGATGGTATTGAATGTTGATGCTGTGAAGAAGAAGGAAAGGTCAGTGGCTTTAACTTCAACCAAGAAGTCTTCCAAAGCACTCAAGGCTAAAACTCTGGAGGTTGAGGAGGAATTTTCTTCAGATGATCAAGGAGATGAACAGGATGAGGAATTTGCCATGTTCACCAGAAAATTTCAAAAATGGGCAAAAGTGAACAAAAGTAACAAAGGAAATAGCTCAAGGAGTGCTTCTAGTAGAGATGAGAAGAACTGCTTCAAGTGCAACAAACCAGGACACTTCATTGTTGATTGTCCTGAAGCTTCAACAAAGGACAAGAACAAGAAGTTCAGCAGCAAGAGAGAGAGCTACAAGAGGAGAATCAAGAAAAGCTTAATGGCAACATTTGAGAACCTGGAAACATCCTCAGACAATGATGATGAAGAAGCAAATGTGGCTCTGATGGCTACAGCTGATGGAGACTCTGAAGAATCAGACTCTGAAGGATCACACTTTGATGGATCGGACTCTGAAGAATCTGAATAGGTATTTTTAAATTATTCTAAAGAACAACTTTTAACCTACCTTGGTATGTCTCTAAGCAAGTTTGCTAAATCATCCTCTGAACTAAAACTTTTAAAAACACAGAAGGATGAGTTAGCAAAGAAAGCTGAACATTTTCAAGCTCTATATAAAAATTCTTTCATCAAAATTGAAAAACATGAAAATGGGTGCACAAGATGTAACAAACCTACTGATGAGCATGAGGTTTCTCTTCAGGAGTTTGTTCATCAGAACGTCAACAAGATTAAGATGGCGTCTATGATTTATAGTGTGTGCAAAAATAAAGGTGAAGGAATTGGTTACTTATATGGTAAGTCATATGTATTGGAATAAATAAATCCAGCGTCACCCTTAGGATTCAAGGGGCTTAACATCCCAACCCATGGCGCTTAGGCGCAGCCCCTTAAAGAACTCTATACTATAAGTATATTAAGTTGCGCCGTCACTAACAACAATTGCTTTTGGTACAGTGGTAAGCGCTTGGTCCTACAAGTGGTATCAGAGCAAGGTCATGGGTTCAAATCCCCCGGCTGACACTGAGAGGGAGATTGTTGGAATAAATAAATCCAGCGTCACCCTTAGGATTCGATGGGCTTAACATCCCAACCCATGGCGCTTAGGCGCAGCCCCTTAAAGAACTCTATACTATAAGTATATTAAGTTGCGCCTTCACTAACAGCAATTGCTTTTGGTGCAGTGGTAAGCGCTTGGTCCTACAAGTGGTATCAGAGCAAGGTCATGGGTTCAAATCCCCCGGCTGACACTTGGAGGGAGATTGTTGGAATAAATAAATCTAGCGTCACCCTTAGGATTCGATGGGCTTAACATCCCAACCTATGGCGCTTAGGCGCAACCCCTTAAAGAACTCTATACTATAAGTATATTAAGTTGCGCCTTCACTAACAGCAATTGCTTTTGGTGCAGCGGTAAGCGCTTGGTCCTACAAGTTTTGATGATAACAGTGTATTAAATGGACAATTGGTATTACTAATTAATGATCTAGTGTGCATGAACAAAGTAAAAATCTCATCCACGTAGATCATCATTTGAGCATCTGAAGGACACAGTCTGAAGTGTTAAGGCTCTGAGAAGCAAGAAGCTTCAAAGCCTCTGAAGAAGTCCTCAGAGGCCAAAGAAAGAAACACAGTCTGAAGCTTGCGTACATCTTCAGAAGATCAAAGAAATGATATCATCAGATTCTGAAGAACACTCTCTGAAGGAAGACAGCTCATAACTAATGAAATAGTATAACGGTCTTGTCAACAAAAAGAAGAGTGTACAACCAACGGTCCTTTCTCAACGTCTTTATACCTAGAGTATAAATAGAAGACATCCTGATTGAGAGAAGACTACTGGAAGATCATTTGAACTCAGAGAAAGATTCAAATTATATTCAAGCTGTGAACTGTTGTTATTCTTTCTTGTGCAACCTTCTAAGTAAAATATCTTTTGATATTGTAGACTCTGAACTTAGTGTTTAGAGAGTCTTGCTTAGAACTTTCAGTCCTACTTAATCTGTGTATTAAGTTAGTTTGTAAAGTCTCTTATCTTGTGTGACTTGAGCAAGGAAGTCTTAAGCTTGTGTGCTTAAGCAAGGAAGTCTCTGATCTTGTGTGATTAGAGCAAGGAAGTCTCTTTGTCTTGTGTGACCTAGAGCAACGAAGTCTCTAGCTTGTGTGCTTGAGCATTAGTTGTGTAATCTTTGTGATTATAGTAAAATCCCTTGGAAGTGCAAGGGGACTGGACTACTCTCGTTTTGTGAGAGGAACCAGTATAAAATTTCTGTGTGTGTGCTTTCTCTCTCTCTCTCTCTCTCTCTCATTATCCCATTTGCGTTTTGTGTTATGTCTAGAGTCTTATATCCGCTGCATTTCAATATACTTTCAAGTAAAAGAATTAATTTTTCAAAACACAATTCAACCCCCCTTCTTGTGTTTTTCACCTTCAATTGGTATCAGAGCTCCGGTTCTGTTTTTTAATCACTTCACAGTGAGACAGTAAAAGATCTTTGAAAAACACTGTATGTCTGGGGAAGCCACATCTACACCTACACCTACTGCTTCAGATCTATCTCAAGTTCAATACAACTACGACAACATGACTTCTACCTCTTCAGCATCTAATCATGATTCCGGCAATAAAAAGGTTCGAATCTTTAGTGGTGATGGTATAAGATTTGAATGGTGGAAAGATAGCATTTACCACTATGTAAATGGAATTGATGATGAGCTTTGGGACCTGATAGAAGAAGGAGTACCTATTGATGGAATAGGTCCTGATGGTAAGATTACTATAGCTCAGAAAAGACCTCTATCTGCTGAAAACAAGAAGATATTTTCTAAACACAACAAAGTCAAACAAATCATGATGTCAGCAATATCTCATGATGAATATACCAAAATAATGGATAGATCTACAGCTAAAGCTATGTATGACACTCTCTGCTCAAACTATGATGGTAATAGGCAAGTTCAGAATGCCAAAGCAAGACTACTGATTCAGCAATATGAGCTTTTTACCATGAAACCTAATGAAGACATTGAGACCATGTTTTCTAGATTTCAGACTCTGGTGTCTAATCTCAGGATTCTAAATAAAAGTTATACAACCTCTGATCATGTATGGAAGATCTTGAACAGCTTGACTGACAAATGGAGACCTAAGGTCACAACTATTGAGGAAGCTAAGGATCTTGAGAAAATCTCTCTTGAATTACTCATCAGCAATCTCAAGAGACATGAGATGGTATTGAATGTTGATGCAGTGAAGAAGAAGGAAAAATCAGTAGCCTTAACTTCAACAAAGAAATCCTCAAAAGCTTTCAAGGCTAAAACTCTGGAGGTTGAGGAGGATTCTACTTCAGATGATCAAGAAGAAGAAGAAGATGAAGAATTTGCCATATTCACCAGAAACTTTCAAAAATGGGCAAGGATGAGCAAGAGTCATAAAGGAAATAGTTCAAGGAGTACTCCATTAGAGAAGAGAAGAATTGCTTCAAGTGTAACAAACCAGGACATTTCATTGCTGAATGTCCTGAAGCATCATCAAAGGACAAGAACAAGAAGTTCAGTAGCAAGAGAGAGAGCAACAAGAGGAGATTCCAGAAGAGCTTAATAACAACGTTTGAAGACCTGGAAACATCCTCAGACAGTGATGATGAAGAAGCAAATGTGGCTCTGATGGCTACAACTGATGGAGACTCTGAAGGATCAGACTCTGATGAATCTGAACAGGTATTTTTAAATTATTCTAAAGAACAACTCTTATCCTACCTTGGTATGTCTTTAAGCAAGTTTGCTGAATCATCCTCTAAACTAAAACTTTTAAAAACACAAAAGGATGAGTTAGCAAAGAAAGTTGAACATTTTCAAGCTCTATATAAAATTTCTTTAATCAAAATTGAAGAACTTGAAAATGGGTGCAGAAGATGTAACAAACCTACTGATGAGCATGAGGTTGCTCTTCAGGAGTTTGTTCATCAGAGCGTCAACAAAAGTAAAATGGCGTCTATGATTTATAACGTTTGTAAAAATGTAGGTGAAGGAATTGGTTACTCCTATGGTAAATCATATGGGAAACAAAATCCTTATATTTGTTTAAATAATATTCCTGATAATCTTTGTGCCTGAGAAAAACAAAGGCAAAGCTATGGCTGTTTCAGACTTTGAAGGTATCTCTGGGGTCTGCAAGACAAGCTCTGAAGTTACATCAGAGGCTGTTTCTCAGAACCTCAAAGAGAGCAACTCAGGACCTAAGTATTCAGAACCTGAGACTATCAAGTCTAAGACTCTGAAAACTTTGGGACTCAGAAGTTCATCCAATCAGACCCTAAAACAAACCAAACTGATGATAAATAATCAACATAAGACTCTGGTAAGCAAAACTAATCCTAGATTAGAAAAGCAACCTAGGTCCTATAGTGATTATCAAACAAAGGCTAGATTTCAAAATCAATGGACTAAGAAGGTCAATTTTCAAAGACCAAATTTTCAAAGGAAATTCTTTAATAGTCCACAAAACTTTTCACAGAGGCAAGGAAGAATTAGAGGTTATAGAACTAACCAAACTGGACCCAGAAAACAATGGGTACCAAAGTGTAGAATTGTCTACTATTCAGATTTTCGTTGTAGGAAAAACAATTTCAAATCAGATGAATAGAAGCAAGTGATCAGCTGTGGAAGAAAAGCTTATGTTCCAAAACATTACTTTACTTCCAAAGATGCTGAAGTGGACAAAGCAAATGATTATTGGAGAAAACTTCACAATGAATGTGGAGGATATTATTACAATGATCGACCTTGTTTATTCTACAGCTATCCAGACTGAAAGAAAATGGTAATCAATCATGGTATCTGGATAGTGGATGTTCAAGGCACATGACTGGTAATAAGAAATTATTCACATCATTAAAACTTGAAGATGGTGGAACAGTTGGTTTTGGAGGAATCCAGAAAGGCAAGATCAAAGTTACATGTATTGTAGGTAACTCCTCCCTTTTAATTAATAATGTTTGGTTTGTAGATGGACTTAAACCCAACCTATTTAGCATCAGTCAATTTTGTGACAATGAGTTTGTGGTCAACTTTGATAAAGAACTTTGTACTGTAATTAGAGAATCTGACAAGTCCATAGTGTTCAAAGGCAAGAGAATAGGCAATGTATTTAAAGTAAACCTTTCTGATTTGGCTGACCAAGAAGTAAAATGTTTGCTAACTCTGAGTGAAGAGAAATGGGTATGGCATAAGAGGTTAGGCTATGCTAACTGGAGGTTAATCTCTAAGCTTAGCAAACTTGACCTTGTCAGAGGCCTACCTAAGCTACACTATCACTCAGATGCTCTTTGTGGATCCTGCCAAATAGGAAAGAGTGTGAAAACTTCTTTTAAACCTAAACATGTTGTCTCTACCTCTAGGCCCTTAGAGCTGCTTCACATTGATTTGTTTGGTCCTGTGAGTACAGCCTCAATCAATGGGAAGAAATATGGACTAGTCATTGTTGATGATTACAGTAGATGGACTTGGGTCAAATTCCTCAGAAATAAAGATGATGCATATGATGTCTTTAGCAATTTCTGTACACAGATACAAAAAGAAAAAGGTTTACATATTTTAAAAGTTAGAAGTGATCATGGTGGTGAATTTGAAAATGAAATGTTTGAAATTTTTTGTGAACAATATGGCATCTTACATGAGTTTTCTTCTCCTAGAACTCCACAGCAAAATGGAGTTGTAGAGAGGAAGAATAGAACTCTGCAAGAAATGGCCAGAACCATGATGCATGAGACTAACATTGCCAAGTATTTGTGGGCAGAGGCTGTAAACACAGCTTGTTATGTTCAAAATAGAATTTATATTAGACCTATTTTGAATAAAACAACATATGAACTATTTAAGGGAAAGAAACCCAGTGTATCCTATTTTCATCAATTTGGTTGTTCATGTTACATTCTGAATACAAAAGTTCATCTGAAGAAATTTGATATTAAAGAGTATAAGGCTATCTTTAATGGATACTCTGAACGCTCAAAAGCATACAGAGTGTATAATTCTGAAACTCACACAGTGGAAGAAAGTATGCACATAAAATTTGATGACAAGCAGCCTGACAAATTGTCAGAGCTAGTTGAGAACTTTGCAGATATACAACTATCAGATGATGAAGAATCAGAACCTGAAGAAATATCAGGACCATCTCAACCAACCTCTAAAGAAACAAATTCAACTCCTGAAACCTTGGACTCTGAAGATCACCCAGCATCAGAACTTATCAGAAGCAGTCCAAGTAGAGTTGAACAATCAAAATATTCTTTCAAATACAAATCCTCTCATCCAGAAGAGCTAATCTTGGGAAACAAGGACAGTCCATGGAAAACCAGATCAAGCTTCAGAAATGAAGACTCATTAATTGGATTGATCTCCTTAGTGGAACCAAGTTCAACTGATGAAGCACTAGCTGATGATGCATGGATTGTAGCAATGCAAGAAGAGCTAAACCAGTTTGAAAGAAATGAAGTATGGAGCTTAGTACCCAAACCTTCTAAGAAGAACATCATTGGAACAAAATGGGTCTACAGAAACAAGTTAAATGAACAAGGAGAAGTTGTTCGTAATAAGGCAAGACTAGTAGCTCAAGGGTATAGTCAACAAGAGGGGATTGACTACACTGAAACATTTGCTCCAGTTGCTAGACTTGAAGCTATTATATTACTTCTTTCCTATGCAACTCATCAAAATATTGTTTTGTATCAAATGGATGTTAAAAGTGCATTCTTAAATGGCTACATCTCTGAAGAAGTATATGTCAGACAACCTCCTGGTTTTGAGGATGCTTCACATCCTAATCATGTTTTTAAGTTAAATAAATCTCTTTATGGTCTGAAACAAGCTCCCAGAGCTTGGTATGAAAGACTAAGCAATTTCTTAGTTGAAAAAGGTTTTCAAAAAGGACAAGTTGACAATACTCTCTTTAGTAAAACATTTAAGAATGACATTCTAATTATTCAAAATTATGTTGATGATATTATTTTTGGATCTGCTAATCCATCTTTGTGCAAAGAATTTTCCAAGATTATGCAGGAAGAATTTGAAATGAGCATGATGGGAGAGCTGAAATTCTTTCTGGGAATTCAAATCAACCAAAACAAAGATGGAACCTACATTCATCAGACCAAATATACAAAGGAGCTACTGAAGAAATTCAACATGGAGGATTGCAAGCCAATGACAACACCAATGCATCCAACAAGTAGTCTCAGCAAAGATGATTCAGAAGGCAAAGAATATCAGAAGCTATACAAAGGTATGATAGGTTCTTTACTTTACCTAACTGCATCAAGGCCTGATATTTTATTTAGTGTATGTTTGTGTGCTAGATTCCAATCAGATCCTAGAGAATCTCATTTTACTGCTGTAAAGAGAATCTTTAGATATCTGAAGGGAACCACAAATCTTGGATTATTTTATAAGAAAACAAATGATTATAAGTTGATAGGATTCTGTGATGCTGACTTTGCTGGAGACAAGATAGAGAGGAAATCCACAAGTGGCAATTGTCAATTTGTGGGAGAAAATCTCATATCTTGGGCTAGCAAAAGACAAACTACTATAGGTTTGTCTACAGCAGAAGCAGAATACATATCAGCAGCCAAGTGTTGTACACAACTTTTCTGTGATAACACTGCAGCTATTCAACTTTCTAAAAACCCAATTTTGCATGCAAGAGCTAAACATATTGAAATTAATCATCATTTTATAAGAGACATTGTTCAGAAGGGTAGTGTAAATATTCAATACATTGAAACTGAAAGACAATGGGCTGATATATTTACAAAACCCTTAGCTGTTGAAAGATTAGACTTTATCAAAAGGCATCTGAACATGACTTTGGTCTCTGAAGACATCAAGCTCTGAATAACAAAATTGTGGATTCAGCCTCTGAACTATGAAAGGTCTTCAGACGCTGAAAAATTTTAAACTCTGAAGTGTTTAACCATGTGGAGTACACGTGTCAATTACTTTGTCTTTACTCTTAGTCTGTGATTGGTTAGAGTAATGGCAGTTTATGACGAAATTCTTTATTGCAACGAATGTACTCCCTCATCATTATTTTACAAGAGTTTTTCAAAATCACTTTACTCATTTTCGCACAAGTTCACTTTCACATCCCACACCTTTCTTCTAAAACCCAGAACACTTTCTTCCTCCCTCATATTAGCAAAACCCTATTCGTTAACCTCAACAATGGCAAGTTCATCTTCTGTACCAAGATTCCCAGAGGACATTCCAATAAACATCTACGCTCAGGACTCCTATCTTAAAGATGCCACTATGGATCTTCGTTTTGAAGAAAGTAAATTGGTTATGGAAAGACCAATAGACTTTGAGGCCTTAAAAGTCAATGGACATGACTACAAGGAAGTCTTCACTGAACAAGGCTGGGGGCACTACTTGGATATGCTTAATGGACCTATCTACTCCAATTTAGTGTTTGACTTCTGGAGAAAGAGTGAAGTTGTGACTTTGGTAGATGCTTATGCTGAACTTCAAAGAGTAATTGATCAGAACCCAAGTGAAAATAAAGGAAAATCAAGGGAGGAATTGGGTCTGAGGAAATTTACTGAAACAGAGATTCGCTCTAGTGTTGGAGGCTTTCCAGTCATTTTGACAAGAAGCAATTTGGCCAAGATAATGAATCTTCCCAACACTGGAATGATAAGGCTCTATACTGCAGCTTCTGGAAGAAAGTCAGTGTACCTCAATGATATGGCCAGACTTTGTTTCAAGGATCAGAAGTTGTCAAATAAAGTTAGTCATCTGAATGATCACGAAAAGGTTCTTGCTAAGATTATATTCTCTTCATTTCTCCCAAGGGATACTGGCAGTGACTATCTGAATTGGGATCAAAGACACTTCATCTACTTCCTCTCAACAAAAAGGAAAATGAATCTACCTGAATACATCTTTCACCATCTATATGAGACAATTTGTGAGGCTCGGAAGTTTGACAGTCCTTCCAAGTTGATCTCTCATCCAAGGCTCTTAAGCTCCATCTTTGTGCAACTTGGTCTCCCTGATAGATTCATGCTTGCTGGGGTGTCTGAAGACCTTGAACAAGTGAGAGCACCCATTCTTGATGCCAAAGTCTTGGTGAGTCTGCGTTTAAGGAAATCAGGCAAGCTTATTTATCCTCAAAAGCCTCTTCTGATAAATAAGACAAAATTCAAGCCTATGAGTGACGCCTTCATATTTGATAATGAACCTCCTGAAGTCATTTTGGAATATATGAGATTAATGAAGGAAAGAGGAACTACAGTTACTCATAAGGACATTGGACGAGGTGATGGTCCATCATTTGCACAAATAATGAGAGCAGTTAAGGAAGAGGTATTCAGTGACTATGAGGAAGATATAACGGTTGAGGAACCACAAATTGAAGAAGCTCCAGTTAAGAGGTCCGAGGATGTTGATCCAGAAGTGAGGGCTACTATGGCTGAAGAGAGTGGTGGTGATGAAGAACATGTGGTTGCAGAAGCTACTGTCAAAGACTTGCTAAGTGCAAAAATTCTCAAACGATCTCGCACAAAGCACTGCACCACTAGGGGAAAGAAGAGACAAAGATCAGATGCAGGTATTAATCATTCTTTTAATTATTGCAATACAATATCTGAAGCATCTATCCTTGAAAATGTCCAACCTCTAAATATCATCTACCCCACAAACTCTGAACCTGAATGCATAAATGTTTCATCATCATCGTCTGAATCAGCCTCATCTGACTCATTATATAATGAAATTGTGGCTGATTTGGCACGACATAAAGCCAAAGCTAAGCATATTCCTGAGGAGGAAATAGCTCAGCCATCAAATGTTGAAATCCCTCAACCATCACCCAATATTCTTACTGAAGAAGAGATTCTGAAAGAGACATCTTTTAGAGTTTCTCCAATCCATGAAACCTCTGAACCACCAAATGACATATAATCTAAACAACCCAAATCAATTCCATTAGACTCTCACAAATCTTCCTCACCTGAGATGCTTTTAGATACTGCAATTGCAATAAATGATAGAATTGATGTACCAGATGATCATGTGACTCGTTCACCTAGTGGTCCAAGTCATCCAGTTTCTGCACCACGTGTGGAACAACAAGAAGAAGATCACATTCAGACTTGACAGGAAGGGTTCTACACATAATAAAACATACGCTTGATGAACAAGAGGATAAACTTCTAGAGCTGGTAGCATACTCAGGGGCATCTGAAAGGAAGGCTCAGCAGCTTCTCACTCTCTACTTGTCCAAACACCCTTAGGATTCTTGTTTTTCACCTTTTGTTTTTCACTGTTTGTTTAACACTTTTTGCTGATAACAAAAGGGGGAGTATTATTTAGTTGTACAATTGTGTCAGTAGTGTATTTTTTAATATCTACTCATATAAGAATCTGAAACTGTCTTAAATAAGAATCTGATTTTTTTCTTATGTTGCTAAATGTTTATAAACTTAATGGATAAGGAGAGCAAATTAATAAACATAATTGTGTTTGCATAGATGAAGGTAGTTAAGATTGTGCTCTTAATCATTTTTATCAGACTCAGGAGTTGAGCTTGCAAACCTCACACTCTGAGAGTTAAGTATGTAGATACAATTAAGTTTATCAAATTGTTCTTATACTGATTCAACTTAATTATGGATAAAACTTAGGGGGAGCTTGCAAACCTAACCATAATGGTTTATCAGACTCAGGGGGAGCTTACAAACCTCAACAACCTGATGTTGACATAATTAATTTAATCAACAAACAATTGTATTTAATACTTATGTTTGTCATCATCAAAAAGGGGGAGATTGTTGGAACAAAATGAGTTTTAATTATAAAACACCCTAAATTTTGATGATAACAGTGTATTAAATGGACAATTTGTATTACTAATTAATGATCTAGTGTGCAGGAACAAAGTAAAAATCTCATCCACGTAGATCATCATTTGAGCATCTGAAGGACACAGTCTGAAGTGTTAAGGCTCTGAGAAGCAAGAAGCTTCAGAGCCTCTGAAGAAGTCCTCAGAGGCCAAAGAAAGAAACACAGTCTGAAGCTTGCGTACATCTTCAGAAGATCAAAGAAATGATATCATCAGATTCTGAAGAACACTCTCTGAAGGAAGACAGCTCATAAATAATGAAATAGTACAACGGTCTTGTTAACAAAAAGAAGAGTGTACAACCAACGGTCCTTTCTCAACGTCTTTATACCTAGAGTATAAATAGAAGACATCCTGATAGAGAGAAGACTACTGGAAGATCATCTGAACTCAGAGAAAGATTCAAATTATATTCAAGCTGTGAACTGTTGTTATTCTTTCTTGTGTAACCTTCTAAGTAAAATATCTTTTGATATTGTAGACTCTGAACTTAGTGTTTAGAGAGTCTTGCTTAGAACGTTCAGTCCTACTTAATCTGTGTATTAAGTTAGTTTGTAAAGTCTCTTATCTTGTGTGATTTGAGCAAGGAAGTCTCTTGTCTTGTGTGACTTGAACAAGGAAGTCTTAAGCTTGTGTGCTTAAGCAAGGAAGTCTCTGATCTTGTGTGATTAGAGCAAGGAAGTCTCTTTGTCTTGTGTGACCTAGAGCAAGGAAGTCTCTAGCTTGTGTGGTGGAGCATTAGTTGTGTAATCTTTGTGATTATAGTAAAATCCCTTGGAAGTGCAAGGGGACTGGACTACTCTCGTTTTGTGAGAGGAACCAGTATAAAATTTCTGTGTGTGTGCTTTCTCTCTCTCTCTCTCTCTCTCTCTCTCATTATCCCATTTGCGTTTTGTGTTCTGTCTAGTTTCTTATATCCGCTACATTTCAAAATACTTTCAATTAAAAAAATTAATATTTCAAAACACAATTCAACCCCCTTCTTGTGTTTTTCACCTTCAATATGGGAAACAAAATTCCTATGGTTGTTTGAATAATACTCCTGATAATCTTTATTCAACCTTTGTACCTGCAAAAAGCAAAGGCAAAGATGTGGTTGTTTTAGATTCTGAGGGTACCTCTGGGGTCTGCAAAACTAGCTCTGAAGTCACTTCAGAGGTTGTTTCTCAGAACCCCAAAGAAAGCAACTCTGGACCTAAGCATTCAGAACCTGGGACTGTCAAGTCTAAGACTCTGAAAACTTTGGGACTCAGAAGCTCACCCAATTAGACTCTAAAACAAACCAAGCTGATGATAAATAATCAACATAAGACTCTGGTAAGCAAAACTAATCCTAGATTAGAAGAGCAACCCAAGTCCTATAGTGATTATAAATAAAAGCCTCAATTTAAAAAACAATGGACTAAGAAGGTCAATGTTCAAAGACCAAACTTTCAAAAGAAATTTTTTAAGAGTCCACAAAGCTTTTCACAGAGGCAAGAAAGAACTAAAGATTATAGAACTAACCAAACTGGACCCAGAAAGCAATGGGTACCAAAATATAAAATTGTCTACCATTCAGATCTTCCTTGTAGGAAAAACCTTTTCAAATCAGATGAATGGAAGCTAGTGATCAGCCATGGAAGGAAAGCTTATGTTCCCAAACATTACTTTACTTCCAAAGCTGCTGGAGTGGAGAAAGCTAATGAGTATTGGAGAGAACTTCACAATGAATGTGGAGAGTATTATTACAATGATTGACCTTATTTATTCTACATCTATCCAGACTGAAAGAAAATGGTAATCAATCATGGTATCTGGATAGTGGATGTTCAAGGCACATGACTGGTAATAAGAAAATGTTCACATCATTAAACCTTGAAGATGGTGGAACAGTTGGCTTTGGAGGTAACCAGAAAGGCAAAATCAAAGGTACATGTATTGTAGGTAACTCCTCCCTTTTAATTAAGAATGTATGGTTTGTAGATAGACTCATTCACAACCTATTTAGCATTAGTCAACTTTGTGACAATGGGTTTGTGGTTAATTTTGATAAGGGATCATGTACTGTAATTAGAGATCTGATAAGTCCATAGTGTTCAAAGGTAAGAGAGTAGACAATGTGTATAAAATAAACCTTTCTGATTTGGCAGACCAAGAGGTCAAATGCTTGCTAACTCTAAGTTAAGAGTGTTGGAACAAAATGAGTTTTAGTTATAAAACACCCTAAGTTTTGATGATAACATTGTATTAAATGGACAATTGGTATTACTAATGAATGATCTAGTGTGCAGGAACTATGTAAAAATCTTATCCACTATGATCATCATTTGAGCCTCTGAAGGACACAGTCTTAAGCATTAAGACTCTAAGAAGCAAGAAGCTTCAGAGCCTCTGAAGAAGTCCTCAGATGCCAAAGAAAGAAAAAAAGTCTGAAGCTTGCGTACATCATTCAGAAGATCAAAGAAAAGTTATTATCAGATTCTGAAGAACACTCTCTGAAGAAAGACAGCTCATAACTAATGGAATAGTACAACGGTCTAATCAGCAAAAAGCAAACTGTACTACCAACGGTCCTTTCTCAACGTCTTTATATCTAGAGTATAAATAGAAGACATCCTGATAGAGAGAAGATTACTGGAATATCATCTAAAGTCATAGAAAGATTCAAATTGTATTCAAGCTGTGAACTGTTGTTATTCTTTCTTGTGTAACCTTCTAAGTAAAATATATTTTGATATTATAGGCTCTGAACTTAGTGTTTAAGAGAGACTAGCTTAGAACTTTCAGTCCTACTTAATCTGTGTATTAAGTTAGTTTGTGAAGTCTCTTGTCTTGTGTGACTTGAGCAAGGAAGTCTTAAGCTTATGTGCTTGAGCAAGGAAGTCTTAAGCTTGTGTGCTTGAGCAAGGATATCTCTTGTCTTGTGTGACTAGAGCAAGGAAGTCTCTTTGTCTTGTGTGACTTAGAGCAAGGAATTCTCTTGCTTGTGTGCTTGAGCATTAGTTGTGTAATCTTTGAGATTATAGTGAAATCCCTTGGAAGTGCAAGGGGACTGGACTACTCTCGTTTTGTGAGAGGAACCAGTATAAAATCTTTGTGTGTGCTTCTTCTTTCTCTCTCATTGTCTTATTTGTGTTTTGTCTAGCTTTCTACATCCGCTGCGTTTCTATCTGTTTTCAAGAAAAAGAATTAACTTTTCAAAACACAATTCAACCCCCCCCCCCCCCCCCACCTTCTTGTGTTTTTCACCTTTAATTGGTATCAAGAGCTCCGGTTCTGTTTTTTAATCACTTCACAGTGAGACATTAAAAGATCTTTGAAAAACACTGTATGTCTGGGGAATCCACATCTACACCTACGCCTACACCTATACCTACACCTACACCTTCTGCTTCAGATCTATCTCAAGTTCAATACAACTACGACAACACGACTTCTACCTCTTCAGCATCTAATCAAGATTCCAGCAATAAAAAGGTTCCAATCTTCAGTGGTGATGCTCTAAGATTTGAATGGTGGAAAGATAGCATTTACCACTATGTCAATGGAATTGATGATGAGCTTTGGGACCTGATAGAAGGAGTACCTATTGATGGAATAGGTCCTGATGGCAAGATTACGTTAGCACAGAAGAGAGCATTGTCTGTTGAAAACAAGAAGATATTTGCTAAACACAACAAAGTCAAACAAATCATGATGTCAGCTATATCTCATGATGAATATAACAAAATAATGGATGTATCTACAACAAAAGCTATGTATGACTCTCTCTGCTCAAACTATGATGGTAATAGGCAAGTTCAAAATGCCACAGCAAGACTACTGGTTCAGCAGTATGAGCTTTTTACCATGAAACCTGAGGAAGACATTGAGACCATGTTTTCTAGATTTCAGACTCTGGTGTCTAATCTCAGGATTCTGAAGAAAAGTTATACAACCTCTGATCATGTGTGGAAGATTCTGAACAGCTTGACTGACAAATGGAGACCTAAAGTCACAGCTATTGAGGAAGCTAAGGATCTTGAGAAAATCACTCTTGAATCACTCATCAGCAATCTCAAGAGCCATAAGATGGTATTGAATGCTAATGCAGTGAAAAAGAAGGAAAGATCAATAGGCTTAACTCTGGAGGTTGAGGAGGATTCTTCCTCAGATGATCAAGAAGATGAAGAAGATGAAGAATTTGCCATGTTCACCAGAAACTTTCAAAAATGGGCAAGGATGAGCAAGAGTCATAAAGGAAGTAACTCAAGGAATATTCCCAGTAGAGAAGAGAAGAACTGCTTCAAGTGCAACAAACCAGGAAATTTCATTGCTGAATGTCCTGAAGCATCATCAAAGGACAAGAACAAGAAGTTCAGTAGCAAGAGAGAGAGCTATAAGAGGAAATTCCAAAAGAGCTTAATGGCAACGTTTGAAAATCTGGAAACACCCTCAGACAGTGATGATGAAGAAGCAAATGTGGCTCTGATGGCTACAGCTGATGGAGACTCTGAAGAATCAGACTCTGAAGGATCAGACTCTGATGGATCAGACTCTGATGAATCTGAACAGGTATTTTTAGATTATTCTAAAGAACAACTTTTAACCTACCTTGGTATGTCTCTAAGCAAGTTTGCTAAATCATCCTCTAAACTAAAACTTTTAAAAATACAAAAGGATGAGTTAATAAAGAAAGCTGAACATTTTCAAGCTCTATATAAAAATTCTTTAATCAAAATTGAAGAACTTGAAAATGGGTTCACAAGATGTAACAAACCTACTGATGAGCATGAGGTTGCTCTTCAGGAGTCTGTTCATCAGAACGTCAATAAAAGTAAAATGGCGTCTATGATTTATAATGTTTGTAAAAATGTAGGAGAAGGAATTGGTTACTCATATGGTAAATCATATGGGAAACAAAATCCCTATATTTGTTTGAATAATATTCCTGATAATCTTTATTCAACCTTTGTGTCTGCGAAAAACAAAGGCAAAGCTATGGTTGTTTCAGACTCTGAGGGTATCTCTGGGGTCTGCAAAACAAGCTCTGGAGTCACCTCAGAGGCTGTTTCTCAGAAACCCAAAGAAAGCAACTCTGAACCTAAACATTCAGAATCTGAGACTGTCAAGCCTAAGACTCTGAAAACTTTGGGACTCAGAAGCTCACCAAATCAGACTCTAAAACAAACCAAGCTAATGATAAATAATCAACATAAGACTTTGGTAAGCAAAACTAATCCTAGATTAGAAGAGCAACCTAAGTTCTATAATGATTATCAATCAAAGCCTCTTTTTCAAAATCAATGGACTAAGAAGGTCAATTTTCAAAGACCAAACTTTCAAAAGAATTTTTTTAGGAGTCCACAAAGTTTTTCACAGAGGCAAGGAAGAACTAAAGATTATAGAACTAACCAAACTGGACCCAGAAAACAATGGGTACCAAAATGTAAAATTGTCTACCATTCAGATCTTCCTTGTAGGAAAAACCATTTCAAATCAGATGAATGGAGGCAAGTGATCAACTATGGAAGGAAAGTCTATGTTCCAAAACATTACTTTACTTTCAAAGCTGCTGAAGTGGAGAAAGCTAATGTTTATTGGAGAGAACTTCACAATGAATGTGAAGGGTATTATTACAATGATTGACCTTGTTTATTCTACAGCTATCCAGACTGAAAGAAAATTTTAATCAATCATGGTATCTGGATAGTGGATGTTCAAGGCACATGACTGGTAATAAGAACTTGTTCACATCTTTAAAACTTGAAGATGGTGGAACAGTTGGCTTTGGAGGAAATCAGAAAAGCAAAATCAAAGGTACATGTATTGTAGGTAACTCCTCCCTTTTAATTAATAATGTTTGGTTCGTAGATGGACTCAAACATAACCTATTTAGCATCAGTCAATTTTGTGACAATGGGTTTGTGGTTAACTTTGATAAAGGGTTATGTACTGTAATTAGAGAATCTGACAAGTCCATAGTGTTCAAAGGCAAGAGAATAGGCAATGTATATAAAATAAACCTTTCTGATTTGGCAGACCAAGAGGTAAAATGTTTGCTAACTCTGAGTGAAGAGAAGTGGGTTTGGCATAAGAGGTTAGGCCATGCTAACTGGAGGTTAATCTCTAAGCTTAGCAAACTTGACCATGTCAGAGGCCTACCTAAGCTACACTATCACTCAGATGCTTTTTGTGGATCCTGCCAAATAGGAAAGAGTGTGAAAACTTCTTTTAAACCTAAACACGTTGTCTCTACCTCTAGGCCCTTAGAACTGCTTCACATTGATTTGTTTGGTCCTGTGAGCACAACCTCAATCAATGGGAAGAAATATGGACTAGTCATTGTTGATGATTGCAGTAGATGGACTTGGGTTAAATTTCTCAGAAATAAGGATGATGCATATGATGTCTTTAGTAGTTTTTGCACACAGATACAAAAAGAAAAAGGCTTACACATTTTAAAAGTTAGAAGTGATCATGGTGGTGAATTTGAAAATGAAATGTTTGAAAATTTTTGTGAAAAATATGGCATCTTACATGAGTTCTCTTCTCCTAGAACTCCACAGCAAAATGGAGTTGTAGAGAGAAAGAATAGAACTCTGCAAGAAATGGCCAGAACCATGATGCATGAGACTAACATTGCCAAGTATCTGTGGGCAAAGGCTGTAAACACAGCATGTTATGTTCAGAATAGAATCTATATTAGACCTATTTTGAATAAAACAACATATGAACTAATTAAGGGAAAGAAACCTAGTGTATCCTATTTTCATCAATTTGGTTGTACATGTTACATTCTGAATACAAAAGTTCATCTGAAGAAATTATCAGAAGTAGTCCAAGCAGAATTGAACAATCAAAGCATTCTTTCAAATACAAATCTTCACATCCTGAAGAGCTAATCTTAGGTAACAAGGACAGTCCAAGGAAAACTAGATCAAGCTTCAGAAATGAAGACTCATTAATTGGATTAATCTCCTTGGTGGAACCAAGTTCAACTAATGAAGCACTAGCTGATGATGCATGGATTGTAGCAATGCAAGAAGAGTTAAATCAATTTGAAAGAAATGAAGTATGGAGTTTAGTACTCAAACCTTCTAAGAAGAATATCATTGGAACAAAATGGGTCTACAGAAACAAGTTAAATGAACAAGGAGAAGTTGTTCGTAATAAGGGAAGACTAGTAGCTCAAGGGTATAGTCAACAAGAGGGGATTGACTACACTGAAACATTTGCTCTTGTTGCTAGACTTGAGGCTATTAGATTACTTCTTTCTTATGCTACTCGTCATAATATTATTTTGTATCAAATGGATGTTAAAAGTGCATTCTTAAATGGCTACATTTCTGAAGAAGTATATGTCACACAACCTCCTGGTTTTGAGGATGCCTCACATCCTGACCATGTTTTTAAGCTAAAGAAATCTCTTTATGGTCTGAAACAAGCTCCCAGAGCTTGGTATGAGAGACTGAGCAATTTCTTAGTTGAAAAAGGTTTTAAAAAAGGTCAAGTTGACAATACTCTATTTAGTAAAACATTTAAGAATGACATTTTAATTATTCAAATTTATGTTGATGATATTATTTTTGGATCTGCTAATCCATCTTTATGCAAGGAATTTTCTAATATTATGGAGGAAGAATTTGAAATGAGCATGATGGGAGAGCTGAAATTCTTTCTGGGAATTCAAATCAACCAAAACAAAGATGGAACCTACATTCATCAAACCAAATATACAAAGGAGCTGCTGAAGAAATTCAACATGGAGGATTGCAAACCAATGACAACACCAATGCATTCAACAAGCAGTCTCAGCAAGGATGAATCAGAAAGCAAAGTAGATCAGAAGCTATATAGAGGTATGATAGGTTCTCTACTTTACCTAACTGCATCAAGGCCTGATATTTTATTCAGTGTTTGTTTGTGTGCTAGATTCCAATCAGATCCTAGAGAATCTCATTTTACTACTGTAAAGAGAATCTTTAGATATCTGAAGGGAACCACAAATCTTGGCTTATTTTATAAGAAATCAAATGATTATAAGCTGGTAGGATTTTGTGATGCTGACTATGCTGGAGACAAGATAGAGAGGAAATCCACAAGTGGCAATTGTCAATTTGTTGGAGAGAATCTCATATCTTGGGCCAGCAAAAGACAAACTACTATAGCTTTGTCTACAGCAGAAGCAGAATACATATTCAATACATTGAAACTGAAAGACAATGGGCTGATATATTTTTCCCTTAGCAGTTGAAAGACTAGATTTTATTAAAAAGAATCTGAACATGTCTTTAGTCTCTGAAGAAAACAAGCTCTGAAAAACAAAATTGTGAATTCAGCCTCTGAACTCTTTATATTCTGAAAGGTTTTCAGAAGCTGAAAGTTTTTAAACTCTGAAGTGTTTCAGCCAAGTGGAGTACACGTGTCAATTACTTTGTCTTTACTCACAGTCTGTGATTGGTTAGAGTAAAGGCAGTTTATGACGAAATTCTTTAATGCAACGACTGTACTCCCTCATGATTATTTCAATTAGAGTTTTTCAAAATCACTTTACTCACTTTCACACAAGTTCACTCGCACATCCAACACTTTTCATTCTCTAAAACCCATAACATATTCTTTCTCCCTCAAATTAGCAAAACCCAGTTCTTAAACCTCAGAAATGGCAAGTTCATCTTCTCAATTAAGGTTTCCAGAAGACATCCCAATTAATATCTACGCTGAAGATTCTTATCTCAAGGATGCTACAATGGATCTTCGCTTTGAAGACATTAAATTGGTTAGGGAAAAACCAGTAGACTTTGAAGCATTAAGAGTCAATGGGCATGACTATAAAAAGTTCTTTGTTGAACAAGGCTAGGAACACTACTTTGATATGCTAAATGGTCCTATCTATTCAAACCTAGTGTATGATTTCTGGAGAAAAAGTGAAGTAGTTACTTTGGTGGATGCAAATGCAGAACTTCTACGTGTAATTGATCAGAATCCAATGGAGAATAAGGGAAAATCAAGAGTTGAATTAGGTCTGAGAAAATTTACAGAAACAGAAATACGTTCTAGTATTGGTGGGTTTCCAGTTATCTTAACAAGAAGCAATCTGGCTAAGATGATGGAACTTCCCAACTCTGGAATAGTCAGACTCTACACTGCAGCATCTGGATGAAAGTCAGTATTTCTCAATGACATGGCCAGACTCTGCTTCAAGAATCAGACGATGTCAAATAGAGTTGGTCAGCTGAATGATAGAGAAAAAGTTCTTGTAAAGATTGTTTTCTCTTCAATTCTTCCTAGGGATACTGGTAATGACTCTCTGAATTGGGATCAGAGACACTTCATCTATTTCCTATCTGCAAAAAGGCAAATGAATCTACCTGCATATATCTTTCAACACCTTTGTGAAACCATTTGTGAAGCTCAAAAGTTTGAAAATGCTTCCAAATTGATTTCACATCCAAGGCTCTTAAGCTACATTTTTGAGCAGCTTGGTCTTCCAGATAGATTGATGGTGGCTGGAGTCTCTGAAGATCTTGAACAAGTTAGAGCACCAATACTTGATGCTAGAGTCTTGGCGAGTCTACGTTTGAAGAAGTCAGGAAAGCTAATTTATCCTCAACAGCCTCTCTTGAAAAATAGGGCTAAATTTCAACCAATGAGTGAAGCTTTTATCTTTGACAATGAACCTCCTGAAGTCCACTTAGAATTCATAAGGTTAATGAAGGAAGAAGGAGTTAGAGTCACTCATAAGGATATTGGAAGAGGTACTGGTACTACGTTTGCACAAATTATGAAAGCTGTTAAGGAAGAGGTTTTCAGTGATTATGAAGAGGATATCATGGTTGATGAGCCAACAATGGAAGAACCTACAGTTGATAAGCCAGAGGATGAACAGCAAGAGGTTGAAGACACTGTAACTGAAGAACAAGTTGGTAAAGATCATGTGGATGCAGAACCTGTTATTGAAGACTTGCTGCGTGCAAAGGTTATCAGAAGACCACGTACAAAGCACTGCACCACTAGGGGAAAGAAGAGACAAAGGTCAGATGCAGGTATTGACAATTCTTTTGATTATTGCAATAAAATATTTGAAGCATCAATCCTAGAAAATGTCCAACCCCTTAATACCATCTATCCCACAACCTCTGAACCTGAATATATCAATGTTTCATCATCATCATCTGATTCAGACTCTTCTGACTCAATGTATAATGAAATCATGGCTGGTTTTGCACGATTTAAACCCAAAGCTAAGCATATTCCTGAGGAGGAAATAGCTCAGCCATCCACGGTTTTGTAGGGTTGAGTTAGGCCCAACACCTTTCCTTATAAAAACCAACAGGCGATGGTTCATTGCATCAGACGTACTTGAAGAAAATTCTTTCCGGGCCCTCCATGATTTTTTTCCCCCTCGAGTGTCCTTTTTTGCCCTTGAAAAAAAAAACTTCAGAATGTGTTTTTCGATTTTTTTTGCTTTGTAAAAAAACTTTGGAATGTGTTTTCCAAAATTTTCCTGAATTTGAACTAGACATATTTTGAAAAACGCGTTCTGAATTTTTTTCAAGGGAAAAATTTGATTTTTTGGAGGGAAAAAAGTGTAATTGGGAGCCAGAAAGAATATTTCGTACTGGAAAATGGCAGCCCGTGAACTTGCTTGCAAAGTGGGCCAGTTTTGAGCCCAATGAAGCATGTTCAAATAATATTTCTGTACCCATTTTGGTTCATGTGCAAAAATATTTTGGAAGGAAAAACTACTCTTATGGAGCCTAGCATGGGAGTGATGAATGATGATACTAGATATTTGGATTTGATGCTATTGAAAAATCACACAGTTTGGTGCTATCGTGTACCGAGCATTTTAAAACCATAAAAGAAAGAATTTTTAATTTGAATCACCAAGTTAACCGGAAGTCCTGAAAAGCTACCATTGTAATTTAATATTTTTCATACATGTACTTACGTGACTAATATGTACTTTAAGAGGACTCGTCCCTTTGGCAACTTTGTATCTAATTAACTAATTAACCCTTAAATTCAAATATGAAACTAATAGTTTATAGACTTACATATATATATATATATATACACCTTGCAGTGGTCCCATCATCTGGGATGGACATGAGGCCCTTTATACCTCCACAGCAGCTATGTCCAATAACTACAATATTCTCCACCTGTAACAAATTCTCTTTAGCATAACAATAAATAAAATAAAAAAGTGATAGGCAATTATAGTTTTATAGAAGGACATCGTGTACCACTAATACTATCCAATCCACTTTTTCCCTTTCTTTTCCTTTTAACTTACTCTATGATTCTAATTGGAAGGTATGATGGTAGGTGTTTTTTATTAGAATTTGATTACTACAGCCATACATGTAGATACTATTGTGTATGTGATAAGGAGTTTCTTTCACCTTAAGAACTAATTTTATAGAAACTAATTTTATAGAGGTTAAGTGCAACCCAAATTTTAGATGATTTTAGATTCGAGATTAAGATTAAGGAAAATCCAAATCCAGGAGATCCACTCGAACCCAAATTCAAGTCAACGGGCGAAACCCGAGTTGACTGAGTTTGGGTGTGGGTTTGGGTGACACCCGAAACTATAGGTGTGGGTTTGTGATCACTCAAACCCACACCCGAAACCCACACACTCACCCATATATGTAAAATTATCTAATTAACCATAAGCATATATATATATAAGTGTCAAAATTAGGGTTTACATTTTCCTTCACAGTTCACATGATTCACTCACCTAGCTACTTGAACATCTCCTTCACTCACTCGGTCATTTCACTCACTATGTAATTTATGTTGAACTATGTAATTTAATTACTAATGTCACCAAACTAGGTTAATTTCTTATGTTGAACTATGTAATTTAATTAGTATGCTACATTTTATCAAAAAGAATTCGGGCCGAGTTTCACTACAAGAAAACCTCTATTTTATCGCTTACTGGCGGAATTTTTCCTCAATAAGTTAGTGGCAAAAAATTCCGCCACTAAAATATAAATTTCCGCCAGTATGTTTACCAGCATTTAAAAAAAAGAAAATAAAATGTATTGGCGGAATAATCCGCCAATAAATAAAAGGACGAAACGTGGAGACAGACTTTGTGGTAGATTTATCCCTCAATAAATTTGAACTTGTCAAATACCACTTTGTGGCGGAATTATTCAGCTAGTATATGTTGAAATGTTGAAGCACGTGACAGCTGGCATCTAGAAAAGTGGAAAAGCAAATTTGTTTCTTTTTTTTTACTGTGACTTTGTTTCTTCTTCTTTATCTCTTCATTCATTCATCAAAATCTCTCTCTTTCTCTCATTCATTCATCAAACTCTCTCTCTATCTATCTCTTTCATTGTTCATATTCATTAAAATATGAAATTTTTGTATGTCTACAAATCTAATTGATTTTGGGTGAATACTTTTTTTCCTTCTAATAATTGACAAATTCCACTTTGTATAATTTCAACCATGGCTTCTCTTAACAATTGATCTGACATGGTTTTGATTCTTTGAATTGAAAATAAATAAGGTTTTGAGATCTGGATCGTTGAAAAAGTCATGGCTTTCTAGATTTAGAGTAAATTTTTGCCACATCTAGAGTTCAAAAATAAGAAGATCTTAAAATAATAAGAACTCGAAAGAATCAAGTAGCCAATACAATAATATTTCAAGGTGTTAAGAATCAAATAGCACATGTATCTTGCTTCGTTTCGTTTCCGATAGAGAACGATCAAGCAACATGGGTAACTGGGTAATGAGGAAGAAGACCCATATCAAGAAAAAAAAAACTGAAAAGTTATACTCTCTCCGGTCTCATATATAAGAAACAAAAAAAAAAAATACACCTTTAAGAAAGTGGAGTAAATGATTAGGAAAAACATGTCATTTCCACTTTTACCCTTACTTTTTGTTTAAATTAAATTATTATTTATTATGGGAAAAGTAAAACAAAGGGTAAAATTGGAATATTCAAAATAAATATAATGATTGTAGTAACTTTTTCTTATATTTAAGACTTTGTAATTTTTTTTTTGTTTCTTATATATGAGACCGGAGGGAGTATATATATTTTATTATATTATACGTTTTTTCTTTTTTTTTAATACAGAAAAGTTACTGGCGGAAATTTCCGCCACTAAGTTGTCAGTTGCTTTTGTTCCACATTTTGACGAATTTACTGGCGGAATTTTCCCTCAATAAATTTACTGGCGAGTGATTTACTGGCAGATCATTTCCGCCAGTAAATTTGAACTTACTGGCGGAAATTAGCACTTTGTGAGGGAATTTTACTGCCACTAAATAAGCAATTTCTTGTAGTGTTTGGACAGATAATTGGGTTTGGGTGTAAAAACCTGAATCCAATGGGTGTGGATGTGAATTTTGATTTTTCACTCATACAACCTTTGGATTTAGATTTGGGTGATTGTTTTGGGTGTGAGTTTGGGTATTGCAAAACTCTCACCCACGGACACCCATTGTCATCCCTAGTTAAGATTCTTTAAATCACCAACTATAGGAGACCACTCAAATCATAATTCATTCATTTAATCCGGAGTGTGAGAAGTGTGTATTAAGTCTTAATGCGCGTTGAATGAAATATGACTTCAAAATGTAATTGATATATATAGTCTTCATCATTGCCTTAAGAATAAGTTTTGTATAAGTTAAGTTAGAACAAATCTAAATTCTAAGATGTATCAACGGTTGTAATTAAGTAGTTGGCTTCTTGATAGGACCTCAATTATTTTAAAAAAATTTGACATTTTGGACGACCGAAAAATTAATCATCGCTTAAGACAAGACAGTGTAATGGTATTGGCTTGAAATTTGAAAGTGTGTTCCTCTTTAAGGTTTCAGGTTAAATTCTCGTTGGTGCCAATTTGGATGGACTAGTTTAGCTTCTTCAAAAAAAGTCATCGCTCAACTTGGTAGGGAGGACCACGGTTCGATCTCCCGCAACTACGATCGGGAGGGGGCTGGAACCACTTGAAGCCAGAACTGACCCCCGAACCAGATTAAACTGGTGGTGAAAACCAAAAAAAAGAAAAAATCATCGCTCAAATACTTGACCAGACTTAAAACTCATTGTCCCTCTCCAAAGATATTAGCACAAACTTAAAACTCATTGTGTCATTATAGTATGTGCGTCCGGAGGAGGGCGTGTATGCAAGAAGGAAGTTTGAGCATAATGCAAATACCTCGAAAGAATACCTATCGTTAAAAAGAGCAAACCCAGGCTAATAAAACGATAACCCAGCGATCCAATTGTTGAATAAATTGAGACCTATAATAACTCCAACCTATAATTGTGCTTTCATGCAGAACGGTGAACATGAGATGCTTGTGGATAATGCAATAGAAAAAGGTAACATACTCCACCACAAATAAAACTACTTTTCACATACACAGGGAAGTGCAAAACCTTATCATATAAGAGAAATGTTATTTAAACATTAAAAGGGGACATCTCAACAATATCAAGGGGAGTCACGTGTATATAATCGGGGAGTTCTTCAACACATTTGGTTAACTGACATTAACCAAATTTGATCTCTAACTCTTCAACTATTTGTTTACGAGAAATTGTATATGGGACACCTTTTGATTGTTTGCGAATGACAAAGTTAAAACAAAGTTAAAAGTAAATATTTTTTCAAGTTTAAAAGATTTTATGCCTACAACATCAAGGGGAGTCACGTGTATATAACCGGAGAGTTCTTCAACACATTTGGTTAATGAGGGGAGTCACGTGTATATAACCGAGGAGTTCTTCAACACATTTGGTGTCCCATTAACCAAATGTGTTGAAGAAGTCCCCGGTTATATACATGTGACTCCCCTTGATGTTGTAGAAATGTTCCCTTGTTTGATGTTTAAATAACATTTCTCATCGTATAATCCTATCTGGTAAGAAAAGAGTAATGGCTCTGTCTATTTTTATGTATACCTTCAAATGTAAGACAGCATATTCAATGGCAGCCCCTGTTCCTGAATACTTGCTCTGCAATTATTAACAAAAATGTTGGTACGATAAGTTTTAAACTATTGTTCTACATGACATAGTCAAATATATGATGAACAAATTAACCTTGTCATATGGTGGAACCATATTGGCAATGTTTCGGACAACAAAGGCTTCACCAGGTTGAAAATCAAGAACATGGGATGGACAAACTCTCGAGTCCGAGCAAGCGAAAACAAGAAACTGCAAGTTGAGAAATCCATTAATATAACAGTTAGAGATGTTAAAACAGGCTACTCGAAATGTTTAAGATACTTTATATGGACTACACTATAATACAACGAGCCTGACTAAAAAGTCTAATGTAAATATGGACTCTAAAAACACTACTTAACCGTGGGATTATCCCGGCTCCCCGCCATATATAATAATATGTATCTATATGATTTATATTTACTTCATCAATAATTGAATAGGATTAAAGATTTAAGGTTATAAGGCCGGTGCTTGTTGAACCACTATTGAGTATTGACATACATAATGCATTACATATACCTTTTATATATATATATATAGGTTTGTCTAACATGTGCAACATTGCACATGTTAAAGTAGCCAAAAATGGTAATTTTTTATTGAAAAACAATAATTATTAATTAAAAAGTTATATATTTAATACAAAATGCACATGTTCCAATACAACATTACTATTTTAAACTTTTTAACATGTGCAAGTTTGCACATGATAGAAAAATCTTATATATATATATATATTATTAATAGCTAACAAAATATGTACTTGACGTGATATCATTGAGAATAAGATCAAGATTTTAACATTATAATTAACATCCAATTTCGATATCAATTTTTAGGTTAACGCAATTTCAATATGTATCAATGAATTGAATTATGAGTTAATATTTGAACAATTTATGATTAGTTATTTTAAAATCACTGTTCATCAAGTTTTCTCAAATAAATTGTTCACGTTAATTTGATGAACATATTCCCTCCATCCCAAAATATAAGTGGAAAAAGTTGATAATTTTCTTTGACCATTTCTCCCTTATATTTTAGGATGGAGAGAGTATTTACTAAACAATATTGCTCTAGTCTCGAATATGAAGAAAAATTTAAACCAATTTTTTTTGTTAGTAGTTCTTAGAAAAGAATAATTTTTAGGGTTAAATATGTTTTTGGTCCCTATAGTTTCGCAGAATTTCGTTTTTAGTCCTGAAGATTTTTTTCACACTTTTTAGTCCCTGAAGTTTTGTCAGTCAGTGTTTTTAGTCCCTACTTTTAATCAAACTCTTGTATACTTTCACATTTTTTAACGGTTCTTTGTATTCATGTTTATAATATTATAAGAACATCTCCGATAAAAATTTAGAATTTTTTAACATAAGATGAATTATTTATGAATTTTTATGTGCAAAAAACTAAAAATTTCATATTTAATTCATCTCTTGTTAAAAAAATTTAAACTTTTGTAAGAGAGATTCATATAATGTACTAAACATGACTGCAGAAAAAATTTAAAATTTCGAATGATATGCACGAGTTGATTGAAAAATAGAGACTAAAAACACTGGCTGACAAAATTTCAGGGACTAAAAAGTGTGAAAAAAATCTTTAGGGACTAAAAATGAAATTCTACGAAGCTATAAGGACTAAAAACATATTTAACCCTAATTTTTATAATATAGAATTCGACCACAAAATAAATAAAATCTTACTAGTAATTGTTTATATCAGGATTTAAACTTAAATTTTTTCAAACAATTCGTCTTAAGAGATCTGATTAATCACTTCACCTTAATTATTTGTATTTGAAGCAACTTTTTGTTTATATTTAATTTTGAAACGAATAGTATTTTTTTAAGAAAATTTGGACAGATAATGTTATTGAAGAAGACATTTCCATGTTAGTTGGGTGATAATAGTCTGCCTTTGGTTGACAAAATATTGGGCAAAAGAAAAGCTTTATAATTATAATTCCACTTAAAGCATTATTTGTCTCTTGCCTTTAATTTAATATTTTCCACTTTTGGAGTTTATAGATTAAGTATGACCCTCCAGATAGTCCAATGGACAATTAAGAAAACTTAGTTTAATTACAGCCGAATCTAACAACGTGGCTCACCTTTGGGCTCTGGCCTTTGGCAAGTTCACCATACAATTCTGTATTTTTCCTGAAATGAAAAATTAATATTAAAAGAAAAACATGTAGACAACAACTCAAACTTTAACTTCTTCACTAGTTAAATTTGAAAATAAAATAGATTATCCAAGTTGACTTATGAGCGTAGAGGCTTAAGGTAAGTATAGAAACATAGAGCCAAGTCATAATTTTAAGATGTTGGATATATAAATACATAATATTACAAATATGTAATTTTTGACTGTTACGGTTACTCAATATTTAGAACTTTAGAAGCTCCTCTAAGTACATTTAGAAAACTGATATATCTAAAAAATAATATTATATTTTAGATACATCGATTCTGCAATGAATTATTTATTTATTTATTTACAAGATATAAATTATAATTGTTGTGTCCTCCCCCTTCTCTTCTTTTCAAATTAGGCTTAAAATCACCTCTCCAAATCGTTTTTCTTTCTATTTTGATTAAATAAGTGGATTTTTCACATATATTTAGTATTTTTTTCTGTTTGTTTTTGTGATTTCATCACGTTGTTTGTTTTGATTTTCCCGTCTTAGTACGGAGTATTGTTGTCCCGTCTCAGTGCGGAGTATTGTTGTCTTGTCTTTGAGCGGTGTTCATTTGTTTCAGGTTGAAGGATTAAGTTTGATCCAGTGCAGATCCAATCAATGACTTTTGTGTCTTCAACACTACAGATCCGGAGGCATGAATATTCCGCTGACTTCAATATAGTCAAATATGTAGGCTTTTGCAATACGCCGTTTTATGCTATCAACACGGATGCTGTGAGTTTGTTCGCAGATTCATCCTTTTTGTTTTTAGCGACTTTGAATTTGTATTGCATCGATGTACTATTCTCAATTTGAATGAATGAATATCTTTTATTTAGTCAAAAAAAAAAAAAAAGTTAATTTTTTTCTTACATATAGGGCTAAAGGACTAGAGGTAGTAATTAAAGATAGGGTTTTGCTAAGCAGAACCTCCGAAACACTTTTAAGTCGGGAATTAAAATTTTTAACTTTTTAAATAAATAATTTCTTTAAATAGAACGCTTAATGAAATCTTCAAAAACATTTGTTAGCATTTTTCTTAAAAGATAGGAGTATTACCGGTCAAAGTTGCATATATATATATTAACATACGTGCCTAGTCGACAATAACCCTTATTTTGAGACGAATAGAGTACTTACTAAAATTTTTCATTCTTGAAATGCTGGAGACCATATCGAATTCTCTCATCTGGGTTAAAAGAATCGGTGGACCCGGTAGCTACCAGCTCCGTCGTAAACTGCTTGATCTTTGCGGCGGCAACACCTCCGAGGTCATATATTAATGTATAATTTTAATCAATAATATATTTAATTTTTTATTAGTAAAAATTATAAAAACTTATTTTGAAAATACTCATCGAAATAAATCCAACAAAATCTTATATTCTAATATTTATATCTATATATTATTAAAAAAATATGATCAAAGTAAGATAAATGAATAGTGTCATTTAGTCAAATGACTCTTATAAAATGGGACGGAGGGATTATTATAACAAAAATACACTTGTACCTTAAAACGAAAGTCAATTCATATTTTTCAATGGAACATAAATTCTCACTCTCACTCTCATGGTTGAATTATTATTATATACTTAAACATCCAATTGTCACAAAAAAAAATGAAAATGATTTAATGAGATATTATATATTATAAGATTTAATTAATATACACACTTGTTTAAAAAATATTCATGCTAAAATATTACTCCTTCAGTTTATAATTATAGAATCTTTTATCAAAATCAGTTTATAATTATAGAGTCTTTTTTTAAAAAAAAAGTTTGTCATTGTATATAATACTCTCTAAAATTTTCTAAATTTATTTATTATTTATTTTATATATTTATTCCTAATTAACACCAAGAATTAGTACAGAAATATAAAATATCATAAAATATTTTTAATATAAAAATTAATTTAGTAATAATTACACACAATTAAAACAAATTTATCATTTAATATTTTTTTAATACTCGTAGTTTTGATAAAGATTATGTTAGGAGACCAAGTACAATAACATTGGAGTCGGTGGGATCGATAATAGTAAGTAGATGATGCAGGCCAGATTTTGTTTGAGATTTAAAAAAAATGAATTTTTTCTTTGTATTTTTGAAAATAGATTTTGTAAAACCATTTTTGAAAATATTACTTTTTGTATTTGTTTTTTCTAAATTGAAACACTAATTTTGATATCATATAACATAAACGTACATTGTTGAAGTTCAAAACATAGTCAAAATCGCAATTTTGTCAAAAAGTCGTATTTCAAAAATGATTTTTGTTAAAATCTATTTGAAATAGCTTCAAAATTAAATAATTTTCTGAAATTTTGATATCCAAATGTTTTTTCAATAAAATGATGAAATATCTAAAATAACATTTTAAGAATAAATGCAAACAAAATTTTTATTCGAAGCTTTTATAAAAAAATTCTTTATAAATTTTTTTTATACAAAATTTTCAAACACTACAAAATCCATTTTAAAAAAATCCAAAACAAACGGGGCCGTAATTAATTTTCTTAGATTAATTCGTCCTTAAATTAGATAACAAATTTAAAATAAAAAACTTCTGATTTGATAGGAGTCGATGAAGTGCAAATTCCAACTACAATTACTCACTTTTTATTTTTTAGTGAGTTAATAGTTATCTTCAAATATAATAATTGAGTAAAACTCTAAAAGGGTAAAAGTTTTAGCAAAAGGAAGTTGTACTTTAGGACACTGTTAACATTTTTCTATAAAATCATATTATAGGAACCTATAAGACGAAGGACACTGGTTAACATTATTGGTAATAAAGAAAGAAACTGAAACGCCAAAGGACAACAAAAATGATGTTTCTTATATTTAATAATTTTAAATGAGTATGGTTTTTCGTTGTGTAGTGGTGTAGGTGAATGAGAAAGGTGATATGATTCCTTAACCTTAAAAGCTTCGTCAACTCTGCAATAGCCTCCTCATATGACTCATCTCCTGCCATGTCTTCCTTCCTTTCACAAACACAACAACAACAGAGTTTATATGATTAATTAATGGTTCCAAACTTGTAAAATATTTAGAAATTCATTACTTACAAAGAAATTAATCAAATTTATCACACTAATAGAGTAGTAATGTAATAAAGAGAAGTGAATGAAAGGATATGAATTGATATATATATATATATATATATATATATATATATCAATGGAACAGTTAACTTTTTTGGTATGAATGAACAGAAAGATAAAGAGATTGTAGATCGGTCACCAATTTGAGAGAGAGAGAGAGAATGGATGTAATGAGTATTGTGTGGCACCGAAAGGTGGATATTAATATTAGTGCTGCTGCAATTGCTTACGTTATGGAAGCTCTATAGAAAAGAAACATAAATGTAAATATTTATGACTATAATTGAGATTTTTGTAACTTTGCACATTTGTATTCCTCTTCTGATTCGCCAACGTTGTGCTGCCTTTCCTTCCTTTTTCCTTTTCTTTATTATTATTATTATTATTACTAGGAATAAACTGTTGCACGGGTTCGTTTAAAATATTTTTATAAATGAAAAATAATAATTGTAATAAATATAACCAAATATATAGTTAAATTATAGATACTAATTTAAAATATGATTATATTTAATATTAGTATATGTATAAAAATTAAAAAAGTTGTTTAGAAATATGAGATTTTTCATTGATTTATATTATAGTTTTGTTTATATTTTAATATAATAGATCTCCTATAATATTTTATAAATTTGAATGGATGCATCATATTTTATTTTAATAGCGTAATTGTATAAGATCTTAGTTTTCTTTATATGAGTTGCAATTGTATAGTCACATCACTTTTTTGAAAAGGAGTCACTTTGCTTTATATTTTTGATACATTCCTTATCTTTTTTCAATAAGAGTTGGAGGAATACATGCATACATTTTTTTTTTATCATGTGATCTCCTTTTTTGAAAATTACGTATCAAATAGCGTAACTGCTTGCTCTGTTTTATGGAATTTAAGGTACTAAATAGGTTTTTTACTTACTTACCTCTCGTTCTTATTTTTTTAAAATGAAAAATAATAATTGTAATAGGTATAATCAGATATATACAAATTTAAAATATGATTATATTTAATATTAGGTATATCTGTAAAAACAAATTTTTTTTTAGAAATATGAGATTTTTCATTGATTTATATCGTATTTTTGTTTATATTTTAATGTAATAGATCTTTTATACTAATATTTTATAAGTTTGAAGGGATGTATCATATTTTATTTTAGAAAAAAGCTTGTTATTGCGAAAATGCCTTTAACAAAATTCAACGAATGGTTTTTAATCATTGGATCACACTCTTAATCCTAATCTACTTATTTTGCTTTAAAATGCAAAAAGCAGTTACGGTGAAACATCATGCGTGATTCATTATGTTTTTGTGTTTAATAAGTTCGCACTATATATAGCAACTTTCTTTATTTTAATAGTGTAATCGTATAAGATTTTAGTTTTTTTATATTGTAATTGTATAGTCACATGTCACTTTGTTTTTTATTTTTGAGGTATATCCCTTATTTTATTTTTTTCAATAAGAGTTGGAGACATGCATACTTACATACTTTTTATCACGTGATTTCGATTTTGAAAATGAGTAGCGTAATTGTTTACTCCCATTGATGCAATTTAAGGTACCGAATAGTTTTTCCACTTCTCTTTCGTTCTTTTGAATTTCTTCTCACATATTCACTTGATGAAATTTTATCCTGACTTTATTTGTCCCGATTTATTTAGCCTATTGTTTGATTTACATTTTTTTTGCTTGGTCCTTTGTTTTTGGTTTGTTTTCCCTTCAAATTTATTGTTAGTTTTTGTATCTCTTATTTAATAATATTTGCTCGAATATTTAGTTTATTTTGTTATAATATAAACTCAAATATTTTTTGTTGCCAATATATAAGTTTGGACGATGATTTCATATATTTGAATTTAGTTTTAGTTATTTGGCTCAAGTAAAAAAAAATTATTATTTTAGAATAATTTAGCATGTCATCTTATTATTTGTCTAAAAAAAATGTTATATTTCTTATAATTATATTTTGAGCCGTAACTTTAACATTTTTTAACACTGTTGAATATGTACTTATTTTATTTAAATAGTTGCACTATTATTTAAATCAAAGTAATAATTTTAGAATTTTTAGTGAATTTCAGAACACCTATAGACACTATCTCTATGATATAAGATTATTTAAATCTTATTACGTTGCATGTAAATATGTTTAAATATGTGTGATAGTATTTTATAAATATATGTAAATATGTTTTAATATATATAGTTTCAACAATTTCTAAAATTTATTTGACATATGAGCATCAATAATTTTTACAATTGATGATTTTTCATCTTATTCTTGAAAAATTATAGCTATTTACTCTACTCCTTCATATAATTTAAAGGTTCACATATTTTTAAAAAAGACAATTATTGTTCTGATAATAAATTGATCAAAAATTAAGAATGTTTTTAGCGAGCGACTTTATTTATCTTCTTTTTACTATGCTCTATTCAATTTTTTTTATCTTTTTCTTTTTTTATGAGTTATTTGTCCCCTCATTTTTTTGTCTTGTTTATTTAATAATTTGTATCCGAATTTTCAGTTTAGTTTAGTATTGCTTATTAAAATGCAATACTTTTTTTTTTTTATAATATAGAGGAGCACTCTTAAATCATATCCACAAAGATCTACATATATGTTACAATCATATTTTTGTTTATTATAAGCAATTGTTAATTTAATTATATGATATCTATTTTAAAAATATTAAAAATAGATGATAAGTTTGTGACTTGAAAGTTTTCCGAGGTTAATATTATTAACACATAATTAAGGGTGTGAAATTATAAGAGAGCATTAAATAGTGTTTTTTTTTTTGACAAAGAGTATTAGATATAGCTCAAGAATGTCTCAAAAGTTTCTTTCACAAAAAAATTATTTTACATAAGGGTTGATAGGATTATGCTTCAAAGGCAAATAATGCTACTCGAATTTATTTTAAATTATCTTAATTATCTTAGTTGCAATTTAAAATTATTATTGTAAGAGACAATTTGACTCATTGTTTCTTTATTTTCCTTCATCACCGGAATAAAATTTCTATTGACATATTAATTTAAGAGATGGATGAATTTTAATTATAGGCTTAGTAATTGAGACCGACAATGTAATATCCCGACTTTAATTGTTAAAAGTAATAATAATCAGAGAAGATTATTGTGATAAATTGGATAATCATTTTAAGGGTGTTGATATAAGACCACTTCATTTGATATTTGGATATTAATTTTATGAAGAGTAAAAGATAGTAGTGATATTACTGTAGACTTTGGTTATTTAATTATAAGAATTGTTGGACAAGGGAGAGTAAAGCTACAGCCAATTGATTAAGTTAAGCACAAGTTGCAATTGATTAAGAGAGCAAAGGACAAAGCAGTAAATAAACATGGATTGCATCTATTTTTATGAGGGATAACATGAGATTGCAACCAAGAAACCTTTCATTTTTCCAATCTTTTCCTCTAGTAGTCATACCACCAGCAACCCACTCTCTCCTTTCTCTCATTTACGGACAGCAACAACCACAACTTCTCTCAACTCTCTCTGTTCTCACGCCACCTCCTTTCATTCTTCACAATGCATGTAGTTGATTTTCACCAAATTGGGAATTTTGCAAGTGGATCTCTTCATCTTTGGTTCATGGTAAGAAGAAATAAACTCACTCTTTTTCCCTTCCATAACTGTTCTTGAAGCTTATTTACTAATTTAACTCACCTTCCTTCCTCATTTGAAATTGGTTGTTGCATGTGGAATTTATTGGATTTGGAATTTAAGAAATTATTATGGAAAAAGGGATTTAGCAAATTTAATGAGCTGTTATTGATGTGCTATGGGCTGGTGTTGTTAGAATTGTCAAATTTGAAGCTTAAAGATTAGATTGGTGGATTTGGAAAAAGATTAAGTGATTTTCGTATTCTGGACATACCCTCAGTAAAACGGTTTGTACTCTCTCTTCACAACTCCGTTTTCAATTCCGTTTGATCCTGTAGTTAGCTAACGAATTTCCGGTCAATTTGGCACCAGTTTCATAATTTTTGGATAAGAATTGAGGTCTGGGCGAATTTTTGAAGTTAAGGGATCAACTCAGGATTCCTGCAAAATTGATGGTTGACAGTGCTACACTAAAATGGTATGAACTCTCTCTCTATAACTTCAAATTGAACGAGGCTGGTTTCATTGGAAAGCTAAGTCAATTCTCGATTTCGTGGTTTTGGTTTCGTGGAAATTGGATGAGAAATGAGGTCTCTAGGATTTTCTGAAGTTGGATGTATGACGCTGCAATTATGCAGAAAAATCTGCACACGAGATTGAAGTGGATTCATTGCAAATTCCGCTGTTCGATGAGCTCTGGAGATGTCGGCGGTACAAGTCAAGCTCAGTTTCAGGTGGGTTCTTAGGTTTAATTTAGTTAGAAATCCCCAATAATTGAACTTGTATGATAACATAAGATTAGGGATTAATTGTGTGTATGAGAGGAGTTAACACCCAAAGCTCTTCTCCATTTAATTGTTATATTGCTTATAATATTAATGGTAATGGCTGGATTGGAATGTTGTTTGGAAAATGCTTGT
The DNA here is from genome assembly GCA_951799995.1 of Trifolium subterraneum. Taxonomy (NCBI): domain Eukaryota; kingdom Viridiplantae; phylum Streptophyta; class Magnoliopsida; order Fabales; family Fabaceae; genus Trifolium; species Trifolium subterraneum. The sequence goes on along the minus strand of OX637464.1, from coordinate 22,077,501 downwards.
TTTTACACTATTTTTGCAGAACAGGGCATAAATTCCGTGCTGCTCGCTGAGCGAGCATCTAGCGAACGTGTAACCTGAGTTGCAGGTTTTGGTCGCTGGCTGACCAGAACCTTCTGACTTAGGTCGCTAGCAGTCGCCAGCTCTCCCTGCAGCGACCATGACAGGATTTTGGCCATTTGTTCTGTTTTTAAAACTCAATAATTATCTCAAAATTGATAACATTCCAGGTCTATTATCCATTGACCTTATGAGGTATTAATAATTGAAATGTTAATTGCACGTGTAGGAATAATACAATTTAACTTAGGTTATGAACTAAGTTAGTCCCCCGGGTTTGGGATATATTGGTAGCTTGTTCAAACTCTAGATGCGATACAAGTCAATCGAGAGCTAGTGGTTGTTTTATATGTCACTACAGGGATTCGAGGAATCCGGAGTAAAATGTTTTAATAACAATTGTGATGCCAGAGGCTCCGTACCATATGTGCTCATGTTCACGAAGATTGGTGCGGAGGAGTGTGAGGCTCTCTGTGACCGGCTCACCTCAGAGTGTCCTTGCGGAGCTAAAATGAACTCAGATAATATTTGTGTTACACCTTATTATTTGTTTATATAAAATAATACATGTACCGCACATTGAGAATGCGTGAGGACTGACGTTCAGGTTACCCGGTGTAGTCACCATTAGGAGTGTAGTAGAACTCACGAGGCTTAGTAGTCTCACCCCCCCCCCCCCCCCCCCCCCTCCTATTCTTCATCCTTTCAGATTACAGGTTAGCATATGTCGCGGAGCTGAAGCGTAAAGATTCGGAATACATGGATTACATTGAGGAGATGACATCCAGATTATTCTTATCGTAGTATAAGATTCAGTATATGTCATGTATTGTAGTTAGCTCAGTATGTATTATTTGGTGGATTTTTATAATCCAATTATGTATCGAATCTTTATGTAACGAAATTTTATTGTGTCCCGATCCATTTATGTACACTCCTATTAATATTCTAGATAAACTGATATGGGGTGTTATAATTGGTATCAGAGCAGGTCGATTCATTTCAGACCTTGCCGCGGATCATTAAAATTCAATCCAAAGAAGTAAGGACCCTTTGGAGTCTGGACTGTTTACGCTGAAATTCTCGCGTACTGAGTCTGATCAGCTCAGTGTCGTGTGTGATAGGCAGGGTATTATGGTTGAGAACCAATGTGGACCAAGGAGGTCGGGTGGTACAAGAAGTTGAAGCGCAAATTTGGACGGAAGTATGAGTGAAGGCCGTTGGAAGCGGACATTGGAAATTCAGTAGTCGACGCCATCAGAGGACGCGTGGAAGTTGGAATAGTATGTGGCTAGCTATCAGTAGCGAGGAGCAAGCCAGGAGTTGCACGAAGCGAATGCGCTCAAATGACGGTAGCATGTTTAAGGATGCGAAGAATTATGGGAATGGAAAACCCAGTATAAAAGTATGCGTTGATTGGAGTAGAGCCGAGACTGAATATTGATGTGCGATAACCAGACAATGGTAGTAAGTCTGCTGGGTGCAGTAATGCGGATAATGGAATTATGAGAACGAAGTGCAATGTAGGATGAAGTGTGGTACACCAGTAGACACCCACCCTTGGAAACCAAATTCTTTTAGATTCGTTTCATCTTCGTTCCATCCAAGTTATTATCCTCCCTAATGACATAAGCCTATTAGCTACACTACCAGAGGAGCCAACCTAGACTCTACACATTTCTCCAATTTTCAATATCAGCTTGTTATACCAATTTCGTAGAATGAAAGCCCAAGTGTTTTCTGTAAATTAGATTCAGCCTCTTAGTTCGAACTAGTAACTTAGCTAGCTAAATAGCAGCCAAGCTTCGTCTAGAGTATTTCAATTCCGTAATTACATCAATAAGCCGACAATTAAGTTCCATATTCAAACCTCTTAGCTAGTAACCCGACATTTCGGTTAAACCTTTGTGATAGTTTATCCGTTAAGTTCTCATGAGAATCGAGTTTATCTTCAACACAAAGAATAGTTAGTTATGAGAAATCGTGAGATGTCAGCCTAGCGCAATAGAACTATGACCTTCGGTTACATACCCTTCGCGTAAACACTATTCAGCCATACTCATGGGATCAATGTGATACATGATTCGTAACTAGTAAGCCTTGTTAAGTTGTGACCGTATGTTCCCCGTATCTACCTGAGTCTAGCAATGAGATAAATTCTTCGATACTAAGAGACCTATCACCTACAGTTAATGTAAGAATTCAGTTAAGTTAAGAACCTTCCAAATTCCTCAATATCAGTGAAATCAACTCACAAGTAGAGTGTCATCCATATGTAACCCTGTTAAAATGTCCTCAGCCTTTCAGCTTTGTTGACCGTAAACAACTCGTGTATGTGACAATATGAATTTCTTGCTCAGAGTATTAAGCCACGTCTTCTTAAGGACTAACAAGTATTCGTGTCTACCTTTAGAGCAACACTCTTACGTTCACTACCAAGAAATTCTTCAAACTTTTAGTTTCTTTACCAATGACCGATTCAAAATCACTTAAGCCTATTTAGCCAATAAAGGTCACGAGTAGTTTCATTTTAAGTTCTTCCGAGCCTTGTTAACCTATCAAACAACGTCATAAGGTAACTCAAACATTGGAGACGTTAACATAGTCAGTTCAGTTCACTTTCTGTATAAGGACTCGCCAACTTGTCCCAAATAGAATCCAAAACCAACCAAAGGTACAGGAAGTAGTGTCAACATTAGTACTAATGACACGAACTCTCCTAATCCCATTCGCTGTAACCAAGTTAAACCGGTACAAGCCTAGATGTGTTAGCCAATAAGCATAAGTATTCCATGGAAACTATCAAGTAATGCTTGATCGATTAGTTAGCTACAACCAGTAACCCAGAGTTAGGAAACTTAATCACTAGTGGTACTCCCATAGGTAAACCACAACAGTTGTTTTTGATCTTTCTTAAGCAATTAGTTGTTTCATCCGACTCCCCACTATAAGATAGCATCGGACCATTCTGTCAAAATCCAACGTTGCTTTAGCAAAGTTAAGAACTTGCCACCATTTAGAAATTATTTCTCATCCTATTCAATCCGTAATTGATCCACCAATCATCCAAACGTCAAGCAACTCAGTTCAGTCTCAAAATAAGAAGTTCAAACCTCACGTGTTCGACTAGCCAAATTCTGTCATAATAGCTTACCATTTAAATTTTCAAACAAGTCAAACCCTTACCCTTACGAGAATATTAGAAACCCAAGTTCATCTGCATGTTGAATGTACAACTCGTTCGCTGTGTTGTACTAGGACGGATTGAAATGGTAGGTGGAAAGCTACTTAAAGGACTATGGATTCGTTTGCAGATGAGTTTAACTTATTAGCAAAAGAATATGTAGTATTTAGGCAATCTTCCACTCGTTTTATATTTCAATCGATCCTAGAGTACTTATACGACATATGAGTCATGTAGTAGTACGTATGACATGTTGAGAGAATGAAGATTCTTTGAGTTATCAGCATTACCGTTCAAGCTTATACCCTTCAAATAACCTTGTAACCCTAACCAGTGTCCCATGTTTCAGTACATATCCCAACCAGGCCAGATATCGACTTGATGAACCTGTTGAGTAGTGGAGCAATTGTCTAAAAAATAAAGAAAGCAAAATACTAAAGAGGATTAAATGCAGTTGAGATCGGTGAAGTGATGAGTTAAGTAGAAACCGGACATGAAGAGTAAGAAGAGACATATGTTAGGAGTGAAACCGGATAAAGTGAGATGATGCGTGTCAGTGTTTGCGAAGTTGAAAAACCGAAGTTGTAGTGACGCGATCTGCAGAATGATAGTTAGTAGTTAAATCAGAGTGCGCAGGCGGTTAGTGGTTGAGAATGTGGTCGACAGATGGGCTTGCACGCCAACAACTCTTGGAAAGAGGAAAGTTTTATTCCAAGGAATTGGATGTGGTAGATGATAAAATGATTAAAGATCGTAGGATGAGTACGTTACACATGTGTTCATGATTGGAACTGGGATTTTAAGTGAAGGAATACCTTGAAAGCAAAGATTATGAAGGTTGAGAATTACGGCGCGATGAAGTAATAAGATAAGTATGCTCCTGTGTGAAATTGAAGAGTGCAGGGAAATAGAAAGTTACGCCATGAGCATATGAGTTGAAGAAGAATAGTTGGAAAGGAACTACTATAAGATGAGCGCACATCTGAAAGTGTATTATGGACTGAAGTTATAAGTTCGATGTCATGAAATAGTAGTAAGTCGGATTCCAAGGTAACATAAACAAGTGTCCATGCAGTGAATGATGGTGATTAGTAAATCAGTGAACGACAAACCTTGGCCAATAAGAGACGATATTAAGAATCAGAGCTAGAATGTAGACAAATTACGTTGGTGTTGAATAAAGAAGTTCTTGAATTTCGCGGACGAAATTCTTTTAAGGGGGTGGATTGTAATATCCCGACTTTAATTGTTAAAAGTAATAATAATCAGAGAAGATTATTGTGATTAATTGGATAATCATTTTAAGGGTGTTGATATAAGACCACTTCATTTGATATTTGGACATTAATTTTATGAAGAGTAAAAGATAGTAGTGATATTACTGTAGACTTTGGTTATTTAATTATAAGAATTGTTGGACAAGGGAGAGTAAAGCTACGGCCAATTGATTAAGTTAAGCACAAGTTGCAATTGATTAAGAGAACAAAGGACAAAGCAGTAAATAAACATGGACTGCATCTATTTTTATGAGGGATAACATGAGATTGCAACCAAGAAACCTTTCATTTTTCCAATCTTTTCCTCTAGTAGTCATACCACCAGCAACCCACTCTCTCCTTTCTCTCATTTACAGACAGCAACAACCACAACTTCTCTCAACTCTCTCTGTTCTCACGCCACCTCCTCTCATTCTTCACAATGCATGTAGTTGATTTTCACCAAATTGGGAATTTTGCAAGTGGATCTCTTCATCTTTGGTTCATGGTAAGAAGAAATAAACTCACTCTTTTTCCCTTCCATAACTGTTCTTGAAGCTTATTTACTAATTTAACTCACCTTCCTTCCTCATTTGAAATTGGTTGTTGCATGTGGAATTTATTGGATTTGGAATTTAAGAAATTATTATGGAAAAAGGGATTTAGCAAATTTAATGAGCTGTTATTGATGTGCTATGGGCTGGTGTTGTCAGAATGGTCAAATTTGAAGCTTAAAGATTAGATTGGTGGTTTTGGAAAAAGATTAAGTGATTTTCGTATTCTGGACATACCCTCAGTAAAACGGTTTGTACTTTCTCTTCACAACTCCGTTTTCAATTCCGTTTGATCCTGTAGTTAGCTAACGAATTTCCGGTCAATTTGGCACCAGTTTCATAATTGTTTGACAAGAATTGAGGTATGGGCGAATTTTTGAAGTTAAGGGATCAACTCAGGATTCCTGCAAAATTGATGGTTGACAGTGCTACACTAAAATGGTATGAACTCTCTATAACTTCAAATTGAACGAGGCGGGTTTCATTGGAAAGCTAACTCAATTCTCGATTTCGTGGTTTTGGTTTCGTGGAAATTGGATGAGAAATGAGGTCTCTAGGATTTTCTGAAGTTGGATGTATGACGCTGCAATTATGCAGAAAAATCTGCACATGAGATTGAAGTGGATTCATTGCAAATTCCGCTGTTCGACGAGCTCTGGAGATGTCGGCGGTACAACTCAAGCTCAGTTTCAGGTGGGTTCTTAGGTTTAATTTAGTTAGAAATCCCCAATAATTGAACTTGTATGATAACATAAGATTAGGGATTAATTGTGTGTATGAGAGGAGTTAACACCCAAAGCTCTTCTCCATTTTAATTGTTATATTGCTTATAATATTAATGGTAATGGCTCGATTGGAATGTTGTTTGGAAAATTCTTGTTTTTACACTATTTTTGCAGAACATGGCATAAATCCCGTGCTGCACGCTGAGCGAGCATCTAGCGAACGTGCAACCTGAGTTGCAGGTTTTGGTCGCTGGCTGACCAGAACCTTCTGAATTAGGTCGCTAGCAGTCGCCAGCTCTCGCTGCAGCGACCATGACAGGATTTTGGCCATTTGTTCTGTTTTTAAAACTCAATAATTATCTCAAAATTGATAACATTCCAGGTCTATTATCCATTGACCTTATGAGGTATTAATAATTGAAATGTTAATTGCACGTGTAGGAATAATACAATTTAACTTAGGTTATGATCTAAGTTAGTCCCCCGGGTTTGGGATATATTGGTAGCTTGTTCAAACTCTAGATGCGATACAAGTCAGTCGAGAGCTAGTGGTTGTTTTATATACACCACTACAGGGATTCGAGGAATCCAGAGTAAAATGTTTTAATAACAATTGTGATGCCAGAGGCTCCGTACCATATGTGCTCATGTTCACGAAGATTGGTGCGGAGGAGTGTGAGGCTCTCTGAGACCGGCTCACCTCAGAGTGTCCTTGCGGAGCTAAAATGAACTCAGATAATATTTGTGTTACACCTTATTATTTGTTTATATATAATAATACATGTACTGCGCCTGAGAATGCGTGAGGACTGACGTTCAGGTTACCCGGTGTAGTCACCATTAGGAGGGTAGTAGAACTCACGAGGCTTAGTAGTCTCACCCCCCCCCCCCCCCCCATTCTTCATCCTTTCAGTTTACAGGTTCACATATGTCGCTGAGCTGAAGCGTAAAGAATCGGAATACATGGATTACATTGAGGAGCTGACATCCAGATTATTCTTATCTTAGTATAAGATTCAGTTTATGTCATGTATAGTAGTTAGCTTAGTATGTATTATTTGGTGGATTTTTATAATCCAATTATGTATCGAATCTTTATGTAACGAAATTTTATTGTGTCCCGATCCATTTATGTACACTCCTATTAATATTCTAGATAAACTGATATGGGGTGTTATAGACAACATATAGTAAGTATGAATAGAAATAATTGTTCTTTAATTGGATCAACAAACAACTCCTTGCCCATACCATTATTTGAAGTTTAATGTGTCTTCTCTCGATGTGTAGGAGAATACAATATTGGATTAACTTTATATATACCTTTAGTTTTCTTTTTTTCCCGCTAGTATAATGTCATCCCCACCAAATTGTCTAAAACTTACTTGTTTATAATTGTATTCCGAAAATAAATAAGGTTATATCAATGAATAAAAAATCGAAACTGTTAAGTTTTAATCAAATATACCTACATATTAATATAATATTTTTATGGGAAAAATTATAGGACTATAGATGATATATTTGTGAGGATAATAGAAATGAAAGATTAGTAATAAAAAATTATATCAAAATGAAAGATTTTATTATTTCAGAATGTGTACTGTTCATAATGAACCAATAAATTAACACAGAGCATAATCTTAAATGAAATTATAATTTAATTAATATTAACGGTACCTAATTATATTTCTTGACCTTGTGTATTATTTTCTTGATATTGTGGGTATAGATTGATCTTCCTGGCCATACATATTCTCTCCATTAAATTGAAATTATTAATTAGCCATATAAATTTTCTAACTCAAAAGTAATTTACAAATGAAGGTGGATTTGTGGTTTTATTTTCACGGTTACTGCAAAAGACAAATTTAATTGAATATAAATGAAAAATTGTTTGATCGCAAAGAATATCTAATATCAAAATTAAAATGATGGCTTTGTTGTTTAATAATTTTAGTGATGTTTTCTTTGAAAAAATAAGTGATATTGTTGCGCAGAGTAGTATGTAAAAATTGTCTTACTACAAATGAAGAATAAAAAAAAAATTATTTGTCCAAAAAAATAAATTGTTTGATACTTACATACGAAGAACAAAAATTAAATTTTGGTACATACGAATACGGTATATACCATGAATAATAACATAGTGGAAATGCACTAAAAGATATATACTTACATATAAATTGTATTTTTTATAGACTTCTCAAGCATCAAGGATGCAACAAAGACAAAAATAGAAGTCTCTTTTTACTCTCTTCTCATAATTTACCTGAAAAAATTGTCAGATCTACATTAAGAAATAAAATAAAAAATAAGAAAAAAGTTAGAAAAGTAGGCTAACAAACATCATATAGAAAGAAAAAAAAATGTCTAAAATTTTCACACAATGTAAGAGTAAAATAAGTTGTTATATAGAAACTAATAAATTGTGAAGATATGAAGAGATTTAGAGGAAAAAGATAAAGAACCTATAATACAAAATTGAAAAACTACAATCCAATAGTTGTTTGAGGAAAGTGATGATGAAAACTCAAATTTATACTACACACAATGGACAGGGATGGGAAAAGATAATAGTTCAAATGATTGTATGATAAATTTATTTGTCATAGTTAATGAATAAGAGTTAAGGAATATGAAAGAATGGTAGGTTAAAAGTTGATGTGACAAAGTTAATTTTTATAAAAATAATAATAATAGCACAAATATTAATGAATAAACAATTCAACTAAAGTATTTTTGAATAAAATTTATTTATTTATTTATTTGGTCAAACATGAAAAAAATATTTTGGGGTAATTTTTTGACTTGGTTTATTTATTTAAAGTAAACTTTTGCTAATTATATTTACGATTGCATGGTTTATTTTTTATGTTTAGTAGTGTAAAAGATGAAGGAGCATATATCTAATATTCATTTTCCTTTTAAAATTTGATTTTTTTTTCTTTTTCATTATTACTATTAATTTATGTTATATGTTACCCTTGCTAATAATTTGTGTTATATCATACTATTTTAAAATTGTATCACTTTTGTTTAATTTTTCTTTTTTTGCAAAAACGTTATTGGGAGCCATTATTATTGTAACATATAGATAATTATTTTGGAGGATGAATGGACACATAAAATAAATTGTGGAAGAAATTTTAAATAGATATGAGAAGCTTTGTAAAGCATGCCACATAGGCAAAATGGAGGCCTAAGAGCTACTAAGGCTTCCCTTCATATGTAAAAGAAAGATAAAAGATTATTATTATTATTATTTATTTATTTATTTTAGGGAGTCGCGTGTATATATGAGAACTATCAAGTGAGAGGAATATTACAGTGAGAGATGAGAGGAATAAACCACAACCATTATATCTAGATAAATGGCTGAGATTAAAAACTCTCATCTTTCACTATAACTACTCATCTTACTTGATAGTTCTCCTATATATATATATATATATATATATATATATATATATATATATATATATATCATCAACACAAGTTGTACCAAGAGAGACCGCAAAAATTTAAAAGATAATCAAATAGATAAAATCAATACAAAGAAATTAGTCGTTGCACATACATAACAGAGGGCTCGACCACCAGGTATGTGTAACACTCAAACCCAATATTGGTCTTATTCTAACTTTAACTTATTTTTTTTAAAAACTACGCAACCAATGAAATAAAACCTAATTCTTTCTTTTTTTGAACGTAAATAAAACCTAATTCTTATTACCTAATTTTTATGTACACTCACTAAAGTGCTCGATATACTATGTCCAAATCGGATAAATCTCAACATGAGAAAACTTGACAATTCAATCTCAAAAAGGGTGTAGGTTCCTACTTAATCCATTCATGTTGGAAAAGAGACCGAAGAATTGGTGTTTGTATGGCAAATACGATTTTCGTTTGTTGCTATCTTTTCTCGTTTTATTTGTTACATAAAACTTCTTGTAAGCCGATAATACAATTTTGTGTTTTTCCTCGTTCCTCTTTTTAACGACGATGTTATCCACCTTTGTCTTGCTGGACTTTTTTGGAACTGAAGGATTCATTAAAATTAAAGAATCCTTATTGTCACTGTTACTTCGAATATGCATGTGTTGTCGAAATCTCCACAAATTTGACGACCCTGTTGAGTTTCATTTTTCGTAACACTCTTTCGAAAGCTTCATCTCAACCATTGTCATATTTTGCAATGGCTCATTTTGAAATACCATATGTTCTTGAGAGTCGATTTGTGGATTTCTTAAGAAAGATCTTCTTTAGTGGTGGTCGAAGATGCGAGCCGTCATTATTTGGGGTAGGAAAGAAGAAAAGAGATTGGTCAACAGTATGGAGTATTGGTCGTATTTTTCCATTTTCAAATATTTCGTCGGCATATATATGTATTCCTTGGACTTCAGTGCATCCAAAACTAAATTTTTCTTCAATATTTTCTTCATCATTGTCGGAAATTTGTTGCCTAGTCCTACAATCTGGATCGAGTTTTTCTTGAACGGGAGCAGAGTCATCAAAGCTAAAAAAATCATCTCTGTTAATTTGTTGTTGTGTGCTACAACTGAAGCATAAAAAAACCAAATCTTATACAAAATATAAGGTAACATGACGTCAGCTCATTTAGCATAATCCAAGTATCTGAACTTTATGCTTGAAGACCATGATGTCCCGATCCACCTGTTTATCAGAAAAAAATAAATAGGCGTGGGTTGAGACTACTAAGCCTCAATGAATTCCGACTACCCGACTAATGGTGACTACACCGGGGACAACTGAACCAATAGTTCTCTAATCTTGATAGTCAGTCCGTGACATAATAATTTTCATAACATAATTCGTACCATAACATAACATCATAAAGGTGTAACACAGATATTTAACTTGTTCGTTTTAATCATAACAAAGACACTCTGAGGTGAGCCGGTCTCAGAGGCCTGACATATCCGTCTGCGACATGGTAGTGAAGATCGCGAGTCAAAACGTAAGATCGTACGCTTTTACGATCTTGACTCCCCTTTCCGTGCTCGTTCATGGCCAGAATCGGAATTAGGTGGGCGCGGCCGGGATCTCCGCAATAAATCGTGGTAGCGGTGCAATCGTGCGTGTTGCCGTTTCTGTTCATGTTCCGCACAGTTGTAGATTTCGGGTCGGATCCACAACCCGGTTCCTTGAAACGATGATGTTATTGAAACAAATCTTAAAATAACACGTGAAAAGCACGTGAGAGACTGAGGCGGTCCATTTCTAACCCACTAAGCATTATTTAATTTGTCAGCTTGGCCTTTTTTTTTTACACCAAATCTTTTTCTTTTGTTTAACCTTTGATTTTTTTTGTACACCTTTTTCTTTCTCCAATTTATTTTCTTTATTATTCAAATAATAATAACAATATTATTTTCTTTATTACTAAAAAATAAACTTGTTTTCTTATTGTTTTCAATAATTAATAACCGCTAATTAAGTAAAAAAAAATTAATAACTGCTAATGTGATTTAAAAAAGTCATACAAATAATAATTATAATAAACAGAAAATAATTTATGCTATATTATTTTTAATTAACAAGTATACAATTAATTTTATTTATTTTTGTTTTCGTACAATTTATACTCCTATGTTTATTGATCAAGTAATTACGTTGCTTTGGAGTGTTTTTTCACCTATATATTATGTATATACATGAATTTATATGCTAATTCGTGAATTTGGTAGGATCTTATAATCCTTGTTACGATCCCCCTATTCACGATCTTGCGTAGGATCTCGATTCTGACTACCTTGGTCTGCGATAATAATGAATCGACACGGCTAAAGCTCACAATCATAACATTGGATTATAACGGAATCCCATAACGTGGTACAAAAGTATCTACCATGATTGACTGACTTTCTTAACATAATTAACCTGATTTGTTATCCTGCCCATGAATTTCCTCCCAGGGTATTTATAACTTGTCCTGATTTCCTGATGTTCATTACTTGGCGTGTAATTAACATTTTAATCAAATATTATACCTGTATTATTCACATAAATGAACCTAGAAAGGTAGGAGATTCAAAAGTGTAAGCCTGTTCACAATTGTCCATGCTACTTTTTGGAAATCCTCCTCGTTCATTTCATGACATCGAACTCATAACCTCAGCCCATAGTACAACTTTTAGCATCTCAATATTTGAAGTGGTTTTTTGCATTTTGTTTCAATTGCGAGTTTGATATGTGTGGTAAAGTGAATTGAATGTTGGAAGAAATTTTGAAATGAGATATATTTATACATAAACAACAATCAAATATAAGACTATCTTGGTTAAAAAACACTTGGTTAGTTTGAAGGTTTTAAGAAGTAGTTACACATGAAAGGTGTGATTGAGTGTTAAGAAGTTGTTAATTACTTTTATGTTATACCTTGTATTTGTTTCTTATCAAATATAGGACTATTCTTGTTGTTTATTTTTAATTAAGGAAAGTATATTGGTATTTACAACCATTTTCGCTCTTTTAGTGAGTCGTTCAGAAGTTATTTTGCTTTATAGGTGTTTTCAACGGGAATGGTGAAGGTCCGTGGAGAAAACACAAGAACGGGGGTTGAATTGTGTTTTGGATATTTAAAAACTTTCCAAGATATTTAAACCTTTTCAGAGTCTTTAAAACACAGCGGATTGTTCACACAATTAACTTATGGCGTTATGAATGATGAAGGAGTAAATGAGAGAGTGAGAGAGAGAAAAACACACAACAATTTATACTGGTTCCCATCACAAATTGAGAGTACTCCAGTCCCCTTGTTTCCAAGAGAGTTCACTATAATCACTAAGATTACAATAGATACTCAAGCACACAAGCTCAAGACTTCCTGCTCTTAGTCACACAAGACAGAGAGAATTCCTTGCTCTGATCACACAAGATCAAAGACTTCCTTGCTCTGATCACACAAGATCAGAGACTTCCTTGCTCAAGCACACAAGCTCAAGACTTCCTGCTCTAAGTCACACAAGACAGAGAGACTTCCTTGCTCTGATCACACAAGATCAAAGACTTCCCTGCTCAAGCATACAGGCTCAAGACTTCATGCTCTAATCACTAAGATTGAGACTTATATGCATCTACACTAAGCAGAAGACTTTCTTACTTCTACACTAAGCAGAAGAGCTTCTACACTAAGCAGAAGACTTTGTTGCTTCTACACTAAGCAAAAGACTTACTACTAACTTATAAGCTTAAACTTATTACAAACATAATAACTTCAGAGGCTAAAGCTAGTTTCTATGCTCACTTCATTTGAGAGATATTTTCTATTACAATGCAGATTCTCACTTTCTTCTGAGAGATGTTTTCTAATGAAGAGCGCTAGTCATCAATTCTTTCTTTGGCATATTTATATGAGTTGAGAAAGACATTGAGACGTTGGAGAAATTCCCGTTGTAAAATGGACACCTGTAGTCTTTGAAGATCCGTTGAGTAAAGCCACGTCTTCCTTTGCAGAGAGGCTTCACCTTTACTGTTTGTCCAATAGTACAGTTATAAGGTACAACTAGCTCCTAGAGAGAGATGGATCACATCCTTTGTGACCGTTGCAATTAGTTGACCTTAGAACAAATCATCAGGCTTGATAAGTTGTAGTTGATGTAGCCCTTCTGATGATTTGGGGAATTCCTTTGCTTCTGATGAACCTTTGATAACTTGGAGTCTGATTGGTCTTTGAATGGTTGGACTCTGATAGTCCTTTGCAATTCAGCTTCTGAACGTCTTCATCCTCTGAATGACTCATGACTAGCAGATAGCATCTGAACTCTTGTAGGCATCTGAACATCCTTGAGCTTCTGAACTCCTTCAGACGTTCTGATCCTCTTTGAGCTTCTGAACTTTGTTTAGCTCCTGACCACGTTGTATCTTCTGAACTCTTTCAGAGTGTAATTATTCAGACTTCCATAGGTTTCATCAGAGTCTAAATTAAGTGTGCTCTTGATTTAACGTTGAATTCTCCTGCACTTAATTTAAACATTAGTACCATTAATTGTCCATTTAATACTTTGTTATCATCAAAACCTAAGGGTGTGGATTAACACATATTTTGTTCCAACAGTCTCCCTCTTTTTGATGATGACAAACATAAGTATTAAATACAATTGTTGTTGATAAAAATCAGCTATGTTGACATTAGGCTTCTGAGTTTCGCAAGCTCCCCCTAAGTCTGATAACCCATATGGTTAGGTTTGTAAGCTCCCCCTATTTTGTATCCATAGTTAATTTTAATCAGTTTCAGAATACTTTATTATATGACTTAAATTATTCATATTTCACTATATAAAGAATAAGGTTTGCAAGCTTCTTCTTTCCATAGTATGATAATCTTTGAATAAAGTTGCACCCTTACTCAAGAACTAACTATGAATAATAAACTTCAATTAATAAATGCATTCTCCTTGAAATTAAGCCCTTAATTCAGATGCAAGATGAAGCAATATTTAAATTGAATGACATAATAGGATCAGAGGCACTTAGAGACGTCTACACACACACTTGGTTCTGATGGTTATCATTAACAGCTTCAGAGTTCAAAATATTTTCAAACAGTTCAGAGCTTAAAAAAATCTTTTCAAAGAAAATAGCTCAGAGTCTGAACAAAAAATTGAAAACAGTTCAGAGCTCTTTAGTACAATATTTTGAAATCCTCAAAGATCAGATTGTCATATCAAAGCATGTACCTCATGCTACTATTTTGACCACTGTCCTACATTCTCTCTCTGAAGCACTACAAGGCCCTAAAAAGCCAAGTAATTTCGCTTCTTCCAACAATTGATTTACCAATATTCTTTCTCCCCCTTTTTTCATTATCAAAAAGGTAGTATAAGCAATTAATAGAAATTTCAACTTTCAATGCCGTCAAATCAGGAGTGGTTGAACACATTTATTACTCGGCCATTGAATTATGCTTATAAAAGGAGAGAGATACCTAGTCATTTTACTCACACAGAATAATCTTAGGTTATTGATAGATCTCTTGAGAGAAAAAATGAAACGCTCAGAGAATAAGAAAGTAGTTTCAACGAAATCTTGTCCTTGTTTTCAAGTTTTGAATTCCTTAAGACAGCCACTTCTTTATTGTAGTCTTCCATGGTTACTACCTTGCTCCTTACCCAGAAATCTTTAACTAGCGTAGGGTAGATTGGACCATTTAATACCTTCATGTATCTACCACCTCCATTTTGGTCCGAGAAGAACTTCTCAACATTGTGTTGATTGACTCTAAGACTTCCAAAATCAACTGGTTGTTCCATAACCAAGTTGAGTGATTTCCCTTTCATGTCGAGCGATCTTTCTCTGCTAAAAACCTCTGAGCAGTTGATGATGTTGCATGCTAAATCCCATGGAAACAAAAGTGAAACGGTAGAGGCTGATGAGGTAGAAGTTTCCATCTCAGAAGTTAGGGTTTTTGGATTTTCTAATTGCAGAGAAAAAAGATTTGTTTTAGTTTTGAAGGTGAGGAATGTGATAGTGTAAAGTGTGCAAGTGTTTTGATTGAGATAGTAAAACAAGTTAAAGCACACAATATATTAAATTCAAAAATAAGACAAACCATCATTAACTGTTTCAACCTAATCAGAGTGTGTGTACGTGTTGTCTATTTAGCGCCAAAACGTTTTAGTAAAAATACTTAAACGTTTCCAATTCATTTTCTATTCAGAGGCTGTCATACCCCATTTTTTGACCGGTCGCTTTTATACGTCTTTTAAAGACGGATTTTTTGTGTTCGTTTCAAACGAAATTTCGGCAGAGAGGTATTTTAAAATACCTCATTTTTTGTTTCTTTTATATTTATTTCTTTTTCTATTATTATTATTATTATTTTTTATTTTTTACCATTATTATTATCTTCTTTCTTTTAAAATTTATTTATTTATTTTATTTTCTATTTTTTATTAATTTTCGTTTTTAATTTATTTAATTTAATTATTTTGTTTTTATTTTATTTTTACTTTGTCCTTTTGTCCTTTTTTTTTCTGAAAAAAAATCAGAAAAGAAATTGAAAGTCAACTCTCCCATGCGCAGAAGGTTTTCTGCCTGAACAGTGTACTGTGTCCCCAAAATGCAATCTTTGTCCAGGCAATGGTTTAATCCAGAGGTATCAGGGATCCCAATTTGTGCATATAGTAAACACTAATTAATGAACAGATGAAAAAAAAAATTTCGGGCAGAGCAAAAAAAAAACCAAAATCTGAGAAACTCAAAAATCCAGAACTAAAGAAAATTTGAACACAAAAATTCATCCCCTTTCATCATCATCACCAACGAAAACAACAAAACCCCAAATCCATCATCACAATCTTTCAAATCCAGAAATAAAAATTCCAGATCCAAACCCTCCAAACCCAACCAAACCGAAATCAAAAAGAAACAGAAGAAGAAAATCCAGATCAAAGTTCAAGATCCAAACCTTCATTTCATCTTCCAAAAACAAACCGAACCCAGATCGAACCGGAAACCCAAAATCAAATTCATATCCAAACGAAAAAACGCAGAAGAAGAAGAAGATTAGCATCGAGAATCAAAGTTTATAAGGTTGTTTTTTCGGTTCCTTTTTTTCTGTTCTGATTCGATTTGGACTAGGGAAAGGTTTTATTTGTTTTTGAGTTTGGATTTGTGCTGTGAATGTTTTGCATTTGAATCTTTTCTAAAAAAATGGAGTGGTTTAAAATCGTGAGAAGAAGAGAAAGAAGCCACCAGCGGCGGCGGGTGAAGGGAGAAGAGAGGATTTGGTTTTTGTGATTTTTTTTCTAGGGTTTTTGAATATATATCTCTCCCTGATCCTGTGCGCGCAGGTGCACAGCCTTATCGTGCACCTGCGCGCCTTTGTCCTCTGATTTCAATCAAGAGGCCTAGATCTTTCCTTCTTTAGTTTTAGATCAGGGCCGTCTGATCCATCAGACGGCCAGAGTTGATCTTGGGTTTTTTTTGTTTGTTTTTTTACAGATGGGCCTATGTGGGTTTGGGCCTTACAGTTTTGCTGCTATCAGCACCCCCCTGCTATTTCGTTTTCATGATTCACACCCCCCTGTCTTAATTTTATTTTTATTTTTTTAGCTTATGAGATAAGTGCTTTTGGCATAAGCTATTTTAGCTTTTATTTTAGCCAATCAAGCATGATGTCGAGGCTTATTTTATTTTCCGATTTATGTGATGTTTAAAAGTTGTTAATATTACTTTATGTCTTTATTTATTGTTAGCTAATTTTATTTTTTAAGCTTATGAGATAAGTGCTTTTGGCATAAGCTATTTCAGCTTTGTTTAGCCTTGCAAAGCATGATGTCGAGGTTTATTTTCATTGTCTCGGTTTCGTATTTATTTATTTATGCTATTTATCCATTACATATCATACTTATTTCATTACATCGATTTATTCATCATTTTTTTTACCGTTATTTTATTATCGTAACATTGAGTATTTATCGCTTATTAATTGCCGTTTACTTTTTCTCTTGAGGTTAGGATGTAAATAGGTCAAATGTAAACTCTAAATAAAAGTGCATAGCATACCCCGTCTCTTGCATCATTTCATATTTATTTTCTCGCAAAAATTTTAGAGTGTGATTAGGCCAATGTACCCTAAATGAAAAATTGCATCTCATGCATATTTATTTTTTATCGCTTTCCGCCAATATGCGTAACGTTAAATTCCGAGGGAAAAGGCGTCGCTTTGATCGAAATATCATTGCGAATTGTCTTCGCGTTTAATTCATTTGTTATGACGTTTTAGATTAGTGTCATTTTGCGCGCGTAACCATTACTTATTTTCTTCTAAAAAAAAACGAGGTCAAAACCTCTTCCAAAAATACATAATTATTTTCTTTTCAAAATATCATGGAAACACAAAATTTTTCATCAAACATTTCTATCAAAAACCTTGGAATTCAAACCAAGTGTTCTTTTATCGCAAAACTTTGGAATTCGAACCAAGTGTTATTTTTCTCGTTAAAACCTTGGAATTCAAACCAAGTGTCTTTTATCACTTCAAACATTTTCTCAACAAATCTTGGATTTTAAACCAAGTGTCCGCGTCTTATTTCATAATCAAATTTCAATCAATTTAACTATATAGACTTTCTTCACAAACTAACATCAATCAAAACTCACATTTTGCCATTTTTTGGCTTTTGGTATTTTAAAACCATTTTCAAAACTTTAAAATCAAAACAAACAAATTTACTCGTCTTTTTACCCCGAACTACGGTGGTTTGATCCTTCGGGTACGTAGGCATGAGACTTGTCTCTCCGATCAATAAAATCAACAAAAACATTTTTCTTCTTTTTTTTTTTTTTTTCATCATTTTAAGCATTTTTTATCACTACTTTAATTTCCCACTTATACATTTTTACAAGCAAATAAAATAAAAGCGCAAAGTTAGATTAAAAACAAGAGGTTCCTATAGAATACTATAGATACTTAGGGTGCTAATACCTTCCCTTCGTATAACTAACCCCCGAACTTTGTTCTCTAAAAAATAGGGTATTTTTCGAACTTTTTTCCCTTTCCCTCGGATAAATTAAAGATCGGTGGTGTAATATTAAATTGCGATTCGAAGTTAATTAATAACTCGATATCCAAAAATCACCGCGACAGAAATGGCGACTTCACTGGGGACAACCAAGCGGGTTGAACCTAACTTATTTTAAATTACTATCTTCGCGCTATTATTCTTTTTTATGTGAATGTTTGTATATATATACTTGGGTTTGATTTTGAGTGGTGAGATAAGTCCCCCACCCGGACTTGAGTGAACAATAAGATAGGATAGTGGTATAATCATATTGTCTATCCGAGAGTAAGTTTCGGCCGTGGCATATGTGGTAACCACACTCAATTGAGGAACTTTGGAGGTAATAGTGCCAACATGAGTAGTCGTGTTTGACATTCTATCTTCAAGGAACCGACGATGTTGAGGACCTTTAGTTACACCTAACCCATCTTGGCCTCTTTAGGACGTAGTGCGGTGGCTAATCGAGAGTAAGTCTCGGATTGGTTGATACGCGATACTACACTCGAACGAGACTTTTCTACGGATTTTGTTGGATCGGAAGTAGTTCCGTAACCCGATGATTTTCGGAGGAGGTCGAGGACTTTGAGAACTTGTTAGAACCCGTAATGCAGGTACACATGAACTCTAGTACATACCATATGGGAGGGTTTCACCTTTGACTCCAACATTATATCTTAACCCCACTATGTTTTCTGCATCATGCATGCATGCACTCATTCATAAATTTTTACTCATCCAATGTCGAAGGACTTAAGCAAATCTTTTTGTAAACATTGTAGATATGGATGTTGTAAGGAGAAACACCCAGAAATACAATTTCAAGACACTAGATTTATCAAGGTTGAAGGAGCTAGGATCCTTGGTGACTTTCCCGGAGGACTTCCGTAGAGATCATGGGAAATTGCTCGGTCTTCTCAAAGTGAATATTGAAAAAGGAAGTTTGGAAACTTTGGTCCAATTTTATGATCCCCTCTACCATTGTTTCACCTTTCCGAATTACCAACTTGTCCCTACCCTCGAAGAATACTCTTATCTTATTGGTTTACCGATACCCGACAAAGTACCTTTCAGTGGCCTCGAACCCACTCCAAAACCTCTAACCATTGCAGAAGCCCTTCATCTTGAAACCTCCGTTGTCAAAGCAAATCTTACATCTAAAGGAGGCCTCCTAGGCCTATCTACCAATTTCCTCTACCAACAAGCCTTTGCCTTTGCCGAAGTGGCAAGTAATGATGCCTTTTACTCCATCCTAGCCCTACTCATATACGGCCTTGTACTCTTCCCAAATATTGACGATTTTGTCGATATTAATACCATCCAAATTTTCCTTACCAAGAACCCTGTTCCGACATTGTTAGCCGACAAATATCATTCCATCCACGATCGAACCTTAGTCAAACGTGGAACTATCCTTTGTTGTGCACCGTTACTATACCAGTGGTTCATTTCCCATCTACCCCAAACCCACTCTTTCAAAGCTAATCCTGAAAATCTTTCATGGCCTCATAGAATCATGTCCCTTACTCCATCCGATATAGTTTGGTACTATGCAGCTTGGGATGTCGGAGAAATCATCATTAGTTGTGGTGGATACTCCAATGTACCTCTTCTCGGGATGCATGGAGGAATTAGCTATAGCCCTACCCTTGCCAGACGCCAGTTTGGATACCCGATGAAAACCAAGCCGAACAATCTTGCCTTGACTAGTGAATTTTATCGCAACAAAGAGGATCACTCGAGTGTAAGGGAAAAATTTGTGCAAGCTTGGGGTTCTATTCGGAGACTTGATAGAAAACAGTTGAGAGCAAAGTCGGACTCGGTATGTGAATCTTACACTCAATGGGTCATCAATAGGGCTACAAGTTTTGGAATGCCTTACCGGATGCCGAGGTTGTTATCTTCGACCACCCCACCGTCATCATTGCCCTTACCTTTTGATACCAAAGAAGAATTCCAAGAGCAATTGGCCGAGCTGACCCGTGAAAAAGACACTTGGAAAAGAAGATGTCAGGCGGCCGAACTTGAGAATGAAACACTAAGAGGAGAGTTAGAACAAAAGGACCATCTGATCCTCCTTCAAAGCCAACGAATTGTTGAGAAGAATGATTTACTCCAGCAAAAGGATGCCTTACTCATGAGTGATCCTAAGAGAAAGAAACGCAACATGGATATGTTCTCCGGTCCACATCTAGATGTTTGAGAGTTGTTATTTTTATGTAAATTTTTCTTCCTTTTAGTTTATCCTTTAAATTCTGTTTGTTTTATGTAAAAAAAAAAAAAAAAAAATGTTTATTATGTATTATTTTGATTTGAAATGAATGTTCTCTACGATGTTTACAATCAAGTTGGAATGAGTCCTTCGATATAAAAAAAAAAAAAAAAAAAAAAAAAACTGTGCATATTTTAACATAACATATTCATGCATCATATCACATTCATAAGTTTCAAAAAATCGAGTCTCATATTCTTTCTCTCCTCTCTGTCCCAGTTAAAGTGGCCCGACGACCACGCCCGCAGCCATCTCGCACGTACAACACTCGAGCAAACAGGAAAAAGAGAATGGACCAAGTTGAACAAGAGAATGTTGAGCTCCATGGGGAAGTAACAACGCTCCGGGCTGAAGTGGAGAAGCTAACCGCCATGGTGACATCGTTGGTGGCTGCGCAGAATCGGCCACCAACCCCTCCTCCTCAAGCTACAGTCATTTCTGAAATTGTCTCTGCCCCAGTTCCAGTGGTACCCGTCAACGCACATCCGCACGTCATGCCCGAAGGTTATCCTTGGGGCATGCCTATGAATTTTAATGAAGGGCTTCGACCCCAAGTTCCCGAGGTCCCCACTCCTACTTTGCCACATGCTACTGTTGTTCCCCAACCTGGGACGACTCTTCCTCAGGTCACTATGTGTGTCCCTCAGTCAACAATGACCATTCCAGCTTCCGTAGCTCACACCGTTCCTTATGTGAGCGAACCAGTCTACCATGCGGAGGACCCAGAGACTTATGGCCGTATGGATAATCTTCAGGATCAGTTTGATAAAATGCAGCTCGAGATTAAGGCCCTTCGTGGGAAAGATTTGTTCGGCAAAAACGCCCATGACCTTTGCTTGGTACCAAACGTTAGGATCCCACCTAAGTTTAAGGTCCCCGAGTTTGAGAAGTACAAAGGAAATTCTTGCCCTCAGAGCCATCTGGTAATGTACGCCCGAAAGATGTCTACTCAAACAGACAACCATCAGTTACTAGTCCACTACTTTCAGGATAGCTTGACAGGTGCCGCTTTGAAGTGGTACATGGGCTTAGATAGTGCCAAGATCCAAACATTCAATGATTTGGGCGAAGCTTTTGTCCGTCAATACAAATACAATCTAGACATGGCTCCAGATAGAGATCAACTTCGAGGTATGTCTCAAAAAGATAAAGAGAGTTTCAAAGAATATGCTCAGCGATGGAGAGAGATTGCCGCTCAGATTTGTCCACCACTAGAAGAAAAAGAAATGACCAAGATTTTCCTAAATACTCTTGATTCATTTTACTATGAACGAATGATCGCTAGTGCACCCAGTGATTTCACTGAGATGGTATACATGGGAATGCGACTTGAAGAAGGGGTCCGACAAGGACGTTTGGTCAGAGAAAGTGTTCCGGTCAACAGTACGAAGAGGTTTGGGAGTAACTTTGCAAGGAGAAAGGAGTCAGAAGTAAGTATGGTGGCCCATGGACAGCATCAACGACCGTATATGGGCTACCAACACGTTGCAGCTGTCTCACCAGTGCCTCAAAACCCGCCCTACCAGCCACAAATGACCCAAAGACCACCTTCGCACTATCCACCACTTTATCAACAAACATATCCTCAACAACCATACCCACAGCAACCACAAATTCGACCACAAACTCCCCAACAACCCTACAATTATCCCAATCGCACCCAGAGAAATCCATCATTTGACCCCATACCCATGAAATATGCCGACCTACTCCCCGCCTTACTTGCCAAAAATCTTGTCCAGACGAGACCACCTCCACCTGCGCCAGCAGTACTACCTACTTGGTACCGTAGTGACCTAACTTGTGCCTTCCATCAAGGGGCCCCTGGCCATGATGTAGAACGTTGCTACGCCTTCAAAAAAGCTGTTCAAGAATTAATCCATAATAAGGTGCTGTCCTTCAAGGATGAAAATCCCAACGTCCGAAACAATCCGCTGCCCAATCACGGGTCCTCTGTCCATTTTATCCAAGGTTGCCAAGAAACAAGCACCATTCTCAGTATAAAGGATATCAAAACCCCGTTGGTGCCTATTCATAGTAAAATGTGTGAAGCAAAGTTGTTTAGCCATGATCATGCAATTTGTGAGGAATGTTTGAAGAATCCTCAAGGTTGTTCCCGAGTTCAAGAGGACATACAAAGGTTGATGGATAAAGGAGAATTGGTAGTTACAAAGAAGAGCGAGGATGTTTGCGTCATAGTACCAGAATTCAATGTCTCTGACCGTCTCGAGATGATATATAATAGTGGAGAGCCCACAGTTACCCCGCTGGTGATCTGCGTGCCAGGGCCTATGCCATATACGTCCCTGAGAGCTGTGCCGTATAGATATGATGCCACCATGTTGCAGGATGGGGTGGAAACACCTATTCCTCCTTTGATATCCGTGGACAATATTGCAGATAATAGCAAAATACTGAGGAGTGGGCGTATTCTTCCGGGAGTTGTCCAAGAAAAGACCGGTAGTCCTGTTGAAAAAACACAAATTCCTGACCCTAGTGGGACTGTTGAAAGGGTGTATGAAGACTCAGATGAAATTTTGAAAATGATCAAGAGAAGTGAGTATAAGATCGTGGATCAATTACTACAAACCCCTTCCAAGATTTCAATTTTATCACTCTTGTTGAATTCTGATGCGCACAGAGATGCACTAATGAAGGTCTTGGACCAGGCATATGTCGACCATGACGTAACCTTGGGCCAATTTGGTAGCATAGTGGGGAATGTCACAGCCTGCAATAACTTGAGTTTCAGCGACGATGAACTCCCTGAAAAAGGAAAGGATCATAACTTAGCATTACATATTTCGGTAATTTGTAAATCTGATGCCTTATCCAATGTGTTGGTGGATACCGGGTCATCTTTGAACGTGATGTCCAAGTTTACTCTCGACAAGCTCGCATACTGTGGTGCGCCTTTGAGGCCGAGTGCATTAATCGTGAAAGCCTTCGATGGGTCAAGAAAATCAGTAATTGGTGAAATAGACCTACCCATTTCAGTTGGTCCCTATGAGTTCCAAATTACCTTTCAAGTCATGGATATTCAAGCTTCTTATAGTTGTTTGTTGGGACGACCATGGATTCACGAAGCGGGGGCGGTGACTTCCACACTTCACCAAAAGCTGAAATTTGTGCGGGAAGGGAAATTGGTGATTGTGAATGGAGAGGAAGCTTTATTGGTGAGTCATTTGTCGGCTTTTTCTTATATCAGTGCTGATGATAGGGGCGGTACGTCTTTCCAGGGGCTTTCTATTGAAGAGAAAAGGTCGAAAAAGGGGAAAACATTTATGTCTTCTGCAAAAGATGCGCAAAAGGAAGTACGGCAAAGGTCACATCTGAAATGTGGGAAGTTATTACAAATGCCGAAAAGAAGACACATGGAGGGTCTGGGTTCTGCTCCATCTACAGGAATGGTCAATTCAAATAAGGGTACCTTCGTCAGTGCCGAACCGATTTACACTCCACCAGAAACTAATGCTATCATTGAGGACAAAGTTGAAGAAGAGCAGCCTTCTTTCGTGATTCCAGGAGGAATTTGCCGCAATTGGGTCGTTGTTGATGTCCCCTCTGTCACTCCTCTATCTAAGTAATATGTTTGTCTATTTTTGTTTTCCAAAAAAATCCTTTCGTCCTGCCCAAGGCAAAAGCGAACGCATGTGGGGCTTTGTTTTGAGCTTCAAGTATTTTAATGAAATTGTCGTTTTTATCATGACTTTTGTTTTTGTTTTCTTTTTATTTCTGGAAAATGGTAACACAAAAAAACCAAAGTACATATTTAATTTTCCTTCTACTTCCTAGCTTTTAATCATTTTCCAAAAAGGTTTGCATTCTTTTATTTAATAAAATCAATCATAAATCATATGCAGATTAAGCATCAATGAACCCGTTGAACACAATGTTCCTGGGCCCTCTCCCAACTTTGAGTTCCCTGTTTACGAGGCTGAAGAGGAAGAGGATGAAGGGATCCCTGATGAGATCAAACGACTATTAGATCAAGAGAAGAAAGTCATTCAGCCTCATGAGGAAGATGTGGAGTTAATTGATTTAAGTTCCGGCGAAGGAAAGAAAGAAATCAAGATTGGGGCATCCTTAGAAGCATCTGTCAAGGAAAGGGTGATCGTTTTACTCAGAGAATATGTTGACATCTTCGCCTGGTCATATCAGGATATGCCCGGTTTAGATCCCGAAATTGTGGAACATCATTTGCCTCTGAAGCCAGAATGTCTTCCGGTAAAGCAAAAGTTAAGAAGAACTCATCCGGATATGGCCCTCAAGATCAAAGAAGAAGTACAAAAACAAATTGACGCTGGTTTTCTTATTACATCAGAATATCCTCAGTGGTTGGCTAACATAGTACCGGTTCCAAAGAAGGACGGCAAAGTCAGAATGTGTGTTGATTACAGAGATTTGAACAAAGCCAGTCCGAAAGATGATTTTCCTTTGCCTCACATTGATGTATTGGTTGATAACACAGCTAAATCCAAGGTTTTCTCCTTCATGGATGGTTTCTCCGGGTACAATCAGATCAAGATGGCAGTTGAAGATAGAGAGAAGACCGCTTTCATTACACCTTGGGGCACATTCTGT
Organism: Trifolium subterraneum; assembly: GCA_951799995.1. Taxonomy (NCBI): domain Eukaryota; kingdom Viridiplantae; phylum Streptophyta; class Magnoliopsida; order Fabales; family Fabaceae; genus Trifolium; species Trifolium subterraneum. The sequence continues at coordinate 22,052,336 of OX637464.1, read as the reverse complement.
TACAAAGTAATGCCTTTCGGTCTAACAAATGCGGGTGCTACTTATCAAAGGGGCATGACTACCCTTTTTCATGACATGATGCACAAAGAGATCGAGGTATACGTGGATGATATGATTGTCAAGTCGGGCACCGAAGAAGAACACGTGGAGTATTTAGCGAAAATGTTTCAAAGGTTGAGGAAATATCGTCTCCGTTTAAATCCCAACAAATGCACTTTCGGTGTTAGATCCGGAAAGCTCCTGGGATTCATTGTTAGTCAAAAGGGTATCGAGGTAGATCCAGACAAAGTCAGAGCCATCAGAGAAATGCCAGCTCCACAAACAGAAAAGCAAGTTAGAGGTTTCCTGGGTCGACTAAATTACATCTCTAGATTCATCTCCCACATGACTGCCACGTGTGGGCCGATATTCAAGTTGCTTCGCAAAAATCAAGGGATTGTTTGGACAGAGGACTGTCAGAATGCTTTTGACAGTATCAAAGAGTATTTAATGGAACCTCCGATCCTTATCCCTCCAGTTGAAGGAAGACCGCTCATCATGTATTTAACCGTGCTAGAGGAATCTATGGGTTGTGTGCTGGGGCAACAGGATGAAACCGGTAGAAAGGAGCACGCAATCTATTATTTGAGTAAGAAATTCACAGATTGTGAATCTCGATACTCCATGCTTGAGAAGACTTGTTGTGCTTTGGCTTGGGCTGCCAAACGTCTACGGCATTACTTGATTAGTCATACTACTTGGTTGATATCCAAAATGGATCCAATTAAGTACATTTTTGAGAAGGCAGCTCTAACCGGAAGAATTGCCCGTTGGCAGATGTTGTTATCCGAATACGATATTGAGTACCGTACCCAAAAGGCAATCAAGGGTAGTATTCTTGCTGACCATTTGGCTCACCAACCAGTTGAAGATTACCAGCCAATCAAGTTCGATTTTCCAGATGAAGAGATCATGTATTTGAAGATGAAGGATTGTGATGAACCGGTGTTTGGCGAGGGGCCAGACTCTGAATCCCAGTGGGGTTTGATATTTGATGGGGCCGTTAACCTCTACGGTAGTGGAATTGGGGCAGTCATTGTTACCCCTAAAGGTGCTCACATTCCTTTCACTGCGAGATTGCAATTTGAATTTACTAACAACATTGCAGAATATGAAGCTTGCATCATGGGCATTGAAGAGGCTATTGACTTAAGGATCAAAAACATCGACATTTATGGAGACTCAGCTCTTGTGATTAATCAGATCAAAGGAGAATGGGAGACTCGCCATGCTGGTTTGATTCCTTATAGAGATTATGCAAGACGGTTGTTAACTTTCTTCAACAAGGTTGAGCTACATCACATTCCTCGTGACGAAAATCAAATGGCTGATGCTTTAGCCACTCTATCTTCAATGTACCGAGTTAATCGCCGGAACGAGATACCAACCATCAGTATTCGGTGCCTTGAGAGACCAGCATATGTGTTTGCAACCGAGGAAGTGGTGGATGACAAGCCTTGGTTTCATGATATCAAGATGTTCCTTCAGAAGCAAGAATATCCCCCTGGGGCATCTAGCACAGACAAAAAGACTCTGAGAAGGCTGTCCAGTAGTTTCTTCCTGAATGATGAGGTGTTATACAAAAGGAATTTTGATATGGTCCTGCTGCGGTGTGTGGACAAACATGAGGCTGATCTATTGATGCATGAAGTACATGAAGGTTCATTCGGAACCCATCCTAATGGACACACAATGGCCAAGAAAATGCTAAGAGCCGGCTACTATTGGATGACAATGGAGTCTGATTGTTACAAACACGCCAGGAAATGCCATAAATGTCAGATTTATGCGGATAAGATACATCTACCGTCAACTTCTCTGAATGTTCTCTCTTCTCCTTGGCCGTTCTCCATGTGGGGTATCGAAAGATCTGTGTGACGAGTTCAAGATTGAGCATCATAATTCATCTCCTTACCGGCCTCAGATGAATGGCGCAGTTGAAGCTGCAAATAAGAACATCAAGAAGATCGTGCAGAAAATGGTGGTCACTTACAAAGATTGGCATGAAATGTTACCTTTTGCTTTACATGGATACCGTACTTCAGTTCGTACTTCGACAGGGGCAACCCCTTTCTCTTTAGTATACGGCATGGAAGCAGTACTCCCCGTAGAGGTTGAAATCCCATCAATGAGAGTCTTAATGGAAACTGAGTTGGCCGAGGCCGAATGGTGCCAAAATAGATATGACCAATTGAATTTAATTGAGGAGAAACGCATGGCGGCTTTATGTCATGGACAGTTATATCAGAGAAGAATGAAACAGGCTTTTGACAGGAAGGTTCGGCCTCGTGAGTTCCGTGAAGGTGTCCTTGTGCTCAAAAAGATTTTGTCCTTTCAGCCGGATTCTAGGGGCAAGTGGACGCCGAATTATGAAGGCCCGTATGTTGTCAAAAGAGCTTTTTCTGGTGGTGCTATGACTCTTGCAACCATGGATGGTGATGAGCTCCCTCGTCCTGTGAATGCCGATGCCGTCAAGAAATACTTTGTCTAAAAAATAAAAGAACAGCTCGCTAAGTTGAAAACCTGAAAGGGCGGCTTAGGCAAAAATGAGCGTCTCGGTGGGCTGAAAACCCGAAAGGGCGGTCCAGGCAAAAATTAGAGACATAAACAGAAAGTAATATCCTGATAGGTCGAAAACCTGAAAAGGCGATCTATGCAAAAGTTAAGGAATAAGACAAGTAACTGCATCGGATCAGGCATCACTTGCTCAGAGTACCTCGATTGACAGAATATCTTTGGCTTACAACATTTTAGACTGCAAATTCAAAGTTGTTAGGGAGAATAGCGATCATTGTGTTTAACGTACCTTTCCCACCCAATTACCATTTTTCATCTTTGTAACGATCTGTGGGGTTGTGCTTTTCGCCAATCGCCACTCTTTTAATCAAATTCGAGCCTGTGCCCTCTATTTGGAATTCAAATTTATTTGCAATTTTGTTTCTCCCTCTTTCAATTTAAAGTACTTGAAGCAAAAACTCAAAAAAAAATAATTTAAAGTTTTTTAGTAGTTCCTTTTTTTAAAAAAAAATATACAAATGACAAACATATTTCTTAGATTCATGAGTCATACAAGCATATATCAACATTGTTCCGAAAGCAGACAGGTTCAACAAGGCAAATACAGTCATTGCTAAAATAAAAAAAAACAAAGCTCGATAAGTCGAGAACCTGAAAAGGCGGCTTAGGCAAAAAATGAGCGTCCCGGTGGATTGAAAACCCGAAAGGGCGGTCCAGGCAAAAATTAGGGGCAAGACAAAAAGTTATATATTCCCGGTGGATTGAAAACCCGAAAGGGCGATTCAGGCAAAAGTTAGGGATTTCAAAAAAAAGGAAAAAGCAATAGCATGACTGTTGAAGCAAGGACCATGAGAAAATATTCGGTTTCAGTGTACAAAATGGCGACTTCTGCCAGACCTCTGACCGATGGGCTTTACCCCAAGAAGCAATCGCTCTTAACGTGGATTGACACACCATACCGGGTTTTACCCCGAGGATCTGATTTATTTCACTTATAACGAGGGTGTCCCCAGCGGAGGACTACCGAGTGGTTGTACAAATACGTCGGCCCAATGCTCGTCTTTTCTGATCAAGCTTTTGTCTCATCCAGTCGTGTACAAATATCATTCAATCATACAAATACAAGCTTCATAACAATCATTCATACATACATACATACATGCATACATACTTACAATCATTCACATGTCCATACGTATATTCATATTCATATGCAACGTGCAAACAAAATCATTCACACATGCTGCATTGACCATCACGTGTCCTGCTTCAATACATCACAAAAAGAGTCATCCCCAGTGTATCTGGTCCAGAGATGTCTCCATCAATCATACATCACAAAAACGAGTCATCCCCAGTGAGTCTGGTCCAGAGATGTCTCCATCAAACATATTCAAAGTAGCAGGTTTTGCAAACAATCAACTGCAAACTTATGGTTAATTTCCCCAAAAGAAGTCAGTTCCAGTGTGTCTGGTCCAGACAAATCCACATTCTTGTCACGTCTCGCTCTCCCACAATGACAGCAGACCATTTATTTCCTCGTTGTGTTCTTACCATCCCACAATGATGGTAGACACTGTCTTTGCTTGTCCTTACCATCCCACAATGTTGGTGGACACTGTCTTTACTTCTGTCCGTACACAGGACTTTATCGCTGTCAGTCTTTACTTCTGTCCGCACACCAGGACTTTATCTGTTTATGTCCACACACAGGACTTTATCGCTTTCAGTCTTTACTTCTGTCCGCACACAGGACTTTATCTGCTTATGTCCATACACAGGACTTTATCGCTTTCAGTCTTTACTTCTGTCCGCACACATGACTTTATCTGCTTATGTCCACACACAGGACTTTATCGCTGTCAGTCTTTACTTCTGTCCGCACACCAGGACTTTATCTGCTTATGTCCATACACAAGACTTTATCGCTTTCAGTCTTTACTTCTATCCGCATACAGGACTTTATCGCTTTCTGTCTTCATTACTTTTGTCAAATAATCTTCATTTAATTCAAACACTCATAAACATAACACTCATAACATCATATCATAGCATTTTATAGTTTAACCCGGTCAAAAATGGTGTACTCTGTATTTAAGTCTCTTCCACCGTCGAACCTAAACAAAAACATCATAAAAAAAAAATCATCTTTTTCTTTTTATCTCCGATGAAAGAAACTTAAATAGGGGCATCTGTCATACCCCATTTTTTGACCGGTCGCTTTTATACGTCTTTTAAAGACGGATTTTTTGTGTTCGTTTCAAACGAAATTTCGGCAGAGAGGTATTTTAAAATACCTCATTTTTTGTTTCTTTTATATTTATTTCTTTTTCTATTATTATTATTATTATTTTTTATTTTTTACCATTATTATTATCTTCTTTCTTTTAAAATTTATTTATTTATTTTATTTTCTATTTTTTATTAATTTTCGTTTTTAATTTATTTAATTTAATTATTTTGTTTTTATTTTATTTTTACTTTGTCCTTTTGTCCTTTTTTTTTCTGAAAAAAAATCAGAAAAGAAATTGAAAGTCAACTCTCCCATGCGCAGAAGGTTTTCTGCCTGAACAGTGTACTGTGTCCCCAAAATGCAATCTTTGTCCAGGCAATAGTTTAATCCAGAGGTATCAGGGATCCCAATTTGTGCATATAGTAAACACTAATTAATGAACAGATGAAAAAAAAAATTTCGGGCAGAGCAAAAAAAAAACCAAAATCTGAGAAACTCAAAAATCCAGAACTAAAGAAAATTTGAACACAAAAATTCATCCCCTTTCATCATCATCACCAACGAAAACAACAAAACCCCAAATCCATCATCACAATCTTTCAAATCCAGAAATAAAAATTCCAGATCCAAACCCTCCAAACCCAACCAAACCGAAATCAAAAAGAAACAGAAGAAGAAAATCCAGATCAAAGTTCAAGATCCAAACCTTCATTTCATCTTCCAAAAACAAACCGAACCCAGATCGAACCGGAAACCCAAAATCAAATTCATATCCAAACGAAAAAACGCAGAAGAAGAAGAAGATTAGCATCGAGAATCAAAGTTTATAAGGTTGTTTTTTCGGTTCCTTTTTTTCTGTTCTGATTCGATTTGGACTAGGGAAAGGTTTTATTTGTTTTTGAGTTTGGATTTGTGCTGTGAATGTTTTGCATTTGAATCTTTTCTAAAAAAATGGAGTGGTTTAAAATCGTGAGAGGAAGAGAAAGAAGCCACCAGCGGCGGCGGGTGAAGGGAGAAGAGAGGATTTGGTTTTTGTGATTTTTTTTCTAGGGTTTTTGAATATATACCTCTCCCTGATCCTATGCGCGCAGGTGCACAGCCTTATCGTGCACCTGCGCGCCTTTGTCCTCTGATTTCAATCAAGAGGCCTAGATCTTTCCTTCTTTAGTTTTAGATCAGGGCCGTCTGATCCATCAGACGGCCAGAGTTGATCCTGGGTTTTTTTTGTTTGTTTTTTTACAGATGGGCCTATGTGGGTTTGGGCCTTACAGTTTTGCTGCTATCAGCACCCCCCTGCTATTTCGTTTTCATGATTCACACCCCCCTGTCTTAATTTTATTTTTATTTTTTTAGCTTATGAGATAAGTGCTTTTGGCATAAGCTATTTTAGCTTTTATTTTAGCCAATCAAGCATGATGTCGAGGCTTATTTTATTTTCCGATTTATGTGATGTTTAAAAGTTGTTAATATTACTTTATGTCTTTATTTATTGTTAGCTAATTTTATTTTTTAAGCTTATGAGATAAGTGCTTTTGGCATAAGCTATTTCAGCTTTGTTTAGCCTTGCAAAGCATGATGTCGAGGTTTATTTTCATTGTCTCGGTTTCGTATTTATTTATTTATGCTATTTATCCATTACATATCATACTTATTTCATTACATCGATTTATTCATCATTTTTTTTACCGTTATTTTATTATCGTAACATTGAGTATTTATCGCTTATTAATTGCCGTTTACTTTTTCTCTTGAGGTTAGGATGTAAATAGGTCAAATGTAAACTCTAAATAAAAGTGCATAGCATACCCCGTCTCTTGCATCATTTCATATTTATTTTCTCGCAAAAATTTTAGAGTGTGATTAGGCCAATGTACCCTAAATGAAAAATTGCATCTCATGCATATTTATTTTTTATCGCTTTCCGCCAATATGTGTAACGTTAAATTCCGAGGGAAAAGGCGTCGCTTTGATCGAAATATCATTGCGAATTGTCTTCGCGTTTAATTCATTTGTTATGACGTTTTAGATTAGTGTCATTTTGCGCGCGTAACCATTACTTATTTTCTTCTAAAAAAAAACGAGGTCAAAACCTCTTCCAAAAATACATAATTATTTTCTTTTCAAAATATCATGGAAACACAAAATTTTTCATCAAACATTTCTATCAAAAACCTTGGAATTCAAACCAAGTGTTCTTTTATCGCAAAACTTTGGAATTCGAACCAAGTGTTATTTTTCTCGTTAAAACCTTGGAATTCAAACCAAGTGTCTTTTATCACTTCAAACATTTTCTCAACAAATCTTGGATTTTAAACCAAGTGTCCGCGTCTTATTTCATAATCAAATTTCAATCAATTTAACTATATAGACTTTCTTCACAAACTAACATCAATCAAAACTCACATTTTGCCATTTTTTGGCTTTTGGTATTTTAAAACCATTTTCAAAACTTTAAAATCAAAACAAACAAATTTACTCGTCTTTTTACCCCGAACTACGGTGGTTTGATCCTTCGGGTACGTAGGCATGAGACTTGTCTCTCCGATCAATAAAATCAACAAAAACATTTTTCTTCTTTTTTTTTTTTTTTTTTCATCATTTTAAGCATTTTTTATCACTACTTTAATTTCCCACTTATACATTTTTACAAGCAAATAAAATAAAAGCGCAAAGTTAGATTAAAAACAAGAGGTTCCTATAGAATACTATAGATACTTAGGGTGCTAATACCTTCCCTTCGTATAACTAACCCCCGAACTTTGTTCTCTAAAAAAATAGGGTATTTTTCCAACTTTTTTCCCTTTCCCTCGGATAAATTAAAGATCGGTCGTGTAATATTAAATTGCGATTCGAAGTTAATTAATAACTCGATATCCAAAAATCACCGCGACAGAGGCTTATCCTTCAGAGGTTGAGAAGTTTCTCAGAGTCTGGACGACTTCAGATGCTGAGATCCAAAGTACTTCAGAGCTTGAGGAAGTATCTTTCAGGACCTTAAAAAAATTGTTCAAACATGGTTTTTCAAGGTTTTTAGTGTTGAACATTTTGTGTCCTAAGAAGACATTTTCAACCTTTGAATGTTATTCCTCTGAATTGTCATTCAGGAGATGAGAGTCACTTACCTTGCTTTGAAGCTTTTTGACTTAATCGTAGTCAGAGTCATAGCCAGAGCAATCACTCCATCACACTAAGTTGTTGTTATCTTCAAGACAAGCTTCAAATTCTTCATGCTCCCTCCTGTTGCGCATGTACTCCACTTCATCTTCTTATCCATCTGACTCTTCAAAAATGTACCTCCTATGCACAATTGCTCTTCTTCCATTCACAGTCACAAGCATCCATGTGATTGGAAGGTTCAGAGTCTTAGTTTCACCTGCAATCAAGTAAACTATTTTGTCTCTTGGTACCCACTTGCTTGAGGGTCCTAGACTGTTAGTTGCCCAATCTTCATCCTTCATTTGCTTCTTCTGAGTACTATCAGAGACAAATGTAGTGTAAAGATTAGGGAGTGAGAAGCTTCCACCAATAACTGATGAGCTTGGTTCTTCTAGTGTTTTACTACTAGAGTATCCAATCCCATTAGTCTTGTTGGTCTTAAGGTTGCAAAGCATGGATACAATTTTATTTTGATCAGCATTGATGTTACAATACTCTTTGAGAGCAAGAGAGTGCTCAAAGGGTTTGTAACATATAGCATTATCATTCTTAAGATCTTTTGTTTTGATAAACTTGTTTTGTACAAGATCTTCAAAGTGACTTGCTTGCTTACTTAAATTCTCATAGTCTGCTTTAAGCTTTTTACACTTCTGCTGACTATTAGAGAGTTTGAGTAAAGTCTTATTAAGATGCTTGATCAATTTTGCTTTGGAAAGACGAGAATATACCTGATTCACTGATCTCTGGATACTTTCTATGCTCTCAGGTTCTGACTTTTCATCAGAACTTGAGTCTTCAGAGTCTGAGCCATCTTCAGAACTTGATCCTTCAGCTCCTGGTGCTCTTTCAGACTCATCTTCAGAGAAGTTGTCTAGTACATCCCATGTTGTCATTCCTTTAGCCAGTCTTCCTCCATTCTTCTTGAAGTTTTACCATCTTTGAATTTTTCTTGAAAACCTTTCAAGATACTCTTCATCAGGTCCTTCAACAAGATCTTCATGCTTCAATGCTTGCTTTCCTTTCCTTGCTGCTTCTGCTTCTTCATCGTTCAACTCTTGCATATCCTTCAGAGCCAGTTCATGGACTCTGAGTAAATCAATCAATGATTCAGGACTCATTGAATTGATGTCTTTAGTTTCCTCTATAGTATTTGGAATTTCATTCCAATTCAGAGGCAAACTTCTCAGCAACTTGCTTACAAGCTCTTTGTTGCTGAGTTTGTTGTTGTGGTCTTCAAGCTTGCTTGTGATGGCTTGAAACCTTGAGTTCATTTCTTCAATACTCTCATTTTCCTCCATCCTAAACTCCTCATATTGATCTAACAGACCATTTACTGTTGCCCACTGAATGCTTTCATTATCATCACTAATGAGGCAAAGAGTAGTAGTTGTAGAATCAATACTAGAAGTTTGATTGACCCCTGATGTGGAAGAATTTTGTTTGTTGCACAGATCTTCATTTAAGTTCAGTCCATCTTCAATTTCTTTGACAAGATCAACAATTTGTTGAAATAACTTCTGCTTCCAATCATCCATGTTTTGAGCCATGGTGGTTTTCTCCTTTGGATATTTAAAAACTTTCCAAGATATTTAAACCTTTTCAGAGTCTTTAAAGCACAGCGGATTGTTCAGACAATTAACTTATGGCGTTATGAATGATGACGGAGTAAATGAGAGAGTGAGAGAGAGAAGAACACACAACAATTTATACTGGTTCCCCTCACAAATTGAGAGTACTCCAGTCCCCTTGTTTCCAAGAGAGTTCACTATAATCACAAATATTACAATAGATGCTCAAGCACACAAGCTCAAGACTTCCTGCTCTTAGTCACACAAGACAGAGAGACTTCCTTGCTCTGATCACACAAGATCAAAGACTTCCTTGCTCTGATCACACAAGATCAGAGACTTCCTTGCTCAAGCACACAAGCTCAAGACTTCCAGCTCTAAGTCACACAAGACAGAGAGACTTCCTTGCTCTTATCACACAAGATCAGAGGCTTCCTTGCTCAAGCACACTGGCTCAAGACTTCATGCTCTAATCACTAAGATTGAGACTTATATGCTTCTACACTAAGCAGAAGACTTTCTTACTTCTACACTAAGCAGAAGAGCTTCTACACTAAGCAGAAGACTTTGTTGCTTCTACACTAAGCAGAAGACTTACTACTAACTTATAAGCTTAAACTTATTACAAACATAATAACTTCAGAGGCTTAAGCTAGTTTCTATGCTCACTTCATTTGAGAGATATTTTCTATTACAATGCAAATTCTCACTTTGTTCTGAGAGATGTTTTCTAATGAAGATCGCTAGTCATCAATTCTTTCTTTGGCATATTTATATGAGTTGAGAAAGACATTGGGACGTTGGAGAAATTCCCGTTGTAAAATGGACAGCTGTAGTCTTTGAAGATCCGTTGAGTAAAGCCACGTCTTTCTTTGCAAAGAGGCATCACCTTTACTGTTTGTCCAATAGTACAGTTATAAGGTACAACTAGCTCCTAGAGAGAGAGGGATCACATCCTTTGTGACCGTTGCAATTAGTTGACCTTAGAACAAATCATCAGGCTTGATAATTTGTAGTTGATGTTTGCCTTTTGATGATTTGGGGAATTCCTTTGCTTCTGATGAACCTTTGATAACTTGGAGTCTTATTGGTCTTTGAATGGTTGGCCTTTGATAGTCCTTCGCAATTCAGCTTCTGAACGTCTTCATCCTCTGAATGACTCATGACTAGCAGAGCATCTGAACTCTTGTAGGCATCTGAACATCCTTGAGCTTCTGAACTTCTCTGAGCTTCTGAACTCCTTCAGACGTTCTGATCCTCTTTGAGCTTCTGAACTTTTTTTAGCTCCTAACCACGTTGTAGCTTCTGAACTCTTTCAGAGTGTAATTATTTAGACTTCCATAGGTTTCATCAGAGTCTAAATTAAGTGTGCTCTTGATTTAACGTTGAATTCTCCTGCACTTAATTTAAACATTAGTACCATCAATTGTCCATTTAATACTTTATTATCATCAAAACCTAAGGGTGTGTATTAACACATATTTTGTTCCAACAATCTCCCCCTTTTTGATGATGACAAACACAAGTATTAAATACAATTATTGTTGATAACAATCAGCTATGTTGACATTAGGCTTCCGAGTTTCGCAAGCTCTCCCTAAGTCTGATAACCCATAGGGTTAGGTTTGTAAGCTCCCCCTATTTTGTATCCATAGTTAATTTTAATCAGTTTCAGAATTACTTTATTATATGACTTAAATTATTCATATTTCACTATATAAAGAACAAGGTTTGCAAGCTTCTTCTTTTCATAGTGTGATAATCTTTGAATAAAGTTGCACCCTTACTCAAGAACTAACTATGAATAATAAACTTCAATTAATAAATGCATTCTCCTTGAAATTAAGCCCTTAATGCAGATGCAAGATGAAGCAATATTTAAATTGAATGACAAAATAGGATCAGAGGCACTTAGAGACGTCTACACACACACTTGGTTCTGATGGTTATCATTAACAGCTTCAGAGTTCAAAATATTTTCAAACAATTCAGAGCTTAAAAAAAATCTTTTTAAAGAAAATAGCTCAGAGTCTGAACAAAAATTTGAAAACAGTTCAGAGCTCTTTAGTACAATATTTTGAAATCCTCAAAGATCAGATTGTCATATCAAAGCATGTACCTCATGCTACTATTTTGACCACTCTCCTACGTTCTCTCTCTGAAGCACTACAAGGCCCTAAAAAGCCAAGTAATTTCGCTTCTTCCAACAATTGATTTACCAATATTCTTTCTCCCCCTTTTGTCATTATCAAAAAGGTAGTATAAGCAATTAATAGAAATTTCAACTTTCAATGCCGTCAAATCAGGAGTGGTTGAACACATTTAATACTCGGCCATTGAATTATGCTTATAAAAGGAGAGAGATACCTAGTCATTTTACTCACACAGAATAATCTTAGGTTATTGATAGATCTCTTGAGAGAAAAAAATGAAACGCTCAGAGAATAAGAAAGTAGTTTCAACGAGAGACAGTCAAGATAGGAGAAAACATAAGAAGAAACCAATGGAAACAAAGCCAGTGTCCGTTACAGAAGAACTCAGTTCAGAGTCTGAAGAGAAATCTTTGGACTCTGACTGTTTTAAGTTCTGAAGACATATGTTCCTGAAGAAAATCAAACTGATATCCAAGGCTCTAGAGGGGCTTGAGTCACTTTCTGAGGAAAACCAAACTGATGCATCTGATTCGGTTTCTTCAAAGAAAGACTACTGGTTGGTTAGATGGCTTTAGCCAAAATCATAACTTTCCCCCCTATACAAAGGTCATATTTTAGGCGTGCAACCTTCAAATATGGCCTTTGAAGCAACCAGAAGATAGTCCTTGGGAAAACTTTATATGTAATCCAGAACTTATGTTCTCAATGAAACAAAGTTCATTACTTAGGCTTGTTTATTTTTGACTTCTTAACTATATTTCTTCTCTTTTTATGTAATTTGATCTTTTAAGAATGCCACATATTGTACTTATTGAAAATCAAATTTTATAAATAAGAGCTCAAGAGTTTGAGGTATTGATTGTCCAAGATTTGTTTGTTTAATGAAAGAGAATTTTTAGTTTCAATCAAGCAAATAAAACAAGCAATCAGATGTGTTAATCAAAACATACATATAAGCATAGTGACTAAACAGTTTAGACTTAACACAGAAATGGAAATTATATAGCCATATGAACTCTATCCTACTAATGTGCTTAGCAAAATATTAATCAGTTTATGAAATCATATAAGAAATCAAGATAATCCTAATGTTGAGGTTGACTATAGACAGAAGCTAGGGTTATCATGATATTTTTCTGATTAGCATCTACTTTTTCCACCAATCCCATAAACTTGTCCACTTTGTCTTCAAACCTTCTGATATCACTCTCAAAGATAGGATTCTTCAAATGCTGTTGATTACCTTGATTACCTCTCAGATTTTCTTGTAGAGGTACATTCAGATTGTTCACTCTTGAGACGAACCTTTCCCTAAGGCTTTGTCCAGTAATTTTCTCTTGCAGCAGAGGATTCAGGATGATCCCTCTCTGTGTCCTCTTGAGTCTGAATGTCTTCCTTCATTTGCAGCTTCACTCTTGTATTCTTTCACTAACCTCCTCCTCTTTCTTTCCAAATCTTCCTTCTCAATCTCAAACCCTTCTCCTAGGTTCTCCAACAGTTGAACATACTGATTGATAATACCACTAGAGGTAGTAGGTATATCAATGTTGCATTTCTTCACCAAAGAAGGTCCTGAGTGAGACTGAGGCACCAAGGGATCTGACGGTTGTAGCTCATGTCCTGACAGCAGGTTCATGTGAGAAAAAGTATGAACAGATACTGTGGAGGCTCTGATTTCCCTTAACAAGCAGTCATGACCCGCAACTTTGATTATGTCAATCACCCTACATTGATAGAAGATCTCACTAAGTATCCTAGGGTAGATGACATTTACAATAGGCTTGTCCTGATTCTGAGTGCTCAACACTGCTTTGCATAGGTGTTTGAAGACGTATTCAACCCAATTTAAGTCATATTTCCTTGAGAGAAAATAAGCAAAATGTCTATGATCCCATGACAATTTGTCAGAACTTTCACTACTAGGAAATATAGAACTTAACATAATCTTGGCTAATACTCTCTGAGTGGGCTTCAGATCATCTATCTTGTCGCTCTCACAACTTTTTCCTTTGACATAGCTCAGTCTTGTCATGATCTTTAGAAACTCAGACTTCTTTGCTTTATTGTGACCACAGGTGTAGTAGAATCCTTCGTTTGGAATGGATAGCACTTTAGCTAAGTTTGAAGCAGTGAGAATTACTTCAAAGCCACACACAACAGAGTGTACCTCCGTTTCCTCAACGATTCTCAAACCTAATTCTTCAGGAGTTTTGTCTTCATTTTCAACCTTTTCTTTTCTTCTTGCAGCTAGCTCCTTATCATAATCTTCAACTGTCTTCACCTTGCTTCTTATCCAGAAATCTTTTACCAGAGTAGGATAGATTGGACCATTTAATAGATTCATGTATCTAAAGCTCCCTTTATGATTAGAAAAGAACTTTAGAACATCAAACTGATTCTTTTCCAAACTATCAAAGTCCACTGGTTGTTCCATAACCAGGTTCAAAGATTTTCCCTCCATCTTAAGAGACAAATCTGTAGAAAACATTTCCTTGCAGACGATGGTGTTGATCGGGAAGTTTTTAGGAAAAGTGAACGAGGAGTCTAAAACTGATGTAGAAGTAAATGCCATTACAGACGGTTAGGGTGAAGAGTTTGCTAGAGCTAGAGAAAGAGTTTTGTTCTAGAGATGTTGAAGACAACAAAATGGGATGAGATAGTGTAAAGTGTGCAAGTATTTAAATGATTTTGTTCAAAACTATAAAACAAAATAAGGCACACAATACATTAAATTAAACGAGAAAACAAACCATCATTAACTGTTTCAAACCAATCAGAACGTGTGTACGTGTTGTCTTTTTAGCACCAAAACATTTCAGTAAAAATTTACTTAAACGTTTCCAATTCAATTCCTATTCAGAGGCTTAACCGTCAGAGGTTGAAAAGTTTCTCAGAGTATGGACTACTTCAGATGCTGAGATCCAAAATACTTCAGAATCTGAAAAAGTGTCTTTCAAGATACTTAAAAGAATGTTCCGACATGATTTGTTGTCATCTTCAAAGCAAGCTTCAAATTCTTCATGCTCCCTCCACACTGAGTTGTTGTCATCTTCAAAGCAAGCTTCAAATTCTTCATGCTCCCTCCTGTTGCGCATGTACTCCACTTCATCTTCTTCTCCATCTGACTCTTCAAGAATGTGCCTTCTATGCACAATTGCTCTTCTCCCATTCACAGTCACATGCATCCATGTGATTGGAAGGTTCAAAGTCTTAGTTTCACCTGCAATCAAGTAAACGATTTTGTCTCTTGGTACCCACTTGCTTGAGGGTCCTAGACTGTTAGTTGCCCAATCTTTATCCTTCATTTGTTTTATCTGAGTGCTATCAGATACATATGTAGTGTAAAGATTAGGTAGTGAGAAGCTTCCATCAATAACTGATGAGCTTGGTTCCTCTAGTGTTTTATCACTAGAGTATCCAATCCCATTAGTATTGTTGGTCTTAAGGTTGCAAAGCACGGAAATAATTTTATTTTGATCAGCATTGATGTTACAATACTCTTTGAGAGCAAGAGAGTGCTCAAAGGGTTTGTAACATATAGCATAATCATTCTTAAGATCTTTTGTTTTTGTTGGTGTTTTGTATGTTGGCCTCATTTTGCAAAAATAAGTTCAAGCAAGATGTTGGACCAGATGCCGTAGCATGTGGGTACAACATCTGTCATGCCGGTATTTAATGCTCTATTTGCGCGCCATATCTTTGAAGATTATCTGAAGCACTATTTTCTCCTTACTTGCTTATCAAGACGCACGCCTTTAAACAAGGGTTTATTAGGCGGCTAGACCAAGAGATACTTTCCAGAAGTTGTTACGCCATTTATGGAAACAAGTGATTCTTTCCATTACATGTGTGCTGGACTTTGCAAAAGGACAGCTGAAGATTAAAGCCCAATATGAAGACCTAGCCCATGCTAACTCAGGTCATATAAATATGTGAAGACTAAAACCTAAATGACTACTGAAGCCGTATTTCAAGAATATAGTTTTAGGGTTTGAGTCTTGTTTATTGTAAGCCTTTCTTGTGGATTCTATAACACAAGCTTAGGCCTGTTTGGTCTGTATTTTGTGAAACTTCTCCCAAGCTTTTAAGCACGGAGATTGTTTGTTTGTTTGGTTAGTGAAACCTCATCGTTTGTTGAACTGTTATAATCACAAGGTTTGTGATAGAAAGGAAGTGAGACGGGGTCTCAAACTTAGGAGTTCCTAGGTTGAGTTAGCACGGGTAGAGTCTAGGAGATAAGTCGTAAACTTGGATGTTTGCTGTGGGCTTAGAACTAGATCTATTATAGTGGATTCCTTCCTAGCTTGGTAGCCCCCAGAGTAGGTCGTTGTTTACGCCGAACTGGGTTAACAATTCTCTGTGTTACTTACTTCTTTGTCTGTTGCTTATACTTGTTGATTATATTCTACTGTGGACATACGCTAGAGCATTTGTCTTAGCTTTACAAATGATTACGTACGACAATTGCTATAGCTTCTATCTTAACATCTGTCCCCAGTAGGTGCCAGAATTTCAATTGGCATCAGAGCAGGCACCCTGTTCTGCGTGGGTGAGGACCAGGGAAGTTACTTTCTGGCATAATGAACAAGGATGGTGGCTATGTCAACAGACCTCCACTTCTGGATGGATCAAACTATGATTACGTGAAAGCCAAAATGGTGGCATTTATTAAATCACTTGATAGCAGATCTTGGAAGGCTATCCTAACGGCATGGGAGCATCCAGTGATACGTGACAAAGATGGTAAAACTACAGGTGAACTAAAACCAGAAGCGGATTGGACCAAGGAAGAGGATGAGCTTGCACATGGTAACTCCAAGGCGCTAAATGCCTTATTCAATGCTGTGGACAACAACATTTTCAGGATGATCAAACAGTGCTCAGTGGCTAAGGAAGCATGGGAAATTCTAATGACTACACATGAAGGCACCGCAAAGGTGAAGAATTCAAGGCTACAGCTTCTGACCGTAAAGTTTGAAAATCTAATGATGGGTGAAAGTCAATCTGTTCATGACTTCCACATGACCATTCTAGATTTTGCAAACAACTTTGATGCTCTAGGAGAAAAGCTAAGCGAGGAAAGAATGGTAAGAAAAATGCTTAGATCTCTTCCTAAGATGTTTGATATGAAAGTCACTACCATAGAAGAAGTACATGATATAGGAGTGATGAAACTTGAAAATTTGGTGCGTTCATTACTAACCTATGAGCTGGCTGCTAAAGAGAAAACCGAGAAGAGGAAGAAGAGTATAGCTCTTGTAACCAACACCACTGAAAGTGAGGAAGTAGAAAATGGTTTAGAAACTGATGAAAATTTATCTGAAACTATGGCACATCTAGGCAGGCAGTTCAACAGAATATTAAAGAAGATGGATGGAAGAGGCAGGACAAATGCTAAAGGCAATTTCTCTGATAATAACAGAAAGTTTAATGGTGAAAGAAAATACAGACCTGAGGAAAAGGCCAGTACTGGAAAAGGTGTTCAATGTCATGAATGTGAAGGCCATGGACATATTAGAGCTGAATGTCCAACATTCCTGAAGAAACAGAAGAAGGTTATGGCTGTCACTTGGTCTGATGAAGATGACTCTGAGGATGATGACTACTCTGAGTCTGCAAATCACATTACTGCACTTACTGGATTTATTGAATCTGAATCAGATGATGAAGAATTGACCTTTGATGAACTAGCTGCGTCCTATAAAGCACTGAGTCAGAAGAGTGAAAAGGTTTGTCAGCAGCAACAAAACGTTATAAGTAAATTGCAAGATGAGAAGGTGAAGCATCAGACTCAAATATCTCAACTCACAAAGCAGCTACAATCTGAGAAGGCAAAGCATCTGTCCGAGGCTTCTGCTCTTAGAGATGAGGTAACCACATTGAACTATCAGCTGACTAGTTTAAATAAACAGCTTAGACTGCTAAATAACAGAACTGAAAGATTAGATATACTGGTTGAGGGTCAAGTTGCTGGGAAACCTAAGGGTATTGGAGTAGAATATAACTATCCTAAAAAGAAAAATGCTACTTCCACTAGTACATTTGTTCCTGCTAAAGACACTTATGATCCTACTGAAACCAGACATATGCCACAGCATGTTCAACAACATCAGCCGGCCAAAATCATTCCTAAACCTAAGGGATGGATCTGTCAATACTGTGGTAGAAGAGGTCACATCAGACCTTTCTGTTTTAGATTGTATGGGTTTCCAAGATGGTATAATAATCCCAGGTATGAATCTGATTCAAGCAATACAAAGAAAGAATGGAAACCAAAGGCAAATGATGTTGCTCACATAGCTCATACATCTCTGAGAGTTTCATCCAGAAATGATTGGTACTTTGATAGTGGTTGCTCAAGACATATGACTGGTGTTGAAAGTTATCTAACCAATGTTAAAGCTTACACTAACAGTTATGTTACTTTTGGTGATGGAGCCAAAGGTCAGATCAAAGGCATTGGAAGTCTCATTGCAAATGGTCTGCCTAAGCTTGAGAATGTTCTTTTAGTGGAAGGATTGACTGCAAATCTCATAAGCATCAGTCAATTGTGTGATCAAGGAATGAAGGTGAACTTCACGAAATCTGAATGCATTTTCTCAACTGAAGATGGTGAATCTGTTATGAAAGGAGTCAGGTCTAAAGATAACTGTTATTTGTGGATTTCTGAAGAAAGTGCTCAAATTTCCTCCTGTCTCATCACTAGAGAAGATGAAGTCAAGTTATGGCATCAAAAGATGGGTCATCTTAATCTAAGGAGTATGAAGAAAGTCATAGCTGAAGATGCAGTAAAAGGGGTACCTAAACTGAAGATAGAAGAAGGAAGCATATGTGGTGAATGCCAAATTGGGAAGCAGACAAAGATGCCACACCCGAAGCTGCAACATCTGACTACATCAAAGATGCTTGAATTACTTCATATGGACTTGATGGGGCCTATGCAGGTTGAAAGTCGAGGAGGAAAGAGATATGCTTTTGTTGTTGTAGATGACTACTCAAGATTCACTTGGATAAATTTTTTCAGAGAAAAGTCAGACACCTTTTGTGCTTTCAAGGATTTGTGTAAACAACTTCAAAGAGAAAAAGATAGTGTCATTGTCAGAATAGGGAGTGACCACGGTAGAGAATTTGAAAACTCAAGATTCTCTGAGTTTTGCACTGCTGAAGGAATAGGACATGAATTTTCTTCACCTATTACACCTCAACAAAATGGTGTAGTTGAAAGAAAGAACAGAACTATACAAGAATGTGCTCGTGTCATGCTACACTCAAAGAAACTGCCTCAACACTTTTGGGCTGAAGCTATGAATACAGCATGTTACATTCTCAATCGTGTCACTTTAAGAGCTGAAACAACTAACACCTTATATGAATTGTGGAAAGGAAGAAAACCTACTATCAAGTATTTTCATGTATTTGGAAGTAAGTGTTACATTCTGATAGATAGAGAACAAAGGAGGAAGATGGATCCAAAGAGTGATGAAGGTATATTCTTGGGTTACTCTACTAACAGCAGAGCCTACAAAGTGTATAACTCCAGAACTCAAGTGATGATGGAATCAATGAATGTTGTGATAGATGATGTAGCATCTGACGCTAAGACAGATGAAAGTCCAGATGCTGAAGCTGTTGAATTCCAGCCTGAAGAAACTGCAAGTGTGGAAGAGCTTGAGGTAACACCTGATAGTCCTATCACTGATAATACTATTGCTCCAGTTAGTAAAGGACCATCTATCAGAGTCCAGAAAAATCATCCCAAGGACCTGATCATAGGCAATCCAGATGAAGGTATCACCACAAGAAGAAATCAAGATATAATCTCTAACTCTTGCTTTGTGTCAAAAATAGAACCAAAGAATGTCAAAGAGGCTCTCACTGACAATTATTGGATCAGTGCCATGCAAGAAGAATTGAACCAGTTTGAAAGAAGTGAGGTTTGGGATCTAGTTCCTAGACCAAAAGGGTTGAATGTAATAGGTACTAAATGGGTTTATAAAAATAAATCTGATGAAAATGGAACTATTACAAGAAACAAGGCGAGGCTTGTGGCACAGGGATACACTCAGGTGGAAGGTTTAGACTTTGATGAGACCTTCGCCCTAGTTGCTAGATTAGAATCTATACGGCTGTTACTTGGTGTTGCATGTGTTCTGAAATTCAAACTGTTTCAGATGGATGTTAAGAGTGCTTTTCTCAATGGATACTTAAATGAAGAGGTGTATGTGGAACAACCAAAAGGCTTTGTGAATCTAGATCTTCCTGATCATGACTACAAGTTGAAGAAAGCTTTATATGGATTGAAACAAGCCCCTAGGGCTTGGTATGAGAGATTGACTGAATTTCTTGTCAATCATGGATACAGGAAAGGAGGACATGATAAAACTCTGTTTGTAAAAGAAGAACATGGTAAACTAATGATAGCACAAATTTATGTTGATGACATAGTATTTGGCGGGATGTCAAGTCAGATGGTGGAGCATTTTATCAAACAGATGCAGTCAGAGTTTGAGATGAGTTTAGTTGGGGAATTAACATTTTTTCTTGGACTTCAAGTGAAGCAAATGGATGAGACAATATTTATCTCTCAGAGTAAGTATGCAAAAAATATTGTCAAGAAGTTTGGAATGGACACCGCTACTCACAAAAGGACTCCAGCACCTACTCATTTGAAGCTGACAAAAGATGAGAAGGGTGTTAGTGTTGATCAGAGTCTCTATAGAAGTATGATAGAGAGTCTCTTATATCTTACAGCTAGTAGACCTGATATTAGCTTTGCAGTGGGTGTGTGTGTAAGATACCAAGCTGATCCAAAGATGAGTCACTTAACACAAGTGAAAAGAATCCTTAAGTATGTTAGTGGCACATGTGACTACGGCATGATGTACTCACAGAGTGACAACTCTCAACTCATTGGATATTGTCATGCAGATTGGGCTGGCAGTGTTGATGACAGAGAAAGCACTTCTGGTGGTTGTTTCTTCTTGGGAGAAAATTTGATATCATGGTTCAGTAAGAAACAGAATTGTGTGTCTCTCTCAACTGCTGAAGCTGAATACATTGCAGCTGGGAGTAGTTGTTCACAACTTTTCTGGATGAGACAGATGCTAAAAGAGTATAATGTTGAGCAAGATACTATGGCATTGTACTGTGATAATCTGAGTGCAATCAATATCTCAAAAAATCCTATACAACACAGTAGGACAAAGCACATAGACATTCGTCATCACTTTATCAGAGATTTAGTAGAAGAGAATGTGGTGGTTTTAAAACATGTTGCTACTGAAGAACAGCTCGCAGATATATTCACGAAAGCACTAGATGCTAACCAATTTGAGAAGCTAAGAGGCAAATTGGGAATTTGCCTGCATGAGGATTTGTAGCAGTTAATGTCTGAAAAGCGTGCAGCAGTTATTTTCTCTCTCTACTCTTATGTTGCGCACGCTAATTTAGGGAAAGCCTTAAAAACTTCCCTTAAGTTCTGATACTGTTGTTAAGAATCACTCTAGTTCTGAGACTGAGAAGACTAGGCTTGTTGTTGAAGAAGTTGAAAAGAATGCTGAGTTGGAGAATTTAGGGAAATCTGATCAGGTTGAAACCCTAGATACTGTTGATGTGAATACTGTTAAGGATCCTGAGGCTGCTCCTAGTACTGATGACATAGAAGTGGATATTGATCTTGTAGCAAAGGTTACTGAAACTGGTGACACCATGGTTGACAATGGTCTGAATCTCATCAAGGACCCTGTTCCTCAATCTGACGTTGTGCCAGATGCTGAAGCATCTTTGGACCAACAGGTTCCTCGTCCTAATACTGTAGTTGACGTATGTTCTGATACTGGTTTTAGTAGTGATGATACTGCTAAGTCTCCACCCCTGGTGAAGACATTTGGTGCTGGTGCTGGAAATAATGATGTCTTTGCTCCTGTGTTTTACTGCTCCTATTTCTTTTGTCTTCTGAACCTTGAGGGCTACGCCCAGGATATCTTGTGCACTCCCATGTGCTGCTGGTCTGTCATTATGCTACTATGATGTGTTGCTACTTCTGTTTGTCAATGCATGACGTATTATGTTTGTCAAAATTATGGCTAAAAAGGGGGAGTAGTAGTAAAGATGCATGTTCTGTTCGTGATAATCTGTCTGTCTATATGTGTGCTATGATTGAGGGGGAGCAGGTATGTTTGTTCTGTTGAGGGGGAGTATTCTCTACTGTGATATATGCATGAACTCAGGGGGAGTAATCTATTTTTTTGTGATGCATGTTGTGTGTGACAGATGCCATTCCAAATGCTAAGGCATCTTGTCTGTTTCAAAGGAATCCACTTTTACTTGATACCTGAGAATTTATTTTTCTCAGTGGTGTAGGAATTTATTTTTCCTATGGTGATTCATATCTGTGGGAATTTATTTTTTCCCTAGTTTAACTGTATGGCGCTTATGTGTGAGAGTTTATTTCTCTCCTATCTTGTACCCTATGAGGCTAAGTTGTGTATTTCCGCTGTTGCATGCCTCTGATGCTGCTTGTTCATTATTTCTCACTTGAAGACCTCTTTTGAAAATAATGTGACAATGTATTATCTTCTTTCTTAGCTGTGTGTTTGTGTTGACTTGAAGGAAGGTATGTACTGCATCTCTCCAGAACTGGTCTTAATTTGTTTTAGCCAAAATTTGCCAAAGGGGGAGATTGTTGGTGTTTTGTATGTTGGCCTCATTTTGCAAAAACAAGTTCAAGCAAGATGTTGGACCAGATGCCGTAGCATATGGGTACAACATCTGTCATGCCGGTATTTAATGCTCTATTTGCGCGCCATATCTTTGAAGATTATCTGAAGCACTATTTTCGCCTTACTTGCTTATCAAGACGCACGCCTTTAACCAAGGGTTTATTAGGCGGCTGGACCAAGAGATACTTTCCAGAAGTTGTTACGCCATTTATGGAAACAAGTGATTCTTTCCATTACATGTGTGCTGGACTTTGCAAAAGGACAGCTGAAGATTAAAGCCCAATATGAAGACCTAGCCCATGCTAACTCAGGTCATATAAATATATGAAGACTAAAACCTAAATGACTACTGAAGCCGTATTTCAAGAATATAGTTTTAGGGCTTGAGTCTTGTTTATTGTAAGCCTTTCTTGTGGATTCTATAACACAAGCTTAGGCCTGTTTGGTTTGTATTTTGTGAAACTTCTCCCAAGCTTTTAAGCACGGAGATTGTTTGTTTGTTTGGTTAGTGAAACCTCATCGTTTGTTGAACTGTTATAATTACAAGGTTTGTGATAGAAAGGAAGTGAGACGGGGTCTCAAACTTAGGAGTTCCTAGGTTGAGTTAGCACGGGTAGAGTCTAGGAGATAAGTCGTAAACTTGGATGTTTGCTGTGGGCTTAGAACTAGATCTATTATAGTGGATTCCTTCCTGGCTTGATAGCCCCCAGAGTAGGTCGTTGTTTACGCCGAACTGGGTTAACAATTCTCTGTGTTACTTACTTCTTTGTCTGTTGCTTATACTTGTTGATTATATTCTACTATGGACATACGCTAGAGCATTTGTCTTAGCTTTACAACTGATTACGTACGACAATTGCTATAGCTTCTGTCTTAACATCTGTCCCCAGTAGGTGCCAGAATTTCAGTTTTGATAAACTTGTTTTGTACAAGATCTTCAGAGTGACTCTCTTGCTTACTTAAATTCTCATAGTCTGCTTTAAGCTTTTTACACTTCTGCTGACTATTAGAGAGTTTGAGTAAAGTCTTATTAAGATGCTTGATCATTTTTGCTTTGGAAAGATGAGAACATACCTGATTCATTCTTCTCTGGATATTGTCTTTGTTTTCAGGTTCTGACTCTCCATCAGAACTTGAATTTTCAGAGTCTGAACCATCTTTAGAGAAGTTGTCTAGAGCATCCCAGGTTGTCATTCCTTTGATCATCTTTCCTCCATTCTTCTTGAAGTTGTACCATCTTTGAATTTTTCTTGAAAACCTTTCAAGATACTTTTCATCAGGTCCTTCAACAAGATCTTCATGCTCCAATGCTTGCTTTCCTTTCCTTGCTGCTTCTGCTTCTTCACCGTTCAACTCTTGCATATCCTTAAGAGCCAATTCATGGACTCTGAGTAAATCAATCAATGATTCATAACTCATTGATGTCTTAAGTTTCCTCTATAGTGTTTGGAATTTCATTCCAATTCAGAGGCAAACTTCTCAGCAACTTGCTTACAAGCTCTTTGTTGCTGAGTTTGTTGTTGTGGTCTTCAAGCTTGCTTGTGATAGCATGAAACCTTGAGTTCATTTCTTCAATACTCTCATTTTCCTCCATCCTAAACTCCTCATATTGATCTAACAGACCATTTATTGTTGCCCACTGAATGCTTTCATTATCATCACTAATGAGGCAAAGAGTAGTAGTTGTAGAATCAATACTAGAAGTTTGATTAAGATGTGGAAGGATTTTGATTGTTGCTCAGATCTTCATTTAAGTTCAGTCCATCTTCAATTTCTTTGACAAGATCAGCAACTTGTTGATATAACTTCTGCTTCCAATCATCCATGTTTTGAGCCATGGTGGTTTTCTCCTTTGGATCTTGACTGTCTCACGGTTAAGTGATTTACCAACAGAACCGGAGCTTTGATACCAATTGAAGGTGCCTGGAGAAATCACAAGAAGGGGGGGTTGAATTGTGTTTTGGATATTTAAAAAATTTCCAAGATATTTAAACCTTTTCAGAGTATTTAAAGCACAGCGGATTGTTCACACAATTAACTTATGGCGTTATGAATGATGAAGGAGTAAATGAGAGAGTGAGAGAGAGAAGAACACACAACAATTTATACTAGATCCCCTCACAAATTGAGAGTACTCCAGTCCCCTTATTTCCAAGAGAGTTCACTATAATCACAAATATTACAATAGATGCTCAAGCACACAAGCTCAAGACTTCCTGCTCTTAGTCACACAAGACAGAGAGACTTCCTTGCTCTGATCACACAAGATCAAAGACTTCCTTGCTCTGATCACACAAGATCAGAGACTTCCTTGCTCAAGCACACAAGCTCAAGACTTCCTGCTCTAAGTCACACAAGACAGAGAGACTTCCTTGCTCTGATCACACAAGATCAGAGGCTTCCTTGCTCAAGCACACAGGTTCAAGACTTCATGCTCTAATCACTAAGATTGAGACTTATATGCTTCTACACTAAGCAGAAGACTTTCTTACTTCTACACTAAGCAGAAGAGCTTCTACACTAAGCAGAAGACTTTGTTGCTTCTACACTAAGCAGAAGACTTACTACTAACTTATAAGCTTAAACTTATTACAAACATAATAACTTCAGAGGCTTAAGCTAGTTTCTATGCTCACTTCATTTGAGAGATATTTTCTATTACAATGCAGATTCTCACTTTCTTCTGAGAGATGTTTTCTAATGAAGATCGCTAGTCATCAATTCTTTCTTTGGCATATTTATATGAGTTGATAAAGACATTGAGACGTTGGAGAAATTCCCGTTGTAAAATGGACAGCTGTAGTCTTTGAAGATCCTTTGAGTAAAGCCACGTCTTTCTTTGCAGAGAGGATTCTCCTTTACTGTTTGTCCAATAGTACAGTTATAAGGTACAACTAGCTCCTAGAGAGAGAGAGGGATCACATCCTTTGTGACCGTTGCAATTAGTTGACCTTAGAACAAATCATCAGGCTTGATAAGTTGTAGTTGATGTAGCCCTTCTGATGATTTGGGGAATTCCTTTGTTTCTGATGAACCTTTGATAACTTGGAGTCTGATTGGTCTTTGAATGGTTGGCCTCTGATAGTCCTTCGCAATTCAGCTTCTGAACGTCTTCATCCTCTGAATGACTCATGACTAGCAGAGAATCTGAACTCTTGTAGGCATCTGAACATCCTTGAGCTTCTGAACTTCTCTGAGCTTCTGAACTCCTTCAGACGTTCTGATCCTCTTTAAGCTTCTGAACTTTGTTTAGCTCCTGACCACGTTGTAGCTTCTGAACTCTTTTAGAGTGTAATTATTCAGACTTCAATAGGTTTCATCAGAGTCTAAATTAGGTGTGCTCTTGATTTAACGTTGAATTCTCCTGCACTTAATTTAAACATTAGTACCATCAATTGTCCATTTAATACTTTGTTATCATCAAAACCTAAGGGTGTGTATTAACACATATTTTGTTCCAACAAATACTTAGTGAAAAACTCCCTCTTAAACATCTCCCAAGTAATGACAACACCACCATCATCTAGTCTCAACTTGGCGCTCTTCCACCATTGGTTAGCTTCCTCTCTAAGCATATAAGTTTCCAAAGTAAGCTTGTTCTCATCCACTTAACCGCTCCATCCGGGTTCAAACCTCCGACAAAGAAAGATGGTTTGTGCTTCAATTGCAAGAACCTTTCCAAACGCTTGTAACAGCCCGGGCCCCTTTTCTACGTATTTAATAGGAAATCCCGGCTGTCACCTCACGATCTTCTCCACCCCGTCTCTAGTGGAGTTTTGCCTTTCGTGGGAATCAAACCATGTACCCTGGGGATAAAGTACATGTGCAATCCATTACCTGTTGTTTTGGATTTCTTAAAATTAAAATAAATTGACATTTTTTTTAAAAAGACAAAAATAGGAAAAAAATTAAACTTGAATTTTTAGAAAAAATAAAATTGACATTTTTTTAAAAAATCAGAATTTTTTTTTTAAATGACAATCTTTTTTATAAATAATTTAATTTAAATTGACATTTTTTTTTAAAAAAATAGAATTATTTTTAAAATTGACATGTGTTTTTAAATAATTGAATTTAAATAAATTAAAAATTGACATTTTTTTGAAAAAAAATCAGAAAATTGAAATAAGAAAAAAATTAAATCTTTTTTTTTTTTTTTACTTTTTTTTTCTAGTTTTTAAAACAAAATGTCAATTTAATTTTTTTTAAATACAATTATTATGTGTCAATATGTTAATTATTAAATTAATCAAAAATAAAATAAAAGCTACTTAGACATGTCACTTCAGCGAAAATGAATATTCCAAGTTCTAGTTGTCAACAGAGGGGGGTAATTGAAGAAATCTTCATTTTGCAGGGGATAATCCAATTTCTTTTTTTTGCAGGGGGTAAACCAAAATTCGCATACTTTGCAGGGGGTAAAATCCTATTTACCATTTTTTTTTATCAAACTTCAAACTTACGATATCGTCCTTCATTTTTAATTTACTTAAAATAATAGAAGGAGTTTTTTTTTTTTTTTGTCTAAATGAAAAGGTGCGCATTGCTAATTTACACCTTAATGTTTTTAGGTAGGTGTAAATTAGCAAACCCCATATATATATATATATATCCTAAGACTCTGTTTAGATTGATGGAATGTAACGGAATGGAGCGGAGCGGAATAGAGGGGAGTGGTATGTGATGGAGCGAAGCGGAATAAATCTTCCATTCCGTTGTTTGGATATTTTACTAAAGAGAGGAACAAAATTGAAGGTAAGTGGTAGTATAGGATGAAATCCATTCCATCCTATTCCATTCTATTCCATTATTATATTGCAAATCCAAACAATGGAACATTATTTTATTTCATCCCGCTCCTCTCCATTTTATTATATTCCATCAATCCAAACGGAAATAAAAGGAATAGTCCGGTGTGTTGGTGTACTAGTACTAATAGGTTGTCGGTCCCATGAATTATTAGTCATCTTTCAATTGGATATATAATTCAACTTATACTAGTTTTGTCATGACAATAGTTTGCCACAATATTGTCCCTACTATACTTCTAATTAACATCCCACTTATTAATTAAGGTCGGGATGTTACAAAGAACACCTCTACTGATATTACTTCAAAAGTGTACTAAAATGCACCTATACCTTTGGCTCCGTATGGATTGATGGAATATAATGGAATTGAGTAGAGCGGGATGGAATAAACCCCATACCAAATCCCTTCTATTTCCTTGAGGTAAACGTATTATCCCTATTTATGAGGTAGCATGTTTCATCAAATTAATTGTAATGGTTGCATGCAAGTATTAATGGATCAAGGACTATGTGGACTAAGAATGGAAGTTTAAGAGCCACATTCAAGGTCTAGGTTTGGAAGAAACAATCAAAGTGAAGGGACTAATGACCAAGGTACATGGTAAGGAATGTTCTGCATAAATTCGTATGGACATGTCTGCAGTATTTGAATCATAGCTGTAAGACCGTATTTTTGTTTTGAATGGCATTTACATGTCTCGAAAGCTAGCGAAATTACCTTTGATTCGGTACCAGTTTCATGAAATTTCGACAAGGGATGAGGTCTTTAGGTCGTTCCGAAATTGGAGTACTGCTGCAGTTTTGTGCAGAATTCGTGGTGGAACAGGTCTGCACTTAAATGATAAATTCTCTGTCTCTGTAACTTTGTTTGGATTTATTCTTATTGTTTCGGAAAGCTAACACAATTACGATCGCATTGGAACCAGCTTCATAATTGTTTGACTCGAAATAAGGTCGATAGGAGTTTTTGAAGTAGGGCATCTGATGCAGAATTATGTAGAAAATTCTGATTACGAGTTCAAAGCTTTTCAGTTGCAAATTATGCGTTTCGGAGAACTATGGAAGTGTAGGTAGTATTTTTCAAGCGTCTTTGAGATGGGTTCCCTTAGAAGCTAAACCTTTAGTATAGTTAGCACTTTTAGTTGCCCAATCAAGTTATACATGATCACACTAGATTAGAGATTATGTTAGTTTCCCAAATTACGAAATTTGTATGATAACATAAGTCAGGATCTATTAGTGTATGAGAGGGGCTTAATCCCAAAGCTTCTCTCCATTTTAATTAAGTAATATATACTGTGATATTCATGGCTAGTAAGGAAAGGGATTGTGGTCTGAGTTTTATGCAAAAATGATGAAAATTGTAAAACAAAATTATGAACTGATAGCCTAGCTAAGTGAGCATTTCTCGCTTGGACTCGCTTTGACACTGAAATATTCTTACTTGTTATCGCCAAGCGAGTGGTAACAAGCTATGGCAAGACAGTTAAGAATGCTTGATTATCAAAGCTCGTTAAGCGAACTGGTTCTGGCTAAGCGAGAATATCATCTCATAACTCTGCAAAATTTGTAAATTGTGAACAGTCTTACACTTTTGAACCCCCTACCTTTCTTGATGCATTTTTGTGTATAATACAGGTATATTATTTGATTAAAATGTTAATTACACGTCAAGTTATGAACATCAGGAAATCAGGATAAGTTAGAAATACCCTGGGAAGGAATTCATGGGCAGGATAACAAATCAGGTTAATTATGTTAAGTTAAGAAAGTCAGTCAATCATGGTGGATACTTTTGTACCACGTTATGGGATTCTGTTATTTTCCAATCATGTTATGATTGTGAGCTTCAGCCGTGTCGATTCATTATTATCGCAGACGGATATGTCAGGCCTCTGAGACCAGCTCACCTCAGAGTGTCTTTGTTATGATTAAAACGAACAAGATGAATAATCTATGTTACACCTTTATGATGTTATGTTATGAAAAATATTATGTTATGGACTGACTATCAGGATTAGAGAA
This sequence comes from Trifolium subterraneum, assembly GCA_951799995.1. Taxonomy (NCBI): domain Eukaryota; kingdom Viridiplantae; phylum Streptophyta; class Magnoliopsida; order Fabales; family Fabaceae; genus Trifolium; species Trifolium subterraneum. The sequence goes on along the minus strand of OX637464.1, from coordinate 22,023,113 downwards.
CTATTAGTTTAGTTACCCCCGGTGTAGTCACATAGTGAATCATACATTGCCTTTGTTGTAGATCTGTCCACAATTTTCGTATATTCGTCATGATAAATAGCAGACATCATCATATTCTTCACCCAATTGTGTTTGGCAAAAGTCATCTTATTCTCAGCAGACAAAGCTCTCTTCTGAACTAGAGTAATTTTCCCATCAGCTGCTATACCATCAATAGATACTCCTTCCTCTACCATATCCCATAACTCATCATCAATTCCATTAATATAGTGATAGATACTATCTTTCCACCATTCAAAGCGTGTAACATCTCCATTAAACACATGAACTTTTTTGTTAGAATCATGTTTGGATGTGGAATTCATTCTGTCGTAATCCAGAGACACACTAGAATAATCAGAAGTATTGTTTGTGTTGGTTGCATAAGGTGATGACTCTCCAGACATATAGTGTTTTTCAGATCTTTTACTGTCTCACTGTAAGGTGATTAACAATATAACCGGAGCTCTAAATACAAATTGAAGGTGTGAAAAACACAAGAAAGGGGGTTGAATTGTGTTTTTGAAAGATAAAATTTTTCTAGCCTTTAGAGTTAAAATGCAGCGGATATATGAATACTAGATAAACACAACAAATAAAAAACAGAGAGGGAGAGAGAAAGATGAACACACAAAGATTTATACTGGTTCCTCTCACAAACCGAGAGTAGTCCAGTCCCTTTGCACTTCCAAGAGATTTCACTATAATCACTAAAGATTACAAACACAAATGCTCAAGCACACAAGAAAGAGACTTCACAAATGCTCAAGCACACAAGCAAGAGACTTCACAAAACTTATACAAATAATCAACAGAAATACACTTGTTAAAACAGAGGTGTTAAAAATAATCTAAGCTTAACAAGATTCTCTAACACTTAAAGTAATTTAAGTGAATACAAAAGTATATGATTCTGAGTCCTTAAGAATATCAAAAGATATTTGAAGCTTAGTGTGTTGTTCAATGATAGCTCAAAAAGTTCAGTTGTTCTAATTATCTCAATAGAGTCAGTAGTATCAGTAGTCATTTCTCAAGAAGGTTGTCCTCTATATATAGACAAGCAAATAGTAGTCGTTTGAGATAAGACCGTTGTAGAAGATTGACAACTGTTGATTTTGGTGGATATGAATTTGATTCTCTTTTACCAAAAGAAGTAAATCAATTCCGCTACTCTTTCGTTGTAGAAACGCTCCACCATTTTGAGTAAGGATAGTACAGATTTGTACTATACGCTCCATTTGATGATAAGGTTGAGGATAAGAATGATGTACTATATGATTATTCCTTAACCATGAGCTGTCTTCCTTTAAAAAGAACATCCTAGAAGCTTTTTATCAGAGATACGAGGTTTCAGAAAAACAGAGCATTCTTCTTAGGATAACTGAGCTTTTATCTTCTGATAGTGTCTTCAGAGGCGAAAACAGTCTTCAGAGGCTAATTTCCTTCAGAAGCAATAATTAGTCTTCAGACTGTACTCTTCATAAGCTTTAAAGAAATTCTATCAGAACATAATTAATGATCTTTGAGTAATGATTTTATACTGTATATCTGCACACTTAGATCAATAATTAGTAATTCCAATTGTCCATTTAATACTTTGTTATCATCAAAAACTAGAGGGAATTTTTCAATAAAACTTATTTTGTTCCAACACACTCTTGTCGATATTCTAGATAAATCGATATGGGGTGTTTTAATTGGTATCAGAGTAGGTCAATTTAGTATCGGACCTTGCTGCGGATCATTATAATTCAATCCTAAGTAGTACAGACCTTTGGAGTCTGGACTGTTTACGCTGAAATCATCGCGTGCTGAGCCCGATCAACTCAGTATCGTGTATGGTAGGCAGGGTATTACAGTTAAGAACCGAAGTGGACCGAGGAGGTCTAGAAGTAAGAACGTGATAGAAGCGCGAACTCGGAAGGAAGTATGAACGAAGATCTTTAGAATCAGATCTTTGAGCTGCAACAGTTGATGCCACATGAGTGGGTAACGTAACACCAACAAGTGGTGCGAGGAAATTGGAAATATTACGTGGCATAGTACTAGTATTAAGGGGTATTGCAGAAGATGTACAAATCGGACGCGCTCCAATGACGGTAGCATGTGTAAGTAAGTAGAGAATTCTGGGAATGGAAAACCCAATATCAAATTAAGCTTTAACAAAAGTCAGTAAACCAAAACTCTTTCGAATCCGTCTAACCATCTTTTCAACCCAGTTGTTTTCCCCGGTGATGTAAGTCAATTAACCACATTGTCGGAGAACGACAAACTGGACTTCATACATTCCCTTAACTCCTAATGTCAGCCTGTTGTACCATTCTCGTAGAATGAAAATACTAAACGTTCCAAGCATGATAAAGTCATCCTCTCAGTTCGTAACTATTACTCAAGCCAGATCAGTTGCAACCAAGAAGTTCATCCCATTACTTTCCCAATATTAGTTGTTGAATTATTTCGTAGAACATTACCACTTGTTGTACTCAATGAAAGCACTTTTGCTTCACAAGTTATAATCAGTAATCATACCCGATCATTGGAAGTCATGCTTTGCTTAGAATAACAATTAAGAATTTCCTTCAAGTGTCATCAGTCATCAAGTCGACCCATTAAGCATCCCAGTAAGTTGTTCACAAACAAGTAATGCAGTTCAGTCTTAACTTCAGCAAGTCGCCAAACAATGTTCTGTATTCAAACTTCTTAGTTGATAACCCAACATATTCGGTTAAACCTTTTATGAGAGTTCATCAGCTAAATTCTAATGAGAATCAAGTATGTTCCAATTCAAAAGAACTATCAGTGGAAAGAAATCATGGAGCATCAACATACTCTGGCTGAATCAGGATATTCAGTTACCTACCTTTTTGCGCGAACTCTAGTTTAGCTAAATTCATCAAATCGATGTGGTGCATGATTTAAAATCAGTATGCCTTATCAAGTTGTGAACATTATGTTTCCCCGAGCCTATCTAATTTGAATAAAGGGATAATTCGTCTGGTGATTTGAAACCTCTCACTTACATTAAGTGTAAGAATTCCATTAACACAAGGATCTTTCTAATTCCGCAATACTAGCGAATTGGATTCACATATAAAAATGTTATCCTTATGTAACTCCGACAAAATGTCTTCAGCTTTACAACTTTGTTAAGAGTAGTGAGTTATGTTCCTTTACGAATTATCAGTTCTTCATGTTGATTTTCAGAGTAATAAAATCATGTTCAATTACGGATTATTAGTTATTCGTGCTGACCTTCGGAGCGGCAAAATTATGTTTTCCACCTAGAGATTTTCAAATCTATTGGTTTCATTACCGATGACCGGTTCAAAATCACAGAAGTCTAATCAATCATTAAGGGTCATGAGAAAATTCAGTCTAAGTTCCCGCTCGTCTTTTTTAACATGTTAAACAACATTGTTAAGATACCTCGAACGTTGGGGACGTTAATTCAATCGATTTAGTTCATTTTTATGTATAAGGTCTTATTGTAACACTCTACTTAATCTACCCAACAATTCGCGACTAAACAACAAATAAAATCAAGTAGAAGAAGTAGAGTATTACTTAGTAAAATTTAAAACCAAACAACAACATTTAATTCAAATGCAAAGCATGCTTATCACAACTATCGCAGCGGAAATAACTAAAGCATCATCATTCATAATATCAAAATCATAGTTTGAATCATAAAGAAATCACCATCCAAATAGTACACCAACATAATCCCAACATAGGTTCAACAAATGAAAATAAGTATGGGCATAAAGCCTTACACCAACAAATGAACAAGGTCAAAATACGACACTAGGCATAACCTAAAATATACGATCCCGACATGGTGTTACAACCATCAGAGCAACGAAAAAAAGTAAAGATAACATGGAGTAGATAAGCTGACTCCTCACCCTCGAGTACTAGAATGAGTACTAAGCAAGCCTCCTAACACGAGCGCTAATCCCCAACCTGAGAATCTGAATCGCCCAACGATCCGCAAACACACAAAACAAAGAGTTAGATATATATATATAACCGACAAATAATAAATGTAGCAATTCACTAACATTTATCTCAACAATCATCATAAGTAAGTCAACAAATACATATATATATATATATATATATATATATATATCTCCTACTCAACCTTCTTCCACATACATCAAAAATCAACGTCCATAACAAGATAAGGACATAAATCAACAATCAAATAAGAATATGTCCCAATTAATATACACTTATCCACTTACCAATCATCAACACATAGCACAATTAAGTGTTCACCTTCCTAATGCAACTAATGTCACCTTCAATGTTATGTCCCTAGACACAACTACATATGGTATCAAATCACCATCCATATCGGATACAAGAATCCATTCACCATCGATCCATTATGAATATAAAATTCAATCGCCATCCATTAGTAACAACATATGAATGAATGATGTATCACCAACAACATGTAATATAAATACATATATATACTCACCGACATTGCATGTAACTTCACATGACTTCACCAATTCACCATCCATTTATTTGCACATATACAAACACACATCACATATATTCATTTCAATTCACCATCAATATCATCGTACACATTCAACAAGTATATGAAAATACCCTCATCAATCATACACATTCATAAGGAACTAACAACTGATGTATTAAACCATGATCATCATTAGAATCATCATTAAAATATAACACATTTGGCTGTCCTCGCTACCACTCGTGTCACGCCCCGTTTTAGTATTTTATCTAGATGAGGAGGTGTATTTAATAGAGTAGTGTTTTTAGGAGGTGTAGTTAGAAACTATAGTTGGGCTTAGTATGAGGAAGGGTAATTTGGTAAATTATGAGTGAGGGTTTAACCTAGGAATAAAGGTTGAAATTAGAGAGAGAGAGTGTTCATTTTTCATGACTTTTGAAGAGGTAGAGAGAGAAGCTTAGAGAAGAGAAGAGGAGAAGAACATAGAAGAGAAGAGTTAGAGAAAGAGGTAGAGATTGAGGATTCTTGAAGAAAACAAGGTATGAGAGTAGATTTATATAGCTCATGAGTGATCAAGAGGAGGAGAATGCCTCATTTCTCTTTACCCAAACCCTCTCACTCATTTTCTTTGGGAAAGGGATGATTTTTATGAATTAATATGAATCAAAATGCAACCTTTTACATATATTTCGTTTTCTATATATGTTATGATGTTAAAAGTACAAGTTGATGATTTTGAAAATGGGAAATTATGGGTGTTTGTGTAGATTTATGTGTTTTATGAAGTTTTGAGAAAAATCATGATAAATCTTTGATTCTTAATGATTGAACTGTTTTTAATTGTTATAAATTGTACTTTTAGGTGTATGAGTATGTTTATAACATAAATGAATAATCTTTTTATAAATCGAACATGATTTGGATGATTTGTGGTGAATTTCGTGTGAAACCCGAGAACAGAGCACCCAGTTCTGGGCATGCTCGCCGGGCGAGTTCATGGTTTGCTGAGCGAGGAGACTCGCCATTGCTCACCAGGAAGTCCGAAGCTTCTGACTTCCACTCGCTAGTAGGTCGCTAGGCGAGGAGTAGCGAGGTACTCGCTAGGTCTCGCCAGAGCTCGCCCGCTGATAGGCAAGCTTCTGACTTGTGTTCGCTAGTCGAACGGTAGCGAGGACAGTCATATGTGATTTATTCTAAGTTAATTTTGATGTTGATGATGGTTCAATACATGCTTTATGATGTTCCTATGTATGTATATGATTAGTGATGATGCTTATAATATGATTAATAAGTATGAAAGAGAGTATGTGATGATGATGCGTTGAAATGCATATATGTATGAAAATGTTATATGTATATGTAATTGATAGATGAGATGATGATGGTATATTTACATGTGATATGTTTATATGCAATAGATGTGAATCATTCTATAGATTAGATAATGATAGATGAGAATTAATTATGATGATATGAATATATTGGTGTATATGTATTCATGCATTCCATTATTGATGAGATTGGACTTGTTCCACAATATAGATGAGAAATATAGATGAGAAATACATATGAGACCTTGGATTTTGTACCCAAATATAGATGAGACCCGGTACCACATGCATGTAAAGAGAGTCTAGAGGACATTGCATGAATATGACATTAGTTGCATTAGGAAGGTGTACATTAATTGCCATATGTGCTAATTGTTAGTAAATGACCTACGTGTCCTTGAGTTGATATATATATATATATATATATATATTCCTGAAATTCTGGCATGCAGTGGTAAGATGCTCTATATCATGTTGTAGCATCTTCTACCGCATCAGACTAACAGAATATGAAAAATAAACAATAAAGGGCATGAAAGTAAATAACACAGTGAATTTGTTAACCCAGTTCGGAGCAACCTCTCCTACTCTGGGGGATACCAATCCAGGAATGAATCCACTAATATAGTTCTAGTTCAAAGACTCCAAAACGCCCCATTTCTATCTTATCGCCTAGACACTACCTCATGCAATTCTACCTAGGAACTCCTAGATATGAGACGCCCCGTCTCACTTCCCTACCACCTTACTAACCCGCAAGGATTTTTGAACAACACTGTGAAAAAATTAGAAGACACACTTCCATGACAAATACGTAGCCAAGACTCTTGACTAAGCACACAACTTGGAGTTGCTTACAAGCTTCCTCCAATGACAATACTCACTCATTACCTACAGGTTTATGAGTGATTACACAGTGACCATCTCACAATCTGAGTGGTTCACTTTACACCAACTCTCCTAGAGAGTGGCTACACGAACACGAAACCCTAAAAGACTACATCTTTGATATTCTATTTTTATTCTAGTTTTTGTTCATACAATAGGTTTAGCAACTTCCTTTATATAGGTTTCACAATGCTTCAGCTCCAAGAAAGCAAAATATATTTTCCACAAATATATTTGCACTAAATATTTCTTTCATCAATATATTTGATTCTCCATAAATATATTTTCTATAATAATCTTCTTGAAGCACAAAGATATATTTGAAATATATCTTTTATATTTTCTGCAATAATCTCCAGTGGTTATATTCTAAAATTAAATCTTCCACAAATATATTTGACACAAATCAAATCTTGTTTTAATTCCTTCATCTTTTATAATAAACTTGAGGAACAAGTAACCACCTTCTGAAGATTCCTAACCATGCACGTTTTTGGCTTCAAAATACAGCTGGTATTTGCGATGTCCAGCTCACAAAAGATTTACTCCAAATATTTCTTCACAAAAGATTTGATGCAAAAATATATCTTCAATATATTTTTGGAGTAAATAATAACATGGACCGCCTCTGAGACTTGAGGCACAAGGCGCGATGGCTGTCGTATAGCACAAGCAAGATTATACTACAATCGAATCTTCAAAAGATATTCTGCAGAAAAACAGAGTCGCGTGCCCAGCTGTCGTAGCAGACCTAATGCTGTACAAACATGCTACAACATGTTAGGTAGCATCTTACTAGAGTGTGTTTTAGCAAAATGTAGCCAACACAAAAACCCAACAATTCCAATCTTATCCATTGTTAATGTTGATATATGTTGTGCGTAAAGTAAATGAGTAGACTATATATGTGCATTTAGTTTACAATTATTTGTTGAGATAAATGTTAGTGATTTACTTGCATTTATTATTTATTGGTTATATATATCTAACTCTCCGTTTTGTGTGTTTGTGGATTGTTGGGTGATCCAGATTCTCAGGCGGGGGATATTGGACGTGATTAGGAGATCGTGCGCTTTGTACTCGCGTAGTACCACTTGGGTGAGGAGTTGGATTTAGCTACTCCTTTAGTTCTAGTAGTTGTCTTTTGCTCTGATAGTATAACACCTATGTCGGGGGATCGATTGAACTTGTGTTATTCTTTCATTATGTTGTATGACTTCTATTTAGAGATTTGCATGAGACTTGATGCTATGTTATGAGCTACTAGACATGTATGATCTAGAGATTTAGCTATTTATATTTATGATGATGTTGGATTATATCTTTGATTATAATCTCTTCTATTTTGTTCTCAATTATTATATGCATGCATCAATATATTTTCAATGTATGTTTAATTGAGAAAATTTTATGAGTAACCATGGCATTCTATTCTTTTTACTTATTATTTTCGTGGTTTAGTTTCGAATTTTCGGGTAGAATGAATATGGTGTTACAATTAGTAGTATCATAGCAAGGTCGATTCATTGGAATCAATTAAGCTTAGTAAACCCTTTTTGTACGACATGTGTAGGGTACACTGTTTGTACTTTTGTTATGACGTTTGTTTGTTTGACTGGATTTGGTTGTTCAGGATCATGACGACTGCACGTACTAATGCTTAGATTGCAGAATCGCTTGCTACTTTGACTAATATCTTGGCAAGAGGTGACAATCCAGCTAGGGATGGAGAGAAGCGTTTGGAAAGGTTCTTGAAGCACAAGCCATCTTTTTTTACCGGAGGTTTTAACCCGGATGGAGCAGTTAAGTGGGTTGAAGAAGTAGAGATTATCTTTGATGCAATAGAGTGTGCAGATGAGAACAAGCTTACTTTGGGAACTTATGTGCTTAGAGAGGAAGTTAATCAATGGTGGAAGAGCACCAAGTTGAGGCTAGGTGATGGCGGTGTTGTCATTACTTAGGAGATGTTTAAGAGGGACTTTTTCACTAAGTATTTTCCCGCGGATGTGATGAACAAGAAGGTGGTTGAATTCATGAAGTTAGAACAAGGAAGTATGTCCGTGGCGGATTATGCGGAGAAGTTTGATTCCTTATGTGTGTTTAGTCCACATTACAACACTCCAGAAGCCGAGAATGACAAGTGTGTGAAGTTTGAAAGTGGATTGCGTCCTAACATTAAGCATATCATTGGGTTTGCCGAGATTAGAAACTTTACTACTTTGGTGGCCAAGGCTAGAATTTGTGATGAAGGTGGAAAGGCTAAGAATGACTACTACAAGGCGATGAGGGGAAAAAGTCAAGACCAAGCTAAGGATTCCTACTTGTTTCAATTGTGGTGAGGAAGGTCACAAGAGCCCTGCATGTAAGAAGCCTAAGAAGACAACCGGGAAGGTGTTTGCTTTGAATGAGGATGGAGCGGATTAAGTTGATAATCTTATTAGAGGTACGTGTTTCATCTATGACACTCCTTTAATTATGATTATCGATACCGGAGCAACACATTCTTTCGTATCTTTGGATTGTGTTAAGCGTCTTGAAATACCTTGTCGCGGTGATTTTTGGATATCGAGTTATTAATTAACTTCGAATCGCAAATTAATATTCCACCACCGATCTTTAATTTATCCGAGGGAAAGGGAAAAAGTTCGAAAAAACCCTATTTTTAAGAGAACAAGGTTCGGGGGTTGGTTATACGAAGGGAAGGTATTAGCACCCTAAGTATCTATAGTACTCTATAGGAACCTCTTGTTTTTATTTCTAACTTTGCGCTTTATTTTAATTGCTTGAAAAAAAATGTATAAGTGTGAGAATTTAAAGTGATGATAAAAAGTTTAAAATAATGGAAAAGAAAAAATGTTTTTTGTTGATTTTATTGATTGGAGAGACAAGTCTCATGCCTACGTACCCGAGGGATCAAACCACCGTAGTTCGGGGTACAAAGACGAGTAAATTTGTTTGTTTGATTTTAAGGTTTTGAAAATGGTTTTAAAATACCAAAAGCCAAAAGTGGCAAAATGTGAGTTTGATTGATGTTAATTTGTGAAGAAAGTCTATATGGTTAAATTGATTGAGATTTGATTATGAAAATAAGACGCGGACACTTGGTTTAAAATCCAAGGTTTGTTGAGAAAATATTTTTAGTGATAAAAGACACTTGGTTTAAAATCCAAGGTTTATGCATGATTAATGATGTATGAATGAAGAAAATGCACTTGGTTTAAAATCCAAGGTTTTAGGCGAGAAAAAGGGGCACTTGGGTTGAAGTCCAAGATTTTAGCGATAAAAGAAGCCATTGGTTTAAAATCCAAGGCACTTGGTTTAAAATCCAAGTTCGCGGTAAAAAGACTCTTGGGTTAAAATCCAATGCCACTTGGTTTAAAATCCAAGTTTGAGATAAAAAGAGCACTTGGGTTAAAGTCCAAGGTTTTAGCGATAAAGAAGCCATTGGTTTAAAGTCCAAGGCACTTGGTTTAATATCCAAGTTTAGCGATGAAAAAGAACTCTTGGGTTAAAATCCAAGGTTTTCACGATAAAAGACGCCGTTGGTTTAAAGTCCAAGGCACTTGGTTTAAAATCCAAGTTTTGCAATAAAAAGAAACGTTTGGTTTAAAGTCCAAAGTTTTTGAAAAGTGTATGATGACAAAATATTTTTTGATGCTTGATGATGTTGAAAAGAAATTGTTTTGCTATATTTTTGAAAGAGGTTTTGACCTCGTTTTTGAGAATAAAAAAGACTGATTATTTTGATTGGAATGTTGGGTTCCAAATTAATAAAAAAGGTAGCGCGAAAAATAATACTAATGTCGCAATAAGCAAATTAAGCGCGAAGACAATCCGAGATGATATTTTGATCAAAACGGTGCCTTTTCCCTCGGAATTTAACGTTACGCGTATTGGCGGAAAGCGATAAAAAATAAATATGCATGAGATGCAATTTTCCATTTAGGGTACATTGGCCTAATCACACTCTAAAATCTTTGCAAGAAAATAAATATGAAATGATGCAAGAGAGGGGGTATGCTGTGCACTTTTATTTAGAATTTACACTTGGCCTATTTACATCCTAAGTACAAGAGCAAAAGTAAACGACAATTAATAAGCGATAAATACTCAATATTGTGATAATAACGATATTACAAAAATAAAGGTAAAAAAAGATAAATAAATGGATATAATGAAATAATATAATATGCATGGATAAAGTACATAAATAAATAAATACGAAACTAAAAGATGAAAACAAGCCTCGACATCATGCTTTACAAGGCTGAAAAAATAGCTAAAATAGCTATGCCAAAAGCACTTATCTCATAAGCTAAAAATAAAATTAATTAACAAAATAAAAAAACAGGAAATAATATTACCAATATCTAAATATCAAATAAATAAATAAGCCTCAACATCATGCTTGATTGGCTGAAATAATAGCTAAAATAACTTATGCCAAAAGCACTTATCTCATAAGCTAAAAAAAAAAAATTAAAACAGGGGGGTGTGAATAGCAGTATTGTGGTTTAGGCCCAACTGGGGGTGCGGCCCAAAGGGGTGTGTGAGGAAATATCTCTGATTTAATCAGGGACGTCTGATTAAATCAGACAGCCCTGATTTAATCTTAACCAGATGAGATCTGGGACGTTTGATCAAGATCTGAAGGGTTCAGGCGCGCAGGTGCACGGTAAGGCTGTGCACCTGCGCGCACAGGATTACAAATGGGGTATAAAAGGCAAACCCTAAAAAAAAATTCACAAATTTTTCTCTCTTCTCTCTTTCCCTCACCGCCGCTACACCTTTCTTTCTTTCTCTCGCCGGCGCCTCACTTTCTCTCTTCTTCTTCCTCGCGTTTTTCTTTCAATCTATCTCAATCTTTCTTTTCTCTTTTCTCTTCTCTGATCTATCTCTCTCGGTTCAAAAAAAATTTCGAAAAAAAGGATTTGAATAAAACAACCTTGGTGATTCTGGTTTTCGATTCTTCCTCTTCTTTTCTGTTTTTAATTTCGGTTCTGTTTATGGGTTTAGTATTGGTTTTGAGTTTTGTATGGTTTTGAAGGATTCGGTTTTGTGACGATTTTTCTGGGTTTTTATTTATTTCTGGGTTTGTGATTTGGATCGGTTTGGAATGATTGGTGATGATGGATGTTTGTTGATTCTGGATTTTGGAATTGTTGATGATGATGAACAGGTTTTGATTTTTGAATCTGGGTTTTTTTATTTGTGATTCTGTTTTCTGGTTTTGATTTTTTTTTATGAAGAAGATGAATCTTCTTTTTTTCCTGCGGCTGGTGAGTTTTTTTTTCTGTTCATCTCACTTCTGTTCATTAAATATACAAATCTAGGGTTTGAAAAGGGAATCAAAAGAGGGAACAAAGACTGAATTTGGACAAACAAGGTACAGTTTCTCTGCTTTCTGCAGAAAAAAGCTCCTTTGCGTGTTTGGAGTTTGGAAGTTGACTTTGGACAATTTTTATTTTTTTAATTAAATTAAAAAAACAGAAAAAAGAAAAATAAAGAAATAAAATAAAAACAAATAAAATAAATAAAAACTGAATAATATAAAACAAATAAAAATAATAAAAGTTAAAAAAACAAAAATAATAATAATAATAATAATAATAATAATAATATAAATATAAATAATAAATGAACACAAAATGAGGTATTTTAAAATACCTCTCTGCCGAAATTTCGTCAGAAACGAACAAAGAAAACCCGTCTAAAAAAAAAAGACGCAAAAAGCAATTGGTCAAAAAATGGGGTATGACATACCTGTTTGTGAAATGTCTGGTTGTATGAATATAGAGACCCCTGCTAGTGGTTCGGTAACTACTAATTTGGTTTGTCGTAATTGTCTTGTAACCTTGTTTGGTAAACATTTTGGTATGGATATAGTTTGTATTCCTCTTAGTGGTATAGACGTTATTTTTGGAATGAATTGGTTGATCATTAATCGGATGCATATTAATTGTTGTGAGAAGACCGTTATTTTTCCTAAATCGGAGGGAAGTTTACTTTTAATGGATGGGAAAGAAGTAAGGGAATCCTTGGATGAGAACGGAGAGTTGTTTGTTATGTTTGTATCCTTGAAGCTTGAAGGTGGAGCCAAGTTAGAGGAGCTACCAATTGTTAATAAATTTTCGGATGTATTTCCGGAAGATGTATCTGATTTACCACCAGAAAGAGAAGTTGAGTTCACGATCGAGTTGGTTCTTGGTACTAGTCCGATATTGATGGCACCATATCGTATGTATGCGTCTGAATTGAATGAATTGAAGAAACAACTTGAGGAGTTACTTGAGATGAGTTTTATTCGTCCAAGTGTGTCACCTTGGGGGTGCACCGGTGTTGTTGGTTAAGAAGAAATAAGGGAGTATGAGGTTGTGTATTGATGATCGTCAGTTGAACAAGGTAACGATCAAGAATAAGTATCCACTTCCGAGGACAGATGATTTAATGGATTAATTGGTTGGAGCTTGTGTGTTTAGCAAGATTGATTTAAGGTTCGGATACCATCAGATAAGGGTTAAGGTTGAGGATATTCATAAGACTGCCTTTCGGACAAGGTATGGTCATTATGAGTATACAGTAATACCGTTTGGAGTTACGAATGCCCCTAGTGTTTTTATGGAGTACATGAATAGGATTTTTCATTCGTTCTTGGATAAGTTTGTGGTGGTGTTTATCGACGATATTTTGATTTATTTCAAGTCGGAAGAAGAGCATAAAGAGCACTTGAGAATTGTTTTGCAAGTTTTCAAAGAGAAGAAGTTGTATGCTAAGTTGTCTAAGTGTGAATTTTGGTTGAAGCAATTGAGTTTTCTTGGACACGTAATTTCAAGTGGAGGTATAGCAGTGGATCCTGCAAAGGTCGATGTTCTGTTACAATGGGTAACACCCGAGTCTATGTCAGAGATAAGGAGCTTACTTGGGTTAGCTGGTTATTATAGAAGATTATCGAAGGGTTTTCAAAAATGGCGTTGTCTTTGACTTTGTTGACTCGGAAAGATCAAGCGTTTGTTTGGGATGAAAAGTGTGAGAAAAGTTTTCAAGAGCTTAAGAAGAAGTTGACTACCGCGCCTGTGTTAGTTTTTCCTGATGCTAAGGAATCTTTTGTGGTGTACTGTGATGCATCAAAAATGGGACTTGGAGGAGTACTTATGCAGAAAGGAAAAGTTGTGGCTTATGTGTCTCGTCAGTTGAAAGTTCACGAGAGGAATTATCCAACCCATGATTTGGAAATGGCAGCCGTAGTATTTGCATTGAAGGCGTGGAGACACTATTTGTATGGATCAAGATTTGAAGTGTTTAGTGATCACAAGAATTTGAAGTACTTGTTTGACCAAAAAGAATTGATATGAGGCAACGAAGATGATTAGAATTTTTGAAGGATTACGATTTTGAGTTGATTTATCACCCTGGAAAAGCTAATGTGGTGGCAGATGCTTTAAGTCAGAAGTCATTGCATATGTCGTCACTTATGGTGAAGGAGTTAGAATTGATTGAAGAATTCTGAGACTTGAGTTTGGTGTGTGAGGTTAATTCGAACAGTGTGAAGTTAGGAATGTTGAAGTTAACTAATCCTTTTCTTGACAAGGTTAGAGAGTGCCAAAAAGAAGATGAGAAATTAATGAAGAAAGTGGCACTAGTGATTGACGGACAAGAGAACGACTTTAAGATTGATGAGAACAAAGTAGTGAAATACCAAGGAAGAGTTTGTATACCCGATGTGGTCGAGTTAAAGAGAATGATTTTAGATGAAGGGCACCGAAGCGGATTAAGTATTCATCCTGGTGTAACTAAGATGTATCAAGACTTAAGGAAATTATTTTGGTGGCCTAGAATGAAGAAGGAAATTGCGGAATTTGTGTATGTTTGTCTAGTTTGTCAGAAATCGAAGATTGAGCATCGGAAACCGTCAGGTTTATTGCAACCTTTGTTTGTACCGGAATGGAAATGGGATAGTATTGCTATGGATTTTGTAGGAGGTTTGCCAAATACCGCGAAAGGTAATGAAGTAATTTGGGTTGTAGTTGATCGTTTGACGAAGTCGGCTCATTTTATTGCTATTAAGACGGGAATGTTGTTACCTAAGTTGGACGAGATTTATGTGGAGCAAATTGTGAAGTTACATGGTATTCCATCTAGTATTGTGTTGGATAGAGATCCGAGGTTCACTTCGAGATTTTGGGAAAGTTTGCAAGAAGCGTTAGGGACTAAGTTGAGGTTGAGTTGAGAGCATGTGTTTTGGAACAAGGTGTAAGTTGGGTTTCGTGTCTACCTTTGATAGAGTTTACTTACAATAACAGTTTTCATTCAAGTATTGGAATGACACCTTTTGAGGCTTTGTATGGAAGAAGGTGTCGCACACCACTTTGTTGGTATGAGTCTGGAGAAAGAATAATTCTGGGTCCTGAGATTGTACAAGAGACTATAGAGAAGATTAGAATGATCCGAGAGAAGATGAAAGCGTCTCAAAGTCGACAGAAAATTTACTATGATAAGAAGAGGAAGGATGTGGAATTCCAAGAGGGAGATCATGTGTTTTTGAGAGTAACTTCTACTACCGGTGTGGGAAGAGCATTGAAATCTAGTAAGTTGACATCGAAGTTCATTGGACCGTATCAAATTTTAGAAAGAATTGGGAAGGTAGCTTATCGGATTGCTTTGCCGATGTCGTTGTCTAATCTACATGATGTTTTTCATGTGTCACAACTAAGGAAATATGTTTCGGATCCATCTCATGTAATTGCATCGGACGACATTCAAGTGAAGGATAATTTAACTTTTGAGACCGTTCCATTGAGAATTGAAGGAAGAGAAGTGAAGAAATTGAGGAATAAAGAGATTGCATCAGTGAAAGTGATTTGGGGAGGTCCCACGGGAGAGAATGCAACTTGGGAGCTAGAGAGTAAGATGAGGAGTTCGTATCCCGATTTGTTTTCAGGTAAACTTTCGAGGACGAAAATTCATTAAGGAGGGTAGAGTTGTCATGCCCCGTTTTAGTATTTTATTTATTTGAGTTTATTTATTTAATTGTCATGTTTGTTTTATTTAATTAATTTATGTGACATTAGATGAGGATGTGTATTTAATAGAGTGGTGTTTTAAGGACGTGTAGTTAGAAACTATAGTTGGCCTTAGTATGAGGAAGGGTAATTTGGTAAATTAAGAGTGAGGGTTTAACCTAGGTATAAAGGTCGAAATTAGAGAGAGTGTGTTCATTTTTCATGACTTTTGAAGAGGTAGAGAGAGAAGCTTAGAGAAGAGAAGAGGAGAAGAACATAGAAGAGAAGAGGTAGAGAAAGAGGATTCTTGAAGAAAACAAGGTAAGAGAGTAGATTTATATAGCTCATGAGTGATCAAGAGGGGGGAGAATGTCTCATTTCTCTTTACCCAAACCCTCTCACTCATTTTCTTTGGGAAAGGGATGATTTTTATGAATTAATATGAATCAAAATGCAACCTTTTACATATATTTCGTTTTCTATATATGTTATGATGTTAAAAGTACAAGTTGATGATTTTGAAAATGGGAAATTATGGGTGTTTGTGTATATTTATGTGTTTTATGAAGTTTTGAGAAAATACATGATAAATCTTTCATTTTTGATGATTGAAGTGTTTTTAATTGTTATAAATTGTACTTTTAGGTGTATGAGTATGTTTATAACTTAAATGAATCATCTTTTTATAACTGGAACATGATTTAGATGATTTGTGGTGAATTTCGTGTGAAACCCGAGAACAGAGCACCCAGTTTTGGGCATGCTCGCCGGGCGAGTTCATGGTTCGCTGGGCGAGGAGACTCGCCAGGGCTCGCCAATGCTCGCCTGGAAGTATGATGCTTCTGACTTCCACTTGCTAGGCGAGGAGTAGCGAGGTACTCGCTAGGTCTCGCCAGAGCTCGCCATCTGATAGGTAAGCTTCTGACTTTTGTTCGCTAGGTGTTTGCTAGGCGAGCAGTAGCGAGGACAGTCAGATGTGATTTTATTCTAAGTTGATTTTGATGTTGATGATGGTTCAATACATGCATTATGATGTTCCTATGTATGTATATGATTAATGATGATACTTATAATATGATTAATAAGTATGAAAGAGTATGTGATGATGATGATGCGTTGAAATGCATATATGTATGAAAATGTTATATGTATATGTAATTGTTAGATGAGATGTTGATGGTATATTTACATGTGATATGTTTATATGCAATAGATGTGAATCATTCTATAGATGAGATAATGATAGATGAGAATTCATTATGATGATATGAATATATTGGTGTATATGCATTCATGCATTCCATTATTGATGAGATTGGACTTGTTCCACAATATAGATGAGAAATATAGATGAAAAATACAGATGAGACCTTGGATTTTGTATCCAAATATAGATGAGACCCGGTATCACATGCATGTAAAGAGAGTCTAGAGGACATTGCATGAATATGACATTAGTTGCATTTGGAAGGTGTACATTAATTGCCATATGTGTTAATTGTTAATAAATGACCTACGTGTGCTTGAGTTGATATATATATATATATATATATATATATATATATTCCTATCTTATCCATTGATAATGTTGATATATGTTGTGCGTAAAGTAAATGAGTAGACTATATATGTGTATTTCATTTACTATTATTCGTTGAGATAAATGTTAGTGATTTACTTGCATTTATTATTTATTGGTTATATATATCTAACACTCTGTTTTGTGTGTTTGTGGATTGTTAGGTGATCCAGATTCTCAGGCGGAGGATATTGGACGTGATTAGGAGATCGTGCGCTTTGTACTCGTGTAGTACCACTTGGGTTAGGAGTTGGATTTAGCTACTCCTTTAGTTCTAGTAGTTGTCTTTTGCTCTGATAGTGTAACACCTATGTCGGGGGATCAATTGAACTTGTGTTATTCTTTCATTATTTTGTATGACTTCTATTTAGAGATTTGTATGAGACTTGATGCTATGTTATGAGCTACTAGACATGTATGATCTAGAGATTTAGCTATTTATATTTATGATAATGTTGGATTATATCTTTGTTGATAATCGCTTCCGTTTTGTTCTCAATTATTATATGCATGCATCAATATATTTTCAATGTATATTTTATTGAGCAAACTTTATGACTAACCGTGGCATTCTATTCTTTTTACTTGTTATTTTCGTGGTTTAGTTTCGAATTTTCGAATAGAATGAATAGGGTGTTACAACTCGCCTAGCGAGCACCTAGTGAACACAAGTCAGAAGCTCCCAGACTTCTTGGCGAGTCATGGCGACAGCTAGCGAACTCATCGCTACCTCTCGCCACATGCTCGCTTAGCGAACTCAAGAACAACACGCTCGCCAACACATCGCTGCAAGGCTCGCTTAGCGAGCACAGTCAGAATGACAGGCTCTGTTTCAGGTTTTTTTTGTAAAATCATCATCCAAATCATCTAAACATGTTCCAGTCACGAAAAGTTGATTCATTTAAGTTATGGGCATACTAACATACATAGAAGTACAACTTATAACACATAAAAACCTCCAAATCATCCACAATCAAAGATTTATCATACTTTTGGTCAAAAACTCAAAGAATACATAAATTCATCCAAACATCCATAGATTCTCATTTTCAATATCATCAATTCGTACTTTTAGCATCATAAGACATGTATAACACGAAATCAACACAAAAGATATCACTTTGATTCATACAAGTTCATAAAAATATCATCTTTTCTACACAAAATGAGTGAGAGGGTTTGGGCAAAGATAAATGTAATTTCTCCCCCCTCTTGATCACTCATTGATCATATATATCTACACTCTTACCTTGTTTTCTTCAATAATCCTCAATCTCTACCTCTTCTCTAACTTTTTTCTTCTATGTTCTTCTCCTCTTCTAAGTTACTCTTTCTTCCTCCTCAAAAGTTCATAAAATGAATACTCTCTCTCTACTCTTAACCTTTATACCTAGGTTAAACCCTCACTCTTAATTTACCAAACTACCCTTCCTCATACTAAACTCAACTCTAGTTTCTAACTACACCTCCTAAAAACACTACTCTATTAAATACACCTCCTCATCTAATGTCACCTAAACTATTAAAATAAACCAAACATGACTAATAAATAAATAAATCCAAAACAATTAAAATACTAAAAACGGGGCGTGACACTTATCAATTTGTTTTACACAAGATTCAAATCCATTCGGAGATATAAGAAGTCGTATCCAGCTCAATATTAATCACACGAACCCTTTAGTTCAATTCGCTGTAACTAAGTTAAAACCAACGTAAATCTAGAATTGTTAGCCAATAACAATGAGTATTCCTTCAAAAAAAAAAATAGATATCTTTATGATCAATTAATCAGCATCATCAAGCAACCCAAAGTTAGGAAACTTCATTAGTGATAGTATCACCATCAGTAACCCAAGACAATTGTGTTTGACCTTCCTTTGCAATCAGTTGTTTCCGCCCATTGTCTAGTACAACACTATGTCAGACAATTCTGTCAAAACCCAAACCTCACTTTAATGAAGTTAAGGACTTGCATCCGAAGGTATATAATCATAAGCTACGAGACGAGTAAATTTTGGATTAGTAGGTGTAAATATTCAAAGTTTATACCCTTACGATAACCTTGTGATATTAGATAATGTCCCTTGTTTTGGTGTGTACCCCAACCAGGTCAAATACCGACTTACTGAAGTATGTTGAATAATAAAGTAAATGTCGGGAACGATACAAGAAATAATACTAAAATAAGATTGATTGTAGCAGGGGTCGGTGAAGTGATAAGTTAAAGCCGAAACCAACTTGCAAAGAATATCAATGATCAAAATAAGGATCGTTGCGAACATGTAAGATAGTCGTAAAGTATTGTGTATATAGTGGTGTGCCCGATATCACAAAGCTATGCAAGTATTATCTTGTGATGTATATAGTACGAGAAGTAATAACATGAATAGAAACATCGGACAAAATGAGATGATGTATGACATTGTACGGGAAGTTGTAGGCTAAAACTATAATGATACAGTCTAAGGATAACGGTAAGCAGTTGATATCAGAGTGCGCAGCCAATAATGGGTAAGAATGTAGTCAACATATTGGCTTGTAGGCCAACAACTCTTTGAGAGAGAAAAATTTTATTCCAAAGAATTGGATATGAATGACCCTAAGATGATCAAAGAACATATGATGAGTAAGTTACACATATGTTCATGCTTGAACTTGGGATTGTTGGTAATGGAATACCATTGAGAGCAAAGATTATGAAGTGAAACCGATTCTATTGAGAAGTTTGGCGAGGTGAACTAGTAAGATTAAATATTTCCCCGTGTTGATTTGAAAAGTGGAGAAAAAGGAAAGTTACGCCATGAGCGTTGAGTTGAGGAAAAATATATGAAAGAGCTAATATAAGATAAGCGCACATATAAAAGTTGAATTATGGGCTAAGGTTATAAGTTCGTTGTCATGAAATGGACGAATAGAACTTCCAAAAGTAACATACACAAGTGCTAACGCAGTGAAGAACGATGATTAATAAATCATTGAACGACGAATCATGGTCGGTTAAGAGATGAAGTTTGGAATTTAGACGAGGCATAAGCAGTTAAGCGGAGAATGATTGAAGTTCCTAAAATTTCACAGACGAAATTCTTTTAAGGGGGATAGACTGTAACATCCCGACCTTAATTAATAAGTGGGATATTAATTAGAGGTATAGTACGGACAATGTTGTGGCAAGCTATTGTGATGACAACACTAGTATAAGTTGAATTATCCAATTGAAAGAGGACTAATAATTCATAGGACCCACAACCTATTAGTACTATTACACCAACACACCAGACTATTCCTTTTATTTCTTTTATGCACAATCAGAACAACAACAAAGCACAATATCCTTTAAATCTCTCTCTCTCTCTCTTCACGGAAACAACAAACATCAGTAGCATCTCAACCTCTCCATCATGATCAAGCCAAATCCCTCACCCACTCTTAATACAAGTTCAGCCCTTAAATCCAGTTCATGATTTAAGGTCATTGTTCTATGCAAGAACAG
Source organism: Trifolium subterraneum (assembly GCA_951799995.1). NCBI lineage: Eukaryota > Viridiplantae > Streptophyta > Magnoliopsida > Fabales > Fabaceae > Trifolium > Trifolium subterraneum. The sequence continues at coordinate 22,002,289 of OX637464.1, read as the reverse complement.
AACAAATCATCAAGGGATTCACTTCTGTTCATGTTTTCTTGAGTTCATATTCATACTTCAAAATCATCAAGTTGTAACATTATCAATATAAGGTTTGATTAATGGTCCATACCCTTTCTTTCCCTCTTCAATTGAAATTCAAGCTTGAAACCTAAATCTCCAATTATGTGTATTTGCTCAACCTAGTTGCATGTGTGTATCCTCATAATCCTTGTTGGAACAAAGTTCACATTGGTGTGTGAATTTAAAATAAAATTTCTTAAGTCCCACATCGGGTAATTAAGAAAATATTGATGTGTATTTTTTGAGAATAAAAATACCAAGCTTTATATTTATTATTTGGCACATTTTCATTGTGAGTGAGACCTTGCTTATCCAATGTTTCCTATATGACTTTTTCAAAGCTTTTACTCTCACGTGTTAAGTTTGTGTCAGTTACGTTTCATTATAAATTCAGAGTAAAGACATCAGCAATAAAAAACCAGCTGTGTGGTTCCAAAGGGTAACGTTTTGGATACAAGACAATAACACTTTTAATAGCAATGATTGTGGAAATTTTTTGATAAATGATTCTGACTCTCTCGATGGAAATCAAGTACATAGAGATGGAGAGAGTTTTTATGTAAAATATGTTAAACTCATGTTTCCTTTTTGATTACATCAAGAATTCAATCAAAATATGTTTGGATAATTACACTGAAAACATATTGCACCTGGTTCTCCTCAACCTCTCTTTCATGTCTGTTATGGCGGCATGATCTTCTCTTATTCTATTGCTATTCCTGATGAGTGTCATCATCTTGTCGTCATTTTGTCTTGCTCATAAAGAGTATATTGAGTCTCATCATTTATTCAGGTTAGGATGATTATGTCTTTTATTTATTGAATTGGATTGAATTGGTTTAATCCTGTTATAACATGTCATATTCATGAAACTTTCTGTTAGTTCAATTGAAACTTTATAACCACGTATAAATGTTATGACGAAATATGAAGACACCAATTTTGTGTCAACTTGTTTCTCTATATATCAGTTCGATAAAATGTGTTAGTAGTTAAATTGGATAAATGTTATTCCTGGATACTTGTAGTAATTATCCTCGTATCGTGAAGTGCTCATATTGTATATTTTAAATGGCCTTAAGAGTGATTTCAATATTACTTGTTCCTTCAAATTAAGAATGGTAATAGTATCATAATCCCTTTGAATTGAGATTAGTCTTAGTACCATATTAGAATGACCTCAGTGTCATTATATTGATTGATATTGTAGTATCAATACGATGGTGTCGTAGTACCAATGAATCATAAATTGATATTGTAGTATCAATATGGTGGTATAGTAGTACCACTGATTCATAGATTGATATCGTAGTATCAATTCGAGTGGTATCGTAGTACCATTCAAGAAGGTGTATTCTTTGACCGATTTCTACCGTGCAGTAGCAAATTGGTATACAGTTGTAACTGGGCTGTTTTATCCTGGGGACTTCGTGGTTGATAGTCTGCTTGCACAATTTTCGGCAGTGTCGCGAAACGTCTTAAAGAGAGCGACCTAGTCCGCGACTTAACCCAGTAATCTCTTCGGTGGCTGAAAATTATTTTTAATGAATTTTTAACTCCGGTAACAACAATCCTAGAGCTGCATGTGTACACTACTGGTAGATTTAACATCTGGGTGTTAGCATAACAAAGTAAGAAACCAAATCCCTTCTATTTCCTTGAGGTAACCGTATTATCCCTATTTATGAGGTAGCATGTTTCATCAAAATAATTGTAATGGTTGCATGCAAGTATTAATGGATCAAGGACTATGTGGACTAAGAATGGAAGCTTAAGAGCCATATTGAAGGTCTGGGTTTGGAAGAAACAATCAAAGTGAAGCGATTAATGACCAAGGTACATGGTAAGGAATGTTCTACATAAATTCGTATGACCTGTCTGCAGTATTTGAATCTTAGCTGCAAGACCATATTTCTGTCTTGAATGGTATTTACATTTCTCGAAAGCTAGCGAAATTACCTTCGATTCAGTACCAATTTCATGAAATTTCGACATGGGATGAGGTCTTTAGGTCGTTCCGAAGTTGGAGTACTGTTGCAGTTTTGTGCAGAATTCGTGGTGGTACTGGTCTACACTTAAATGATAAATTCTCCCTCTCTGTACCTCCGTTTGGATTGATTCTTATCGTTTCGGAAAGCTAAAACAATTACGGTCGTATTGGAACCAGTTTCATAATTCTTGGACTCAAAATGAGGTCGATAGGAGTTTTTGAAGTTGGGCATATGATGCAGGATTATGCAGAAAATTCTGATTACGAGTTCAAAGCTTTTCAGTTGCAAATTATGCGTTTCGGCGAACTGTGGAAGTGTAGGTGGTATTGTGCAAGCGTCTTTGAGATGGGTTCCCTTAGAAGCTAAACCTTTAGGAGTTTTTGAAGTTAGCACTTTTAGTTTCTCAATCAAGTTATACATGATAACACTATATTAGACATTATGTTAATTTCCCAAATTATGAAATTTGTATGATAATGTTTACGTTGAAAAGTGGTAAACAAGCGCTAGTTTCAGTATCTATTAGTGTATGAGAGGGGCTTAATCCCAAAGCTTCTCTCCATTTTAATTAAGTAATATATATTGTGATATTCATGGCTAGTAAGCGAGCATTTCTCGCTTGGACTCGCTTTGACACTGAAATATTCTGACTTGTTATCGCCAAGCGAGTGGTAACAAGCTATGGCAAGACGGATAAGAATGCTTGATTATCAAAGCTCTCTAAGCGAAGTGGTTCTGGCTAAGCGAGAATATCAGCTCATAACTCTGCAAAATTTGGAAATTGTGAAGAGTCTTACACTTTTGAATCCCCTATCTTTCTTGATGCATTTATGTGAATAATACAGGTATAATATTTTATTAAAATGTTAATTACACGTCAAGTTATGAACATCAGGTAATCAGGATACGCTAGAAATACCCTGGGAAGGAATTCATGGGCAGGATAACAAATCAGGTTAATTATGTTAAGTTAAAAAAGTCAGTCAATCATGGTGGATACCTTTGTACCATGTTATGGGATTCTGTTAGAATCCAATCATGTTATGATTATGAGCATCAGTCGTGCCGATTCATTATTATCGCAGACGGATATGTCAGGCCTTTGAGACCAGCTCACCTTAGAGTGTCTTTGTTATGATTAAAACGAACAAGATGAAACATATTTAAATGATAAAATAGTTAACTCTTTGTAAGGTTATAAAAAAGATGTATTGTTCCAACTTGTGTCTTTAGCTTTTGTGGTATTCTAAATAAATTTATAAATTTCCCAAATTATAATATCTTATATGTTGGACCTATATTGACTATAACTATTATCCTTTTAAGTGATATTGTTTATACTTGTATCGATTATTTAATTTAATATATCTAATTGATGATAACATGCTATTTTGTTTATAATGACTATATATATATATTTTTTTATTAAAAGTTGTGAAATATATATAATCTAAATAATGGTGATATAAATTGCATATTATTCTTATTGTAACTGCTTTATTTTTATGAAACATAACTTCCCTATAATTGGCATGGTAGTTAGACGAAATTCTATATTTTATAGTGAAGAAATTACTCACCATTTTTTTTTGTTGAAAAAAATATTTGTGTTGTTTGTATCAAATATCTCTCTCTCTCTCTCTCTCTCTCTCTCTCTCTCTCTCTCTATATATATATATATATATATATATATATATATATATATATATATATATATATATTCTTTTATACCCTAAAGGTATAGGTGAATTTTAGTACACTTTTGAAGTCATATTTGTAGAGGTTCTTATAAGTTATAGCCAGTGTTTTCAGAGCCGGACTAGAGATTGAACCGGTGAGACTTCCGAGTCATGGTTCAACCGGTTGAACGGTTATTGAACCAATTGAACAAGATCATTGATAGATCAAAGAATCATATTGTTTTTAAGCTCTAAAAGTGCAAAAATGATTTCAAAAGATTATGTGAATAAATGTTGATTTCAAGTAGACGATTAAACTCTCACACTTTATCTTGACTCAGAATAAAACGATTTAAGAATTAAATTACAAGTATTTTTATAATAAAAAATAACAAATTCCAGTGCTTTTATTAGCACGACAACGATATAGGGAAATTTAAAATAGGGAAACGCGAACCTGTTCTCAGCCACGTCTTCAAATAAATGAAAATAGAAAAAAAATAAAAAAGATTATTTTTTCATCTAAAACTGAGAGAACATGCTAGTTTTCCGGTTCGTCGATTTTCCAAGTTCACAACAATTGAACACGGTTTAATGCCGGTTTTACTGACTAGCGGTTCAGTCTATTCTTCCGGACCGATGTTGTGCCTGATTCACAGGCTAACCGGTCGAACTGGGCGGTCCAATTCTTACAAGATTGGTTATAATTAAAACACGAGTGCGGACATAATTTACGACAAGTAACATTTTAATTTTATCCTCACAATAGAATAAGGTTTCTCATATAGTTTTATTTTAACTATATATTATATCACAAAAGGTTAGACCATTCACTTTAAACTATCATATTGGAAATTATAAGCTCTTTATATTCACAATTACAAAAATAAAACCTACTTCTTATTACCTAATTTTTATGTACACTCACAAAAGTGATCGATATGCTATGTCCAAATTGGATAAATCTCAACATGAGAAAACTTGACAATTCAATCTCAAAAAGGGTGTAAGTTCCTACTTAATCCATTCATGCTGGAAAAGAGACCGAATAATTGGTGTTTGTATGGCAAAAATGATTTTCGTTTGTTGCTACCTTTTCTCGTTTTATTTGTTACATAAAACTTCTCGTAAGCCGATAATGCAATTATGTGTTTTTCCCCGTTCCTCTTTTTAACGACGATATTATCCACCTTTGTTTTGCTGGACTTTTTTGGAACCGAAGGATTCATTAAAATTAAAGAATCCTTAAAGTCACTGTTACTTCGAAGTTGCATGTGTTGTCGAAATCTCCACAAATTTGAGGATCCTGTTGAGTTTCTTTTTTCGTAACACTCATTCGAAACCTTCATCTCAACCATTGTCATATTTTGCAATGGCTCATTTTGAAGTTCTTTTGAAATACCACTTGATCTTGAGAGTCGATTTGTGGAATTATTAAGAAAGATCTTCTTTAGTTGTAGTCGAAGATGCGAGCCTTCAGTACTTGGGATAGAAAAGAAGAAAAGAGATTGGTCAAAATTATGGAGTATTGGTCGTATTTTTCCATTTTCAAATATCTCGTCGGTATATATATGCATTCCTTGGACTTCAGTTCATCCGAAACTAAACTTTCCTTCATCATTGTCGGGAATTTGTTGCCTAGTCCTACAATCTGGATCGAGTTTTTCTTAAACGGGAGCAGAGTCATCAAAACTAAAAAAATCATCAATGTTAATTTGTTGTTTTGTGCTACAATGTGGATCAAGTTTACCTTGAATTGGAGCAAACTCATCAACATCGAAAAGAACGTTGTGTTTACTTTGTTGTTTGGTGCTACAATTTGGATCAATTCTATCTTGAAGGGGAGAAAAGTCAGAAAAATCATGAAAATGGTGAGACGTGCAGAGAATTGATAACGATTGAACCCTTAGCATCTCAATATATGAAGTGGTATTTTGCATTTTGTTTCAATTGCGAGTTTGATATGTGTGGTAAAGTGAATTGAATGTTGGAAGGGATTGTGAAATGAGATATATTTATATATAAAAACCAATCAAATGTAGGATTATGTTGGTTAAAAAACACTCGGTTAGTTTGACGGTTTTATGAAGTAGTTACACATGGAAGGTGTGAATGAGTGTTAAGAAGTTGCTAATTGATTTAATGTTATACCTTGTATTTGTTTCTTATTAATTTTAAGCGATAAATTTTTGTTCTTTATTTTTAATTAAGGAAAGTATATTGGTATTTACAACCATTTCCGCTCTTTTAGTGAGTCGTTCGGACATTATTTTGTTTTGGTGTTTTCAACTGCTAAGGCGAAAGTTTAACCTCCTCAATTTTTCTTGTTAATTGCTACTTAATAGGTATGTTAAGTATTTAGCATAAATGGGTTGGTTACTAAATTAACAAGAAAAAATAAAATTGAGACAAAATTGATTTTAGTTAAAACTTTAAATCATAATTTGTTGTTGGATATTTGAATTGGCCGCATTTTGCTAAAACAAATATACAAGCAAGATGTTGGACCAAATGTTTCAACATTGGTACAACCAGTGTCCAAATGATTTGCGCGCGTGTTTTATATAAGGAAAGCGCGTTTTTAAAGGAAACCACGTTTTTACTCTTGTGTACCAAGGAGTATATTTTTATACAGAATCAGCGATGAGATATTTTCCTGAAGATGTTCTGACATTTTAGGAAACTTTATGTATAGTTCTGATTCTTGATTAATGTGTGTTCTAAGCCCAAAGTGAACTTCAGCCCGTGTTGCTTGGAGTATATATATGAAGAACGAAAAACCCAGTAGGGTTATCAAAGCCGTCATTGAAGAATAGCATTCTAGGGTTTTGAGTTTTGTATTATTTTGTGAGCCTTTCTTGTGGATTCTATAACACAAGTTAAGGACTGATTTTGTGTGCGTGTTAATTACTCCAAAGCTTCTAAGTACGGAGGTAATTTGTTTTCTGAAGTGTGTCTTCGAAATCATCTTTGTGTTACTGTAATCACTGTGCGTGATAAGTTGGAGGTGAGATGGGATCTCATACTTAGGAGTTCTTAAGTAGAAGTTGCACAAGTAGGTGTCTAGGATATAAGTTGTAAACGGGGCGTTTACTGAGGGCTTAGATCTAGCACTACATTAGTGGATTTCCTTCCTGGATTGGTATCCCCCAGAGTAGGTTCGTTTATGCCGAACTGGGTTAACAAATCATTTGTGTCTTTGCTGTTTTCTGTTATTTAAATTATATTTCCTGCTGATTCGTATAAGGTTGGAACATTGGTTACAACACTGTGTTCACCAAAGTGTTGGAACATTGTATTCAACATTAGTTCCTGGGCGTGCCAGATTTCATTTGTCATCATATGTGAAACATATTTAAATGTTTAAATAGTTAACTCTTTGTAAGGTTATAAAAAGGATGTATTGTTCCAACTTGTTTCTTTAGCTTTTGTGGTACTCTAAATAAATTTATAAATTTCTCAAATTATAATATCTTATATGTTGGACCTATATTGACTATAGCTATTATCCTTTAAAGTGATATTGTTTATACTTGTATCGATTATTTAATTTAATAGATCTAATTGATGATAACATGCTATTTTGTTTATAATGACTATATATATATATATATATTATTTTATTAGAAGTTGTGAAATATATATAATCTAAATAATTGTGATATAAATTGTATATCACAATTAAACGGTTATTGAACCAATTGAACAAGATCATTGATACATCAAAGAATCATATTGTTTCTAAGCTCTAAAAGTGCAAAAATGATTTCAAAAGATTATGTGAATAAATGTTGATTTCAAGTAGACGATTGAACTCTCATACTTCATCTTGACTCAGAATAAAACGATTTAAGGATTAAATAACAAGTATTTTTATAATAAAAAATAACAAATTTCAGTGCTTTTATTAGCACAACAACGATATAGGGAAATTTAAAATAGGGGAAACGCGAACCTGTTCTCAGCCACGGTATCAAATAAATGAAAATAGGAAAGAAAAAAAAAATTGATATTTTTTTCATCTAAAACTGAAAGAACAGGCCGGTTTTCCGGTTCGTCGATTTTCCAAGTTCACAACAATTCAACACGGTTTTTTGCCGGTTTTACTGACTAGCGGTTCAGTCTATTCTTTCGGAACGATGTTGTGCCTGATTCACAAGCTAACCGGTTGAACCGGGCGGTCCGATTCTTACAACATTGGTTATAATTAAAACACGAGTGCAGACATAATTTACGACAAGTAACATTTTAATTTTATCCTCACAATAGAATAGGGTTTCTCATCTCATGGCATTTCCCACAAATAGACATTTTAAATTGATTTCTCATTTTATATGCAAAAGAGAACAAATTTTTTATAACATTAAAAAGTATCAAAATTGTCATTTTTTTATTAACAGTGGAAGTTGATAGTTCTTTTGTTTAAAAAAAGTTGAATATTCTCCTAAAGATAAACTTCCATTTTAATAGGTTGACAAAAGAGTTGGATAAATAAAAACTATTTTTCATGTCAAGTTTCGGGTTTATATGATAAAAAAAAATTGACACAAGTTTCTCTTTTAATAGATACAAATTTAACTATATATTATATGACAAAAGGTTAGACCATTCACTTTAAACTATCATATTGGAAAATATAAGCTCTTTATATTCACCATTAGAAAAATAAAACCTAATTCTTATTACCTAATTTTTATGTACACTCACAAAAGTGATCGATATGCTATTTCCAAATTGGATAAATCTCAACATGAGAAAATTTGACAATTCAATCTCAAAAAGGGTGTAGATTCCTACTTAATCCATTCATGCTGGAAAAGAGACCGAACAATTGGTGTTTGTATGGCAAAAACGATTTTCGTTTGTTGGTATCTTTTCTCGTTTTATTTGTTACATAAAACTTCTCGTAAGCCGATAATGCAATTTTGTGTTTTTCCTCGTTCCTCTTTTTAACGACGATGTTATCCACCTTTATTTTGCTGGACTTTTTTGGAACCGAAGGATTCATTAAAATTAAAGAATCCTTATAGTCACCGTTACTTCGAAGTTTCATGTGTTGTCGAAATCTCCACAAATTTGACGATCTTGTTGAGTTTCTTTTTTCTTAACACTCATTCGAAACCTTCATCTCAACCATTGTCATATTTTGCAATGGCTCATTTTGAAGTTCTTTTGAAATACCACCTGATCTTGAGAGTCGATTTGTGGAATTATTAAGAAAGATCTTCTTTACTGGTGGTCGAAGATGCGAGCCGTCATTACTTGGGGTCGAAAAGAAGAAAAGAGATTGGTCAAAATTATGGAGTAATGGTCGTATTTTTCCATTTTCAAATATCTCGTCGGCATATATATGCATTCCTTGGACTTCAGTGCATCCGAAACTAAACTTTCCTTCATCATTGTCGGGAATTTGTTGCCTAGTCCTACAATCTGGATCGAGTTTTTCTTGAACGGGAGCAGAGTCATCAAAACAAAAAAATCATCGATGTTAATTTGTTGTTTTGTGCTACAATGTGGATCAAGTTTACCTTGAATTGGAGCAAACTCATCAACATCGAAAAGAACGTTGTGTTTACTTTGTTGTTTGGTGCTACAATTTGGATCAATTCTATCTTGAAGGGGAGAAAAGTCGGAAAAATCATGAAAATGGTTAGACGTGCAGAGAATTGATAACGATTGAACCCTTAACATCTCAATATTTGAAGTGGTTTTTTGCATTTTGTTTCAATTGCGAATTTGATATGTGTAGTAAAGTGAATTGAATGTTGGAAGGGATTGTGAAATGAGATATATTGATATATAAAAACCAATCAAATGTAGGATTATGTTGGTTAAAAAACATTCGGTTAGTTTGAAGGTTTTATGAAGTAGTTACACATGGAAGGTGGGAATGAGTGTTAAGAAGTTGCTAATAGCTTTAATGTTATACCTTGTATTTGTTTCTTATCAATTTTAAGCCATAAATTTTTGTTCTTTATTTTTAATTAGGGAAAGTATATTGGTATTTACAACCATTTCCGCTCTTTTAGTGAGTCGTTCAGACGTTATTTTGTTATGTTGGTGTTTTCAACTGCTAAGACGTAAGTGTAACCTCCTCAATTTTGCTTGTTAATTGCTACTTAATAAGCATGTTAAGTATTTAGCATAAACGGGTTGGTTACTAAATTAACAAGAAAAAATAAAATTGAGACAAAATTGATTTTAGTTAAAAATTTAAATCATAACTTGTCTTCATATGTGAAACATATTTAAATGTTTAAATAGTTAAATCTTTGTAAGGTTATAAAATGGATGTATTGTTCCAACTTGTGTCTTTAGCTTTTGTGGTACTCTAAATAAATTTATAAATTTCCCAAATTATAATATCTTATATGTTGGACCTATATTTGACTATAGCTATTATCCTTAAAGTGATATTGTTTATACTTGTATCAATTATTTAATTTAATAGATCTGTCACACCCCATTTTTTGACCGATCGCTTTTATACGTCTTTTTAAGACGGATTTTTCTTTGTTCGTTTCTGGCGAAAAAAATTTCGGCAGAGAGGTATTTTAAAATACCTCATTTAGTGATTTTTTTTATTATTATTATTTCTTTATATATATTAATTTTTTATTTTTTTTATTTTATTTTTTATTTTATTAAGTCATTTTCATTTTTTATTATTACCATTTTCGTTTTTTCTTTTTAAGGTTTTTATTTTTATTTTATTAAGGTCCAAATCTGGTTTTTTGTCCTCATCGGCCCAAAGGGGCAATTTTGTCCAAATGGGGAAACTTTTTCATCTGCAAAACCCTAGTTTCTGACACACTATATATAGTGTGTTAATTGCACATTTCCCAAGGTCAGAGGAAGCTCAGCCGCAAACCACAAACAGCAAAAAGGAAATTTTTCTTTCCTTTTCTGAATTCAAACCACAAAAAATAGAACAAAATTAAAAAAAAAAGATAAAATCATCACCATCATCTTCCTCAACATAGAATCATTAAATTATTTCCAGAATAAAAAACATAATAATCAACATCACTGTTTCTTCAAAAACAAACCCAGAAAACCATCATCATCTGTTCATCCTCAAACCAGAACCAACACAAACCATCATCAACAATCCAAATCCATAATCATCACAGAATCAAACCAGAAAACCAACTCATTAACCGAATCCAATCAGCATAATTATCGTTCATCTAACCCAAAATCAACTTCAAAACCAAAATAAAAAAAAAACCACAAACCAAAACCAAAACCAAACTCCCATCAGAATCGATTCACAAACCGAAATCAAAAACAAATACCCATCCCTTTTTTTCCAGATCGAATAGGGAAGAAGAAGAAATGAATCAAAAACCCAAAGCACCAAGGTCGAATCTTTTTTTTCTTTTCTATTTCTCTTTCCGTTCTGTTGTGGTACGATCTAGTTTAGAGGTTTGTGTTTGTTTTTTTTGAGTTTTGATTTAAGTTTGGGAGATGATTGTATGTATATTTGGAGTTGAGATGTTTTGAAAACAATGGAGTTTTGAAAAGGGAAGAAAACGGCCGAGAATGAGGAGGAAGAAGAGAGGTGCGGCGGGTTTTGAGAGAGACAGAGAGAAGAAGATGAATTTTGTGATTTTTTTAGGTTTTAGCCTATTTATACCCTATTCGGATCTGGTGCGCGCAAGTGCACGTCCTTAGGGTGCACCTGCGCGCCTTTGGCCATCTGATCTTAATCCAACGCTTCTGATTCCATCTTCCTGTGATCAAATCAGAGCTGTCTGATTAATCAGACGGCTCTGATCTGTTTTTACGTTTTACTTCACACACCCCCCTGGGCCACGCCCCCAGTTGGGCTTGGGCCCATAGTTGCTTTTTGCACCCCTTTTTGTTGTTATTGATATTTGCACCCCCTTCTGTTTTTTTTATTTTATTTTTGCCTATGATAAAAGTGCTTATGGAATGTGCTTCAATAAGCTATTAAATCCAAACTAAGCACTTATTTGAGGTTCTTTTTATTTTTTACTATTTATTTCATGATTATTTGTGCTTAATCTTGCTCACTAACTTAATTTTTATTATTCATGCTTTATTCTTTATTATTACAAACTTACTAACTTATCATTATTATTGTCACTAACATACTTTATTATTATTGCTTGTTAATCTAACATTTAATTTATTGCCAAATTAATTAACCATTTATTTTATTGCAAGGACATTAGATTGTATTTTTAGAATTTAATGTAAATTTAAATAAAAATTGTAATATCCCAATTTTCTTCTACTAGTAATATATACTATTAAGAGTATTTGTATAAAACATCACATGTTTAGAGCTAGCATTTGAGTTATTTTACATAACTTGTAGTAGCTACTAGTGTGTGTAGACATGTGTCCTATGACTAACCTAAGCTCATGACTCACAAGTCCACTACCATAACCTTAGTCCCATTGATCTAGTATTGCCAAAACAGAAAACCAAACCATCATATTCTTCTGCTCTCTCTCGCCAAGCAGCATCAAGAACACCATCAAGTATTCAAATCCACTCTTTTGCAAAAATCACCCAAACAAAGCATGCATGTGTAAATTCTTGCCTATTGGGTTGTATTGGGTATTGTGGTAAGTTCAATTCTTCCAAAACTCTTCTCAATCCCTCTCAATTTCGTGCTCTAATTACCCAAATTACTAAGTTCAAATTCTGTTCATGTATGCATGGGTAGAAATCAAGCTCAAATGTGGAATTTGGTGTGAATTAGGAAGTGGAACTCAAGTTCATTGCTAAAAAGGAAACCTCAGCTGCAAATCAAACGCATAAACAAGTCTCTAACCAAGAATCAAGCTTCAAATCAAAGGTGGGTTCTTAGGATTTAGAATAGTTAGAAATTCCCCTCAATCTAAACAATGCATGATAACATAGGATTTAGGGATTGAAATGTGCATGAGGAGGGTTTAATTCCCAAAACTCTTCTCCTTTATAATTATTAGGAAGTTCATGATGTTAATGGCTTGAAAGGATGGCAATTGTAGTGTAGAAAACTCTGTTTTGTACTGATTCTGCAGGTCTTCGCGCCTACGCGCAGCAGTTCCGCGCCTACGCGCAGGCAAAAAGACACAGAGGCAGAATCTGGATGCAGGCTCGCGCCTAGGCGCAGAAGGTTCGCGCCAGGGCGCAAGTCACCAGCATTTCCAGATTTTTTCCTCTGTTTTCCTGCTTTTTGAAATCCATACGCATTTTGGATTGTTATCTTTTAAGTCTTGTTTTCCATTAACATTAAGAATACCTTATAATTATGATGTCGTTGTACGTATAGGATTGATCATAACCTAGGCTAGTAGCTAGGTTAGTTTCCCGGGATTGGGATATATTGGTAGTATGTTAACACATTAGAATTATGTGTAGTATCAGTCCAAAGTTATGTGTGGCTGCTTGGGGCACCACCGAAGGGATTCGAGGAATCCATAGTTATGTGTGGTTGCTTGACACCACCAAAGGGATTCGAGGAATCCAAAGCGATAAGATATCAATAATATTGATTGTGATGCCATAGTTATTTCGTACCATATGTGCTTAGTTCACGAAGATTGGTACGGAAAAGCGTAAGGCTTTCTGAGACCGGCTCACCTCAGATTGTTCTGGCATAGCTAAAACGAATTCAGATAATTCTCTGTGTTACACCATATAAACTGTTTATATATGAATACATGTATTGCGCTGAGATTGCGTGAGGACTGATTATAGGTTGATTCCCCTGGTGTAGTCACCAATAGGTGGGTAGTAGAATCCATGAGACTTAGTAGTCTTACCCCCCCCCGCCCCCGTTCATGTTTCAGGTACTCAGGGTGATCGTGGCAAGCAAGCTGCGGAGTAGTAGCATTGCTTGTGGCTATGATGTTCGTGTTTAGAATATTTAGTTATTATGTTTCAGTTTATTTTCTTTCCGCTGTGTCGTACTTTCTTGTACTTTAGCACCTGCGTGTGCTTAATCAACACTCCATGTATTTGTAAACTTAATGTACTCGGTATTTGATTATGGACTTTATAATATATTCTAGACAATGTATTATGGGGTGTTATAAAAATTGCATAGCATCCTCTTGCATTCATCTCATATTTATTTTTCTTGCAAATACCTTAGAATGTAATTAGGAACAAGTGTACACTATAAATGAAAAATTGCATCTCATGCATATTTATTTTTTATTGTTTTCCGCAAATCGTTAGAATATAAAATTCCGAGGGAAAAGACACCGTTTTGATCAAAATATCATTACGGATTGTCTTCGCGCTTAATTTGCTTATTGCAACATTTGTATCATTTTCCGCGCGCTACCTTTTTTATTAATTTGGAACCCAACATTCCAATTGAAATAATTAATCACTTTATTCTCAAAACTGAGGTCAACACCTCTTCAAAAAAATAGTTAGTCACTTTATTCTCAAAAATGAGGTCAAAACCTCTTTCAAAAAATATCAACACAATTTCTTTTCAACATCATCAAGCATCAAAATATTTTGTCATCATACATTTTTCAAAACTTTGGACTTTAAACCAAACGTTTCTTTTTATCGCGAAAACCTTGGATTTTAACCCAAGAGTCTTTTTTACCACAAACTTGGATTTTAAACCAAGTGCCTTGGACTTTAAACCAACGGCGTCTTTTATCGTGAAAACCTTGGATTTTAACCCAAGTGCTCTTTTTATCACCAAACTTGGATTTTAAACCAAGTGCCTTGGACTTTAAACCAACGGCTTCTTTTATCGCTAAAACCTTGGACTTTAACCCAAGTGTTCCTTTTTCTAACCAAGTGCATTTTCTTCATTCATACATCTTTAATCATGCGTAAACCTTGAACTTCAAACCAAGTGTCTTTTATCATTCAAACCCTTTTCTCAATAAACATTGGATTTTAAACCAAGTGTCCGCGTCTTATTTCATAATCAAATTTCAATCATTTTAACCATATAGACTTTCTTCACAAACTAACATCAATCAAACTCACATTTTGCCACTTTTGGCTTTTGGTCTTTAAAACCATTTTCAAAACCTTAAAATCAAAACAAACAAATTTACTCGTAACTTTTACCCCGAACTACGGTGGTTTGATCCCTCGGGTACGTAGGCATGAGACTTGTCTCTCCAATCAATAAAATCAACAAAAACATTTTTCCTTTTCCATCACTTTAAACTTCTTTTTTTTTTTAATCATCACTTTAATTCCTATACTTACACATTTTTACAAGCAATTAAAATAAAGCGCAAAGTTAGAAATAAAAACAAGAGGTTCCTATAGAGTACTATAGATACTTAGGGTGCTAGTACCTTCCCTTCGCATAACTAACCCCCGAACCTTGATCTCTTAAATAGGGTTTTTTCTAACTTTTTCCCTTTCCCTCGGATAAATTAAAGATCGGTGGTGGAATATTAAATTACGATTCGAAGTTAATTAATAACTCGACATCCAAAAATCACCGCGACAAGATCTAATTGATGATAACATGTTATTTTGTTTATAATGACTATATATATATATATATATATATATATATATATATATTATTTTATTAAAAGTTGTGAAATATATATAATCTAAATAATGTTGATATAAATTGTATATCATTCTTATTGTAACTACTCGATGCTTTATATTTATGAAACATAACTTCCCTAGAATTGATAGAAATTGTATATCATTCTATATTTTTGTTGTTTGTATCAAATAACTCTATATAATCTTTCATACCCTAAAGGTATAGGTAAATTTTAGTACACTTTTGAAGTCATATTTGTAGAGGTTCTTATAAGTTATAGCCAGTGTTTTCAGAGCCGGACTGGAGGTTGAACGGTTATTGAACCAATTGAACAAGATCATTGATAGATCAAAGAATCATATTGTTTCTAAGCTCTAAAAGTGCAAAAATGATTTCAAAAGATTATGTGAATAAATGTTGATTTCAAGTAGACTATTGAACTCTCATACTTTATCTTGACTCAGAATAAACCGATTTAAGAATTAAATTACAAGTATTTTTATAATAAAAAATAACAAATTTCAGTGCTTTTATTAGCACAACAACGATATAGGGAAATTTAAAATAGGGAAACGCGAACCTGTTCTCAGCCACGTTTTCAAATAAATGAAAATAGGAAAAAAAATTTCATCTAAAACTGAGAGAACAGGCTAGTTTTCCTGTTCGTCGATTTTCCAAGTTCACAACAATTGAACACGGTTTCATGCCGGTTTTACTGAGAGAACAGGCTATTCTTCCGGACCGGTGTTGTGCCTGATTCATAGGCTAACCGGTCGAACCGGGAGGTCCGATTCTTACAACATTGGTTATAATTAAAACAAGAGTGCGGACATAATTTACGACAAGTAACATTTTAATTTTATCGTCACAATAGAATAGGGTTTCTCATCTCATGACACTTCCCACAAATAGACATTTTAAATTGATTTCTCGTTTTATATGCACAAGAGAACATATTTTTTATAACATTAAAAAGTATCAAAATTGTCATTTTTTTTATTAACAGTGGAAGTTGATAGTTCTTTTGTTTAAAAAAAGTTGAATATTCTCCTAAAGATAAACTTCCATTTAAATAGGTTGACAAGAGAGTTGGATAAATAAAAACTATTTTTTCATGTCAAGTTTCGGGTTTATATGATAAAAAAATTTTGACACAAGTTTCGCTTTGAATAGATACAAATTTAACTATATATTATATGACAAAACGTTAGATCATTCACTTTAAACTATCATATTGGAAAATATAAGCTCTTTATATTCACCATTACAAAAATAAAACCTAATTCTTCTTACCTAATTTTTATGTACACTCACAAAAGTGATCGATATGCTCTTTCCAAATTGGATAAATCTCAACATGAGAAAACTTGGCAATTCAATCTCAAAAAGGGTGTAGATTCCTACTTAATCCATTCATGCTAGAAAAGAGACTGAACAATTGGTGTTTGTATGGCAAAAACGATTTTCGTTTGTTGGTATCTTTTCTCGTTTTATTTGTTACATAAAACTTCTCGTAAGCCGATAATGCAATTTTGTGTTTTTCCTCGTTCCTCTTTTTAACGACGATGTTATCCACCTTTATTTTGCTGGACTTTTTTGGAACCGAAGGATTCATTAAAATTAAAGAATCCTTATAGTCACCGTTACTTTGAAGTTTCATGTGTTATCGAAATCTCCACAAATTTGACGATCCTGTTGAGTTTCTTTTTTCGTAACACTCATTCGAAACCTTCATCTCAACCATTGTCATATTTTGCAATGGCTCATTATGGAGTAATGGTCGTATTTTTCCATTTTCAAATATCTCGTCGGCATATATATGCATTCCTTGGACTTCAGTTCATCCGAAACTAAACTTTCCTTCATCATTGTCGGGAATTTGTTGCCTTGTCCTACAATTTGGATCGAGTTTTTTGTTGAACAGGAGCAGAGTCATCAAAACTAAAAAAATCATCAATGTTAATTTGTTGTTTTGTTCTACAATCTGGATCAAGTTTAGCTTGAATTGGAGCAAACTCATCAACATCTAAAAGAACGTTGTTGTTACTTTGTTGTTTGGTGCTACAATTTGAATCAATTCTATCTTGAAGGGGAGAAAAGTCAGAAAAATCATGAAAATGGTGAGACGTGTAGAGAATTGATAACGATTGAACCCTTAGCTTCTCAATATTTGAAGTGGTTTTTTGCATTTTGTTTCAATTGTGAGTTTGATATGTGTGGTAAAGTGAATTGAATGTTGGAAGGGATTGTGAAATGAGATATATTTATATATAAAAACCAATCAAATGTTGGATTATGTTGGTTAAAAAACACTCGGTTAGTTTGAAGGTTTTGAAGGTGAAAAACACAAGAAGGGGGGTTGAATTGTGTTTTGAAAAATTAACTCTTTTACTTGAAAGTAGATTGAAATGCAGCGGATATGAGAAGCTAGACAAAACACAAAACGCAAATGAGACAATGAGAGAGAGACAGAAAGCACACACAAAAATTTTATACTGGTTCCTCTCACAAAACGAGAGTAGTCCAGTCCCCTTGCACTTCCAAGGGATTTTACTATAATCACAAAGATTACACAACTAATGCTCAAGCACACAAGCAAGAGACTTCCTTGCTCTAATCACACAAGATCAGAGACTTCCTTGCTTAAGCACACAAGCTTAAGACTTCCTTGCTCAAGTCACACAAGACAAGAGACTTCCTTGCTCAAATCACACAAGATAAGAGACTTTATAAACTAACTTAATACACAGATTAAGTAGGACTGAAAGTTCTAAGCAAGACTCTCTAAACACTAAGTTCAGAGTCTACAATATCAAAAGATATTTTACTTAGAACATTACACAAGAAAGAATAACAACAGTTCACAGCTTGAATACAATTTGAATCTTTCTCTGAGTTCAGATGATCTTCCAGTAGTCTTCTCTCTATCAGGATGTCTTCTATTTATACTCTAGGTATAAAGACGTTGAGAAAAGACCGTTGGCTGTACACTCTTCTTTTTGTTGACAAGACCGTTGTACTATTTCATTAGTTATGAGCTGTCTTCCTTCAGAGAGTGTTCTTCAGAATCTAATGATATCATTTCTTTGATCTTCTGAAGATATATGCAAGCTTCAGACTGTGTTTTCTTTCTTTGGCCTCTGAGGACTTCTTCAGAGGCTCTGAAGCTTCTTGCTTCTCAGAGCCTTAACACTTCAGACTGTGTCCTTCAGATGCTCAAATGATGATCTACGTGAATAAGATTCTTACTTTGTTCCTGCACACTAGATCATTCATTAGTAATACCAATTGTCCATTTAATACATTGTTATCATCAAAACTCAGGGTGCTTTATAATTAAAACTCATTTTGTTCCAACAATCTCCCCCTTTTTGATGATGACAAACATAAGTATTAAATACAATTGTTGGTTGATTAAATTAATTATGTCAACATCAGGTTGTTGAGGTTTGTAAGCTCCCCCTGAGTCTGATAAACCATTAGGGTTAGGTTTGCAAGCTCCCCCTAAGTTTTATCCATAATTAAGTTGAATCAGTATAAGAACAATTTGATAAACTTGATTGTATCTACATACTTAACTCTCAGAGTGTGAGGTTTGCAAGCTCAACTCCTGAGTTTGATAAAAATAACTAAGAGCACAATCTTAACTACCTTCATCTATGCAAACACAATTATGTTTATTAATTTGCTCTCCTTATCAATTAAGTTTATAAACATTTAGCAAGAAAAAAAAATCAGATTCTTATTTAAGACAGATTCAGATTCTTATGTGAGTAGATATTAAAAAAATAATACACTACTGACACAATTGTACAACTAAATAATACTCCCCCTTTTGTCATCAGCAAAAAGTTTTAAACAAACAGCGAAAAGAAAAACAAGAGGTGCAAAACAAGAATCCTAAGGGTGTTTGGACAAGTAGAGAGTGAGAAGCTGTTGAGCCGTCCTTGCAGATGCCACTGAGTATGCTACCAACTCTAGAAGCTTATCCTCTTGTTCATCAAGCATATGTTTTATTATGTGTAGAACCCTTGCTGTCAAGTCTGAATTTTCTTCTTCTGGCTGTTCCACAAGTGGTGCAGAGACTGGTTGACTTGGACCACTAGGTGAACGAGTCACATGATCATATGGTACATCAATTCTATCATTTATTGCAACTGCAGTATCTAAAAGCATCTCAGGTGATGAAGATTTGTGAGAGTCTGATGGAATTGATTTGGGTTGTTCAGATGATATGTCATTTGGTGGTTCAGAGGTTTCATGAATTGGAGAAACTCTAAAAGATGTCTCTTTCAGAATCTCTTCCTCAGTAAGAATTTTGGGGGATGACTGAGGGATGGCAATATTGGATGGCTCAGCTGTTTCCTCCTCAGGAATATGCTTAGCTCTAGAAGAAAATTGTGCAAAGCTAGCCATAAGGTCATCAAATGAGGAGTCAGAAGACTCTGACTCAGAGTCTGAAACTTGGACATATTCAGGTTCATAGGGTGTTGGATAGATGGTATTTAGGGGTTGGACATGTTCTAGGATAGATGCTTCAGATATTTGATTGCAATAGTTAAAAGAATGATTAGTACCTGTATTTGATCTTTGTCTCTTCTGTCCCCTAGCGGTGCAATGCTTTGTGCGAGATCTTTTGAGAATTTTTGCACTTAGCAAGTCTTTCACAGTAGGTTCTGCAGCCACAGGCTCTTCATCAACTTGCTCTTCAACCATAGTTTCTTCAACCTCTGGATGATCATCCTCTGACCAATTAACTGAAGCCTCTTCCATGGGTGGTTCCTCAACCATTATATCTTCTTCATAGTCACTGAACACCTCTGTCTTAACTGCTCTTATGATTTGTGCAAAAGTTGGACCATCACCTCTTCCAATGTCCTTATGAGTGACTGTGGTTCCTCTTTCCTTCATTAACCTCATGTATTCCAAAATGACTTCAGGAGGTTCATTATCAAATATGAAGGCGTCACTTGTAGGTTTGAATTTTGTCTTATTTATCAGAAGAGGCTTTTGAGGATAAATAAGCTTGCCTGATTTCCTCAAACGCAGACTCACCAAGACTTTAGCATCAAGAATGGGTGCTCTTACTTGTTCAAGGTCTTCAGATACCCCAGCAAGCATGAATCTATCAGGAAGACCAAGTTGCTCAAAGATGGAGCTTAAGAGCCTTGGATGAGAGATCAACTTGGAAGGATTGTCAAACTTCTGAGCCTCACAAATTGTCTCACATAGATGTTGAAAGATGTAAGCAGGTATCCCTTGGGAGGAAGTAGATAAAGTGTCTCTGATCCCAATTCAGAGAATCACTGCCTGTATCCCTTGGGAGAAATGAGGAGAATACAATCTTATCAAGAACCTTTTCACGATCATTCAGATGACTGACTTTCTTTGACAACTTCTGATCCTTGAAACAAAGTCTGACCATATCATTGAGGTGCACTGACTTTCTTCCAGAAGCTGCAGTATAGAGCCTTACCATTCCAGTGTTGGGAAAATTCATCATCTTGGCCAAATTGCTTCTTGTTAAAATGACTGGAAAACCTCCAACACTAGAGCGAATCTCTGTTTCAGTAAATTTCCTCAGACCCAATTCCTCTCTTGATTTTCCTTTATTTTCACTTGGGTTCTGATCAATTACTCTTTGAAGTTCAGCATTAGCATCTACCAAAGTCACAACTTCACTCTTTCTCCATAAGTCAAACACTAAATTAGAGTAGATAAGTCCATTAAGCATATCCAAGTAGTGCCCCCAGCCTTGTTCAGTGAAGAATTCCTTGTAGTCATGTCCATTGACTTTTAAGGCCTCAAAGTCTATTGGTCTTTCCATAACTAATTTACTTTCTTCAAAACGAAGATCCATAGTGGCATCTTTAAGATAGGAGTCTTGAGCGTAGATGTTTATTGGAATGTCCTCTGGGAATCTTGGTACAGAAGATGAACTTGCCATTGTTGAGGTTAACGAACAGGGTTTTGCTAATATGAGGGAGGAAGAAAGTGTTCTGGGTTGTAGAAGAAAGGTGTGGGATGTGAAAGTGAACTTGTGCGAAAATGAGTAAAGTGATTTTGAAAAACTCTTGTAAAAACAATGATGAGGGAGTACATTCGTTGCAATAAAGAATTTCGTCATAAACTGCCTTTACTCTAACCAATCACAGACTAAGAGTAAAGACAAATTAATTAACACGTGTACTCCACATGGTTAAACACTTCAGAGTTTAAAATTTTTCAGCGTCTGAAGACCTTTCAGAGTTCAGAGGCTGAATCCACAATTTTGTTATTCAGAGCTTGATGTCTTCAGAGACCAAAATCATGTTCAGATGCCTTTTGATAAAGTCTAGTCTTTCAACTGCTAAGGGTTTTGTAAATATATCAGCCCATTGTTTTTCAGTTTCAATGTATTGAATATTTATACTACCCTTCTGAACAACGTCTCTTATAAAATGATGTTTATAATTAATTTCAATATGTTTAGCTCTTGAATGCAAAATTGGGTTTTTAGAAAGTTGAATAGCTGTAGTGTTATCACAGAAAAGTGGAATATTGTGGCTATTAACTTTGTAATCCTCTAACTGATATCTCATCCAGAGTAGTTGTGTACAACACTTGGCTGCTGATATGTATTCTGCTTCTGCTGTAGACAAAGCTATAGTAGTTTGTCTTTTGCTAGCCCAAGATATGAGATTTTCTCCCACAAATTGACAATTGCCACTTGTGGATTTCCTTTCTATCTTGTCTCCAGCAAAGTCAGCATCACAGAATCCTATCAACTTATAATCACTTGTTTTCTTATAAAATAATCCAAGATTTGTGGTTCCCTTCAGATATCTAAAGATTCTCTTTACAGTAGTAAGATGAGATTCTCTAGGATCTGATTGGAATCTAGCACACAAACATACACTAAACAAAATATCAGGCCTTGATGCAGTTAGGTAAAGTAAAGAACCTATCATACCTCTGTATAGCTTCTGATCTACTTTGCCTTCTGAATCATCCTTGCTGAGACTACTTGTTGGATGCATTGGTGTTGTCATTGGCTTGCAATCCTCCATGTTGAATTTCTTCAGCAGCTCCTTTGTATATTTGGTCTGATGAATGTAGGTTCCATCTTTGTTCTGGTTGATTTGAATTCCCAGAAAGAATTTCAGCTCTCCCATCATGCTCATTTTAAATTCTTCGTGCATAATCTTAGAAAATTATTTACACAAAGATGGATTAGCAGATCCAAAAATAATATCATCAACATAAATTTGAATAATTAGACTGTCATTCTTAAATGTTTTACTAAAGAGAGTATTGTCAACTTGACCTTTCTGAAAACCTTTTTCAACTAAGAAATTGATCAGTCTTTCATACCAAGCTCTGGGAGCTTGTTTCAGACCATAAAGAGATTTCTTTAACTTAAAAACATGGTCAGGATGTGAGTCATCCTCAAAACCAGGAAGTTGTTTGACATATACTTCTTCAGAGATGTAGCCATTTAAGAATGCGCTTTTAACATCCATTTGATACAAAACAATATTGTGATGAGTAGCATAGGAAAGAAGTAATCTAATAGCTTCAAGTCTAGCAACTGGAGCAAATGTTTCAGTGTAGTCAATTCCCTCTTGTTGACTATACCCTTGAGCTACTAGTCTTGCCTTATTACGAACAATTTCTCCTTGTTCATTTAACTTGTTTCTGTAGACCCATTTTGTTCCAATGATATTCTTCTTAGAAGGTTTGGGTACTAAGCTCCATACTTCATTTCTTTCAAACTGGTTTAGCTCTTCTTGCATTGCTACAATCCATGCATCATCAGCTAGTGCTTCATCAGTTGAACTTGGTTCCACTAAGGAGATTAATCCAATTAATGAGTCTTCATTTCTGAAGCTTGATCTGGTTTTCCTTGGACTGTCCTTGTTTCCCAAGATTAGCTCTTCTGGATGAGAGGATTTGTATTTGAAAGAATGTTTTGATTGTTCAACTCTGCTTGGACTGCTTCTAATAAGTTCTGATGCTGGGTGATCTTCAGAGTCCACGGTTTCAGGAGTTGAATTTGTTTCTTCAGAGGTTGGTTGAGATGGTCCTGATATTTTTTCAGGTTCTGATTCTTCATCATCTGATAGTTGTATATCTGCAAAGTTCTCAACTAGCTCTGACAATTTGTCAGGCTGCTTGTCATCAAATTTTATGTGCATACTTTCTTCCACTGTATGAGTTTCAGAATTATACACTCTGTATGCTTTTGAGCGTTCAGAGTATCCAATAAAGATAACCTTATACGCTTTAGCATCAAATTTCTTCAGATGAACTTTTGTATTCAGAATGTAACATGTACAACCAAATTGATGAAAATAGGATACACTAGGTTTCTTTCCCTTAAATAGTTCATATGTTGTCTTATTCAAAATAGGTCTAATATAAATTCTATTTTGAACATAACATGCTGTGTTTACAGCCTCTGCCCACAGATACTTAGCAATGTTAGTCTCATGCATCATGGTTTTGGCCATTTCTTGCAGAGTTCTATTCTTTCTCTCTACAACTCCATTTTGCTGTGGAGTTCTAGGAGAAGAGAATTCATGTAAGATGCCATATGTGTCATAAATAATTTCAAACATTTCATTTTCAAATTCACCACCATGATCACTTCTAACTTTTAAAATATGTAAACCTTTTTCTTTTTGTATCTGTGTGCAGAAGCTGCTAAAGACATCATATGCATCATCCTTATTTCTAAGGAATTTAACCCAAGTCCATCTACTGTAATCATCAACAATGACTAGTCCATATTTCTTCCCATTGATTGAGGCTGTACTCACAGGACCAAACAAATCAATGTGAAGCAGCTCTAAGGGCCTAGAGGTAGAGACAACATGTTTAGGTTTAAAAGAAGTTTTCACACTCTTTCCTATTTGGCAGGATCCACAAAGAGCATCTGAGTGATAGTGTAGCTTAGGTAGGCCTCTTACAAGGTCAAGTTTGCTAAGCTTAGAGATTAACCTCCAGTTATCATGGCCTAACCTCTTATGCCATACCCATTTCTCTTCACTCAGAGTTAGCAAGCATTTTACTTCTTGGTCTGCCAAATCAAAAAGGTTTACTTTAAATACATTGCTTATTCTCTTGCCTTTGAACACTACAGACTTGTCAGATTCTCTAATTACAGTACATAGCCCTTTATCAAAGTTAACCACAAACCCATTGTCACAAAATTGACTGATGCTAAATAGGTTGTGTATAAGTCCATCTACAAACCAAACATTATTAATTAAAAGGGAGGAGTTACCTACAATACATGTACCTTTGATCTTGCCTTTTTGGTTTCCTCCAAAGCCAACTGTTCCACCATCTTCAAGTTTCAATGATGTGAACAATTTCTTATTACCAGTCATGTGCCTTGAACATCCACTATCCAGATACCATGATTGATTACCATTTTCTTTCAGTCTGGATAGCTGTAGAATAAACAAGGTCAATCATTGTAATAATATCCTTCACATTCATTGTGAAGTTCTCTCCAATAATCATTTGCTTTGTCCACTTCAGCAGCTTTGGAAGTAAAGTAATGTTTTGGAACATAAGCTTCTCTTCCACAGCTGATCACTTGCTTCCATTCATCTGATTTGAAATGGTTTTTCCTACAATGAAAATCTGAATAGTAGACAATTTTACACTTTGGTACCCATTGTTTTCTGGGTCCAGTTTGGTTAGTTCTATAACCTTTAGTTCTTCCTTGCCTCTGTGAAAAGTTTTGTGGACTATTAAAGAATTTCCTTTGAAAATTTGGTCTTTGAAAATTGACCCTCTTAGTCCATTGATTTTGAAATCTAGGCTTTGATTGATAATCACTATAGGACCTAGGTTGCTTTTCTAATCTAGGATTAGTTTTTCTTACCAGAGTCTTATGTTGATTATTTATCATCAGCTTGGTTTGTTTTAGAGTCTAATTGGATGAGCTTCTAAGTCCCAAAGTTTTCAGAGTCATAGACTTGATAGTCTCAGGTTCTGAATACTTAGGTCCTGAGTTGCTCTCTTTGAGGTTCTGAGAAATAGCCTCTGATGTAACTTCAGAGCTTGTCTTGCAGACCCCAGAGATACCTTCAGAGTCTGAAACAGCCATAGCTTTGCCTTTGTTTTTCTCAGGCACAAAGGTTGAATAAAGATTATCAGGAATATTATTTAAACAAATATAAGGATTTTGTTTCCCATATGATTTACCATATGAGTAACCAATTCCTTCACCTACATTTTTACAAACATTATAAATCATGGACGCCATTTTACTTTTGTTAACGTTCTGATGAACAAACTCCTGAAGAGCAACCTCATGCTCATCAGTAGGTTTGTTACATCTTCTGCACCCATTTTCAAGTTCTTCAATTTTGATTAAAGAATTTTTATATAGAGCTTGAAAATGTTCAGCTTTCTTTGCTAACTCATCCTTTTGCATTTTTAAAAGTTTTAGTTTAGAGGATGATTCAGCAAACTTGCTTAGAGACATACCAAGGTAGGTTAAGAGTTGTTCTTTAGAATAATTTAGAAATACCTGTTCAGATTCATCAGAGTCTGATCCATCAGAGTCTGATCCTTCAGAGTTTCCATCAGCTGTAGCCATCAGAGCCATATTTGCTTCTCCAGAGTTTTAGCTTTGAAAGCTTTTGAGGATTTCTTGGTTGAAGTTAAGGCTACTGATCTTTCCTTCTTCTTCACTGCATCAACATTCAATACCATCTCATGGCTCTTGAGATTGCTGATGAGTGATTCAAGAGAGATTTTCTCAAGATCCTTAGCTTCCTCAATAGCTGTGACCTTAGGTCTCCATTTGTCAGTCAAGCTGTTCAGGATCTTCCACACATGATCAGAGGTTGTATAACTTTTCTTCAGACTCCTGAGGTTAGACACCAGAGTCTGAAATCTAGAAAACATGGTCTCAATGTCTTCATCAGGTTTAATGGTAAAAAGCTCATACTGCTGAACTAGTAGTCTTGCTTTGCCATTCTGAACTTGCCTATTACCATCATAGTTTGAGCAGAGAGAGTCATACATAGCTTTAGCTGTAGATTTATCCATTATTTTGGTATATTCATCATGAGATATTGCTGACATCATGATTTGTTTGACTTTGTTGTGTTTAGAAAACATCTTCTTGTTCTCAGTAGATAAAGCTCTTTTCTGAGCTATAGTAATCTTACCATCAGGACCTATTCCATCAATAGGTACTCCTTCTTCTATCAGGTCCCAAAGCTCATCATCAATTCCATTGACATAGTGGTAAATGCTATCTTTCCACCATTCAAATCTTAGAGCATCACCACTAAAGATTGGAACCTTTTTATTGCTGGAATCATGATAAGATGCTGAAGAGGTAGAAGTCATGTTGTCGTAGGTTTATTGAACTTGAGATAGATCTGAAGCAGTAGACGTAGGTATAGGTATAGATGTGGCTTCCCCAGACATACAGTGTTTTTCAAAGATCTTTTACTGTCTCACTGTGAAGTGATTAAAAAAACAGAACCGGAGCTCTTGATACCAATTGAAGGGGGGTTGAATTGTGTTTTGAAAAATTAACTCTTTTACTTGAAAGTAGATTGAAATGCAGCGGATATGAGAAGCTAGACAAAAGACAAAACGCAAATGAGACAATGAGAGAGAGACAGAAAGCACACACAGAAATTTTATACTGGTTCCTCTCACAAAACGAGAGTAGTCCAGTCCCCTTGCACTTCCAAGGGATTTTACTATAATCACAAAGATTACACAACTAATGCTCAAGCACACAAGCAAGAGACTTCCTTGCTCTAGGTCACACAAGACAAAGAGACTTCCTTGCTCTAATCACACAAGATCAGAGACTTCATTGCTTAAGCACACAAGCTTAAGACTTCCTTGCTCAAGTCACACAAGACAAGAGACTTCCTTGCTCAAATCACACAAGATAAGAGACTTTATAAACTAACTTAATACACAGATTAAGTAGGACTGAAAGTTCTAAGCAAGACTCTCTAAACACTAAGTTCAGAGTCTACAATATCAAAAGATATTTTACTTAGAAGATTACACAAGAAAGAATAACAACAGTTCACAGCTTGAATACAATTTGAATCTTTCTCTAAGTTCAGATGATCTAGTAAAAATATGACATATTACATAAAGATTTTACATCTGTCTAAGATATGTCAGATGTGAAAAGCTATATGGATTGATATTTACCTCTGGTTACAATAGCCACAGAAGTGAAACATATGTGTACAACCCTTTTTACATCTGATATCAATATACCAGATACAAAACTTAACGCGGTGGCAGTCTTGTAATTATGACGA
This sequence comes from Trifolium subterraneum, assembly GCA_951799995.1. Taxonomy (NCBI): domain Eukaryota; kingdom Viridiplantae; phylum Streptophyta; class Magnoliopsida; order Fabales; family Fabaceae; genus Trifolium; species Trifolium subterraneum. The sequence goes on along the minus strand of OX637464.1, from coordinate 21,974,738 downwards.
AAAATATCTAAAATAAATATATATCTGGCCATATATATACCAGATGTAATAAGTCAGCTTGAGTGAAAAAAAAAAATATATTTGTTTTTTTGGAATCAAATAAGTTATAAGAAAAAAAAAAGTGTTTTTGGAATCAATTGGAAAACCAGTTTACAGAGTATACGCGAACTTCATCATCTCCCTCTCAGCCACTCTCACGCGAATCTCTCTCACTCTCAGCCGTCCTCTCTCTCGATCTCGATTTGTTGAAGCTTCTCGATCTTGAACCCTAGGCTCCAAATGGATCTCTTTCTCTCTCACACACTCGTTTTCTCTCGAACCCTAGCCTCCAAATCGAAGCTCATAGAGTGAGTGGCGAAGACAACGTCGTTTTGATATAGAGCAATTTTGGGATCGAATCGAGTGGTACCACTACCAACCAACCGACGATTCTCTCTGCTCGTGCAACTATTCCTGCATTTTCCGCATAATCGGTATCTTCTTCTTCTCAATTCCAATTCCCCTTTTCTGAACTGTTACATTTTGATTATTAGGGTTTCTGATTTATTTTTTCTTCAAATTATCATCTGGGATTAGAATTTTTCGTTGCTTTTCAATTTACAAGTTCATTTTTTACATTAAAAAGTGTTTTTTTAGTTTTATTTCTTATGATCTGAATGCTATCATTAATAGGTGTTTTAGCTTTTGCTTGTTTTCAATTGATTAGTTCATTTTTCACATTCAATGATCGTTTTTTTTAGTTTTAATTCTTATGATCTGAATGCTATCTGTCTTTAATGGATGTTTTAGCTTTTGCTTGTTTTTAATTGATTAGTTCATTTTTCAAATTCAAAATTCACGTTTTTAGTTTTAATTCTTATGATCTGAATGCTATCTATCTATCTATATATTTGATGGGTGTTTTAGCTTTAGCTTGTTTTCAATTGATTCATTCACTTTTCACATTCAAAATTTGTTTTTTTTTTATGTCTAATATGAGTTTATCTTGGTATGTCCAATTGAGATTGGTTGGCTCACATCACATTATAGCTTAAGCAAATCATCTATAAAATAATCTTTACTATTGATGTGAGATCGGACAACTAAGATCAGTAACTGCAGTTGCTGCATGGAATCAAAATCCCCATGATTATAACACTCTTATGTTTGGATGGAAAATACATCCACCTATGCCCTACTTTATGGTCTTACCCTCAAATCAATGTCCGAAGAACAGTTGTTGCACTTATAAAGCTGATCCCAATTACACATTTATATTCAACTTGGTTTTTAGGCGGAAAATCAAATATGTAAATGACTAAATATATCCAAGGTATTTGTGGTTTGCTTAGGTGATTTTTGTATGTGCAGGGAATTCTTCAATGAGTGTTTTGAACCATATACTTATAATATCTAAAATCGCAGAGTGCAAAGGTATATTGCCATACCATGTTATTATATCTTGGCTTCTCATAGTGCTTTGTCTTGTTAACTTTTTGCATTTCAGTGGTGAATTTGTTCCTTGTGTTTGTTATGCAAAAAGAATCGTGGCAACTTCTAGCTGCATTTTCTGCAAAAATAATCGTGGCAATTTTACCTAACAGAGTTTTGCCGGCGAGAAAGAAAAACCAGAACTTCAAAATAGCCATTCTTTAAAGGACCAAAGCTTTGATTTTGTACAGGTAATTGTCCTTGTTTTCAACACATTTATGCTCTAGGTATATGAAATTGTTTGGTAATTTGTTTTGAAGGTAGTGAAATTTGAGTTTTGTTTCCGAAACTGAACTAGAAAGTAAAATAAAATTAGTGGTAGGATTAGCAACTTCTAGGTTGCATTTTAGGCTGATTTTAGGCTTTAGTTATTTTGAATCTTCTGCATTTTCTTATGGAGAAATAAAATCATATACCTTGTGGTAGTGATCGAATCTTAATTTTCTTCTTTAGATATTGCAAATTTAGCTGCATCCATGATGTTTGAATATCTTATGTTTTCCATTTATTCCAATTTGGTTTTTATCTTGCAATTTGGTGTTTAATCTTTCTTTTGTCTTGCTTCTACGATGATTAGATAGGACAGTCGTGAACTACATATTCGAAACAAAGATTTTGAAAATTGCCAATTACTTTGAATGTTGAGTTGATGGTTTCCAAACTATTGATGTAAAACTATTGCTGCTATTTTCATTTGATAGAAGTTTGTGGTTTGACAAAATGATTTTCACTGTGGTGGTGAATCATTTCTTGATGCAGCTTCTACAACACCCTCAACTAAGTTTTAGTGAGTTTATAGATCCATCACAGGTGCACAAATTGAGAAAGTGCATGAGTGCATACATTCAAGTAATTATGCCACTATTAGTTTGTGAGACTATGGTCCAAACTTTGTCAATAGGTGCACAAATTATGCCACTAACTGAACCATGCCATTTACCATTTCCTGCTTCTAAAGTCTGGAAGACATGAATTAATGTTAAAATAATATCATAATTCATGTTAAAATTTGCAAAAGTAATATCATGTTAAAGTTTGCTTCTAAAGTTTGCAAAAAAAGTGCTATGTGTAATATAAATGACTGAATTAATTAATGTTAAATTTAGTTCTTTTCAGTGCAGTTTGAAAATTCACTTAGTGCAGAATGCATAGTTTAGAATGGTTCTTAAATCTGCAGTAGTTTGAAAATAAACTGTCTTTAATCCTGTCGGCCTTATTGCATAGTATTACTTTAAATCATACTATGTTCATTATGATGTTGTCTTTATTATTGAATCTTTATGAGTATTACAGTGAATATTTGCCGGACCCTGTATTCTAGATTAGAACTGTCTTTGTTGGTTTTTTTAGGACAAGGGAGGAATGAAACTCACATAATTTTATTGATACTATCATCCTTTAAATACATGAAAAACATAACATAAGAAAGATAAATATAAATCACAATTAAACTACCTTAAATTTGTAATATACTCACTAATACTCATAATTCCTATGGTTAAAACTTGTAACAATAGGAATCCTAAGAAACTCAATAAACTCCATTAAACTAAAATAATAATAATAATAATATTGATTCATATTTTCAACACTCCTCCTTGAATCAATAGTTATTGACTTCAAATTCCTCTTCTTTGAACTTCTCAACTTCTCTAATGGACTTTGTAGATTTTCTCAACTTCAAGACTTGCCCCTTTATGACTCGCCACATCAGCAAAATCATTGGAAAAATGAACTTCATGTTCTTGAAAGCCTTTATCGACCAATTTTTCTTGAAATTTGTTCTTAACACCATTATGATCAAGTTTAGTTCTACAAAACAACTTAACATCAATCAACTTTTGTTCTCTTGGCTTGTCTTCAAATTGCCAAGATTCATTTTTCTCTTTCATATTTTTCTCCTTCTGCATGACAACTCTCCAACCATCCATGTTTGCCACATTTGCATCACCCAAAGGATTGACCATAGCAACATTGCACATTTCAAGATTTTCAGCAAGAGATTCACACTTTTTAACAGAAAAAATAACATTATCATCAAATTTTCCTTTTGCAGTTTCAAAGTTTTGGCCTTGGAGATTTTCTACTCCAACTTTCTCTTTATTTGAGGTTTCTACTACACTTGGAGATGCATGTATTGCCGTTTGCTTCAACTCTATCGGAAAACTTCTATTTTTATCATTTTAATAGACATTAATTCACAACCAACAAGATCAAATATGGTGCATTTCATGTCCTTAAAATGCAAAGTGTAGTGTTTTTCCAACATTTGTCCAACACTTAACAAATTTTGATTCAACTCAGGCACAAATAAAACATCAGAAATATATTTAGTACCTGATAGAGTTTTAACAGCAACAACTCCCTTGCCTTTGACATCAACACTCTCTCCATTACCAATGGTAACTTTTGAAGCAATTGTTTTGTCTAACTCCTTGAACAACTCTTCATCATGGGCCATGTGATGTGTGCATCCACTATCAACCAACCAATTTTCATTATTTTTGTCGGTGGACAAACATGTTGCTGCAAATAAGTATTCCTCCTCCTCATTTTGATTAGCCACTTGAGCCTCAACTTTAGGTTGTTTTTCATTTTTGCAAAATTTTGCAATATGACCCGGCTGATTACATTTGTTGCAGCGGAAATTAGGTCTATGCCAGCATCTGAAATGTGGGTGATTTGTTTTTCCACAGTGCTGACATGGAGGATTATTTGTCTTCTCATCTTCGGCTTTACTACTCCATTTATTGGAACTTTCTCCTTTCTGAAAGTTGTTCCATTGGGCATTTTTATTCTCTCCTTTGTGGCCTTGATTCAACTTTAATTTTGCTCGTAAAGCACCTTCAATCGTGCCTTCCTCCCTCATAAGTCGCCTTTGTTCTTGGGCTTGCAAAGCATACACCAATTCTGACAAAGTAATGTTTGACAGATCTTTGGAATTTTCCAAAGAAGAAATGGTAGATTCAAACCTCTCAGGAATAGTCACAAGAATTTTTTGGACTATCCTTGTATCAGAAAATTCAGTTCCAAGCAATCTTACAGTGTTGACAATGCTCAGAAGTTTGTCAGAATATTCCTTGATTGTTTCTGACTCCTTCATCCGTTGCATCTCAAATTCTCTGATCAAATTCAGCACTTGCATCCCTTTGATTTTCTCATTTCCTTCATACTCCTGCTTGAGAAAATCCCAGATTTCTTTGGCGGACTTCAGAGTCATAATTCTTGTAAAGATTTCTTCAGAAACCGCAGAAAAAAGATAAGATTTTGCCTTCGATTTTCGCTGCTTTTTCACCTTATGTGTCATACCCCATTTTTTGACCAATCGCTTTTACGCGTCTTTTTACGACGATTTTTTCTTCTTTGTTCGTTTCTGACGAAATTTCGGCAGAGAGGTATTTTAAAATACCTCATTTATTTAGTTTCATTTTATTTTCCTTTTATTATTATTATTATTATTTTTATTTTCTTTTTTATTCTATTATTATTATTATTAATTCATTTTTCGTTTTTTATTATTACATATATATTATATATTTTTATTTTATTTGTTATTTGTATTTTTTTTCCATTTTGGTGTTTTTTAAAAGAGGTCCAGAATCAGGGGTTTTTGTCCAAGTCCAGCCCAAAGGGGCAATTTTGTCCAAATTGGGAAAATCATCTGTCAAACCCTAAACATCTGACACAGTATTTATACTGTAATTATGACACTGTTCCCTAGGTCAGGACTGCTCCCTCAGCCGCAGCTTTTTTTTTTTTGAAATTAAAAAAAATTAAATCACAAACCCAGAAAACTGTTCGTCCTCATTTCTTCATCAAACATTCAAAACCCAGAATCAAACACAAACCCAATCAAATCCGAGCATAAATCTTCATAAAAACAGAAATCCAAATCAAAAAACAAAATCAAACCAAACCATTTTTCAAACCCATTCTTCATCAGAACCACCATCACAAACTCGATCCAAAACCATCAACAAACTTCAATCCTTTTCAAAAACCAGAACCGTAAAATCAAAGAGCAAACTATCCCGGATTCAAAACCATCCAACCCGAAATCAAAATCAACAACCCACTTCCGTTTCAGACCCAAGATCAGAAAAGCGAAAAAGAAAGAGAAGAAGAGGATCGGAACAGAACGGAATAGAAGAAGAAGAAAAGAGCTCGAAACTTCAAAGGTTGTTCGTCGTTTTTCCCTTCTTTCATTTTCATCTTCTGTTTTGTTTTCTCGATCTGAGTTCGTTTATGCTTTGATTGTTTATTTTGGATCTAGATTCATGTTTAGGACCGGTTTATGTTCATGTGTACTCTTAATTTGTTCTAAAATTTGAAAAGGGAAAGAGAGGTTTAATGAAGCTTTTGAGGTTTGAAAAAATGAAAAAAACAGAGAGAAGAAGAGGCAAGCGCCGTGAGAGAGAAGAAGGAAATGTTTTTTCTGTTTGATTTTTTAGGGTTTTTTCGTATTTATATCATATTGTGATTCTGTGCGCGCAGGTGCACAGTCTTACGGTGCACCTGCGCGCCTGTAGCCTATTGATCTTGATCAATCACGCCAGACCTTCTTTCTCATTATTTAGATCCAGGCCGTCTGATCCATCAGACGGCCGAGTTTGTTTCTGCATTTTTGTTTGTTTTTTTTTGGGCAGAAATGCCCATTTGGGCTGGGCTTTTCACGTTCTGTTTACTGCTTGTACCCCCTTTTATTTTTCTGATTTATTTCTACACCCCCCCCTGCTTGTTTATTTTTTTTTTAGATTATGCGAATAAGTGCTTATTTGAACAAGAGCTTATTTAGGCTTTTGAGTCAAATGCTTGTACTAATATGAAAGATCTCTTTAGATCACAAATTTTTTTAGCTTATTTAATTAAGTTATTTTTATTCATTTGTGTTATAGCTTATGAAATAAGTGCTTCCGGCATAAAGCTATTTTTAGCTTAATTTAGCCTTGTGAAGCATGATATGGAGGCTTGTTATTAATTTTGCTACTAACTCATTAACATTTTATTTATGTTTATTTATGCTTAATTATTGTCGCTAACTCACTAACATTTATTTATGCTTATTATTTTTATTTATTGTTACTAATCCATTAACTCAACAATTAACTTTATTCATTGTCATTAACTTAATAATCCTCTCTAATTTAGCATGTCAAATATTACTTAATTACTCACTTAATCTAATAATTCGTTTACGGTTTTATCAATTAATTATTTATCTCTATTACAAGAATTTTAGAATGTATTTTAGGGTTTGGTGTAAATTTAATTTAAAAATTGCATAGCATTATGTTGCATTCATTTCATATTTATTTTTTCGTAAATACCTTAGAATGTGATTAGGAATAAATGTACACTATAAATGAAAAATTGCATCTCATGCATATTTATTTATCGCTTTCCGCAAAAAACGTTAGAATATTAATTCCGAGGGAAAAGACACCGTTTTGATCAAAATATCATTACGGATCGTCTTCGCGTTTATTTCTGTTTATTACGACGTTTTTATTCTTTTAGCGGACCCTTTTAGTGATTTGGAACCCAACATTCCAATAGAAATAATTAGTGTTTTATTCTCAAAAAAATGAGGTCAACACCTCTTCAAAAAAAAGTTAGTCGCTTTATTCTAAAAAACGAGGTCAAAACCTCTTTCAAAAAATACGCATTGATTTAGCATCAAATATCGAAAAAACATCAAAATATTTTTATCACTCAACATTTTCTCAACAAACCTTGGATTTCAAACCAAGTATCCGCGTCTTATTTTCTTAATCAAATCTTAATCAATTTAATCATATAGACTTTCTTCACAAACTAACATCAATCAAAACTCACACTTTGCCATCTTTGGCTTTTGGTATTTTAAAACCATTTTCAAAACCTTAAAATCAAACAAACAAATTTACTCGTCTTTTTACCCCGAACTACGGTGGTTTGATCCCTCGGGTACGTAGGCATGAGACTTGTCTCTCCGATCAATAAAATCAACAAAAAAACATTTTTCTGTCTCCGTCACTTTAAAAAATTTTTTATCATCACTTTAATTCTCATACTTATACATTTTTACAAGCAATTAAAAAATAAAGCGCAAAGTTAGAATAAAAACAAGAGGTTCCTATAGAGTACTATAGATACTTAGGGTGCTAATACCTTCCCTTCGTATAACCAACCCCCGAACCTTGTTCTCTAAAAAAATAGGGTTTTTTTTCGAACTTTTTCCCTTTCCCTCGGATAAATTAAAGATCGGTGGTGGAATACTAATTTGCGATTCGAAGTTAATTAATAACTCGATATCCAAAAATCACCGCGACAGAAATGGCGACTTCACTGGGGACAACCAAGCGGGTTGAACCTAACTTGTTTTAATTACTATCTTCGCGCTTCTATTCTTTCAATTGTAAATATGTGTATATATTTGGGGTTTACTTTGAGTGGTGAGATAAGTCCCCCACCCGGACTTGAGGGACACAATAAGATAGGATGGGATGAAATCATAGTGACATGTCTTTAGATTATGAAGCACATGTGATATGATCCCGCTCGGTGGAGGCCTCACGACGGTAGTACTCGTCGTCATGATAAGTCATGATGGTGTTATTACTTTCAATGTGAGTGTCCGGAGAAGCCGAGAACCTTTAGATTACCTTGAACCCATCTTGGCCTTTTTAGGGCGTAGTGCGGTGACTAATCAAGAGTAAGTCTTGAATTTAGTTGTCACGCGAGACTACACTCAAACGAGATCATTTTGTGAATATTGTTGGAACGAGAGTAGTCACGTAATCCAATGATGTTCATAAAACGGTTAATGACTTTGGGAACTTTGTAGAACCCGTCTTGCAGGTACAAATAACCGTAGTACTTATCATATGGGAGGGCTTTTACCCCTAAAGCTCCATCATCGTGTATCCCAACTTTCAAGCTATGTTGTGAATCATTGTAACATAATCATGCATCCATGCATTCATTTCATCATAAAAATCTTTTCGAAGGACCTAAGAGAATTATTTTGTAAACATCGCAGATTATGGACCTAAAGAAAAGGAACACTAAGAAGTACAGTTTCAAGGAACCAGACCTTTCCCGACTAAGAGAGCTAGGATCTCTAGTCCCCTTCCCCGAAGATTTCCAAAAGCAATATGGGAAGCTTTTGAGTATCCTTAATACAAATGTCGAAGAAGGGGCTCTTAACACACTTGTCCAGTTCTACGACCCAATCTATCATTGCTTCACTTTTGTTGACTATCAGTTGGTTCCTACTCTAGAGGAATATTCTTATTGGGTTGGTTTGCCGATCTCGGAAAAAGTACCTTATACCGGTTTGGAAGAATTTCCCGCACCTTCAGCTATTGCACAGGTTCTCCATTTGAGTAGTTCTGACATAGCCTCTAATATCACTAAGAAGGGGGGATCTCAAGGATTGACTGCCAATTTCTTGTTCGGAAGGGCATTTATGTTTGCTGAAAAGGGGAGTGTGGACGCTTTCGAAGCTATCCTCGCTCTACTCATCTATGGGTTGGTGTTATTCCCCAACGTCGACTACTTTGTTGATAGTAGTGCTATCCAAATCTTTTTGGGAGGAAACCCTGTTCCCACTTTACTTGCAGATGCCTATCATTCCATTCACTATAGGACTCAGAAGGGTAACAGACTTATTATTTGTTGTGCACCATTGCTATATAGGTGGTTTATTTCACACCTACCTCAGACTAGTCGTTTCAAAGAGAATCCAGAAAAGCTCCGGTGGTCCCAAAGGATTATGCCTCTTACCTCGGCCGATATAGTTTGGTATAATGCCGCTTCTGATATAAGTGCAATCATTGATAGTTGTGGAGATTTCCCCAATGTGCCTCTTCTTGGCATACGAGGAGGAATCAGTTATAACCCTATACTTGCTAGACGACAGTTTGGATATCCCATGAGGGATCGGCCCGAGAGTGTCCTTTTGACCGGCATATTTTATTCCAATGAAGAAGGGAGCCAGTACATAAGGAAAGAGTTTGCTCGGGCTTGGTACAATGTCCATAGGGAAGGAAAGAATCAGTTAGGAAGGAAGCTTGGTATTGTCTCCGATGGTTACACAAAGTGGGTAATAAGTAGGGCTATAGAGCGCGGGATGCCTTATAGCTTCGAGAAATCGTCTTCTGTCGACGCGTCTTCTTCAGTTATCCCGTTTGAGACTATAGATGAATTCCAGGAACTTTTGACTAAATCAAGACTTGAGAAAGAGGCGTGGGAGAGAAAATTCCGAGAGTCTGAGCTTGAGAACAAAGAGTTGAAAGAGAAGTTGAAAGAACAAGAGAAGATGCTCTCTCTACAAAGTGGTTTGTTGGCCGAGAAGGAAGATATGATTAAAGTCAAGGATGCCTTATTAAGACGAGATAGCAAGAGAAAGAAGAGGCAAGGGGATTTATTTTCCTCTGGCTTCGATGGCTAGTTGGCTTCATGGAATTTGGATTTAGCTTTGTTTTATGTTTTTATTTTGTTTGAAAAGTGGTTGTAACCTTTGAATTATTAATGCAGTTTTTAATTATTTTTCCTTGTCTTATATATAAAAAAAAATGTGTGTTTACAAAATTATTGTCTTAAAGTCCTTCGGAAAAAACAACTTTGCATATTTTAGCATAACATATATCATGCATCATACTACATACATAGGTTTTCAAAATAGAGTCTCACGTCCTTTCTTTTTTCTCTCCGTCTCAGTTAAGGTGGCTCGGCGTATTCGGTACAAACCAACCCGTGTCTACAATACTCGGTCCAGGTTGAGAAACAAGATGAGCAATGTTGAGGAAGAAAACCATATGCTCCGTGAGCAGGTAACGACCATGCAGACAGAAATTGAGAAGTTGACTAGCATGGTGGCATCTCTGATGAATACCCAGAATCAGGCGCCAGCTCCGGTACCTCAGTCTAGCAGTACCTTTGTACCTCCTCCAGCTTCGTCTGCACCTTTTAGTACTCCTCAGTATGTTATGCCCGAAGGTTACCCGTGGGGCATGCCTGTTGGATTCCTCGGAGATGACTCACGACCAGTGGTATCTGAAATCCCTCATGTACAGTCGACAGTTCCTATTCCTCAGCTTGTTAATACACTTCCCCAGGTCACAGCAACCGTTTCTGCACCTGTGATTCATACTATTCCGCAAACTCAGATGCCCATCTTTCATGCTGAAAGTGTGGCAGGTTATGACAGGATGGATGACTTACAAATCAAGTATGATGAGATGCAAAAAGAGATGAGGGCTCTTAGAGGAAAGGATTTATTCGGGCAAGACGCACATGAACTTTGCTTAGTCCCTGATGTTGTGGTCCCACATAAGTTTAAGGTCCCAGATTTTGAGAAATATAAGGGGAGCACCTGCCCTAAAGCTCACCTAATAATGTATGCTAGAAAGATGTCTACTCAGACCAGTAATGACAAGTTGTTGATACATTATTTTCAAGATAGTTTAACTGGTGTAGCTCTGAGATGGTATATGGACCTTGACAGGGCAAACGTCAGTTCCTTTAATGACTTAGCCAGTGCTTTTATTCGGCAGTATAATTACAACTCATATCTGGCCCCTGATAGGGATGAGCTACGAGCATTGGCCCAAAAGGAGAGAGAATCTTTTAAGGAATATGCTCAGAGGTGGAGGGAGCTTGCTGCTCAGATTCGTCCTCCGGTAGAAGAGAAAGAATTGTGCAAGTTATTTTTGCATACTCTAAGTCCTTTCTTTTATGAGAAAATGGTGGGTATTGTGTCAAGAAGTTTCACCGAGATGGTAGAGATGGGAATGTGTCTGGAAGAGGGGATCCGTCAGGGACGGCTGATAAAAGAAAATGCTCCAACTAGCACTACTAAAAAATATGGCAACAGTTTTTCGAAGAAAAAAGAATCCGAGGTTGGCATGGTGGCTCAAGGAAGACCCCAGCCTAGATACCCAGCTTACCAACATGTCTCAGCCATTACACCTACATCTCAACCACAAATGACCCAAGCACCATTACCACAATATCCATACCCTTATCAACAACCATACCCACAACAGCCACAAATTCGACCACAAACTCCCCAACAACCCTACAATTATCCCAATCGCACCCAAAGAAATCCACCATTTGACCCCATACCCATGAAATATGCCGACCTACTCCCCGCCTTACTCGCAAAAAACTTTGTCCAAACGAGACCACCTCCACCTGTGCCGGCAGTACTACCCACCTGGTACCGTAGTGACTTGACTTGTGCCTTCCATCAAGGGGCCCCAGGCCATGATGTGGAACGTTGCTACGCCCTCAAAAAAGCTGCTCAAGAATTAATCCGCAATAAAGTGCTGTCTTTCAAGGATGAAAATCCTAATGTCCGAAACAATCCGTTGCCCAATCACGGGTCCTCCGTCCATTTCATCCAAGATTGCCAAGAAACAAGCACCATTCTCAGTGTAAAGGATGTCAAAACCCCATTGGTGCCTATTCATAGTAAAATGTGTGAAGCAAAGTTGTTTAGCCATGATCATGTGACTTGTGAGAAATGCTTGAAGAGTCCTCAAGGTTGTTCCCGAGTTCAGGAAGACATACAAAGGTTGATGGATAAGGGAGAATTGGTTGTCACAAAGAAGAGTGAGGATGTTTGCGTTATAGTACCAGAATTCAATGCCTCTGACCGTCTCGAGATGATTTATAATAGTGGAGAGCCCACAGTTACCCCGCTAGTGATCTGCTTGCCAGGGCCTATGCCATATACGTCCCTGAGGGCTGTGCCATATAGATATGATGCTACCATGTTGCAGGATGGGGTGGAAATACCTATTCCTTCTTTGATATCCGTGGATAATATTGCAGATAGTAGCAAAATACTGAGGAGCGGGCGTATTCTTCCCGGAGTTGTTCAAGAAAAGACTGATAGTTCTGTTGGAAAAACACAAATTCCTGATGCTAGTAGGACTGGTGAAAGAGTGTATGAGGACTCAAATGAAGTGTTGAAAATGATCAAGAGAAGTGAGTATAAGATCGTGGATCAATTACTACAAACCCCTTCCAAGATTTCGATTTTATCACTCTTATTGAATTCCGATGCGCACAGAGAGGCACTAATGAAAGTCTTGGACCAAGCCTATGTCGACCATGACGTAACCTTGGGCCAATTTGGTAGCATAGTGGGGAATGTCACAGCTTGCAATAATTTGAGTTTCAGTGACGAGGAACTCCCTGAAAGAGGAAGGGGTCATAACCTAGCACTACACATCTCAGTGATTTGTAAAAATGATTCCATATCCAACGTGTTGGTAGACACCAGGTCGTCTTTGAATGTGATGTCTAAGACTACTTTGGACAAGCTCGCATACCGTGGGGCGCTTTTGAGGCCAAGTGCAATAATCGTGAAAGCCTTCGATGGGTCGAGAAAATCAGTAATTGGGGAAATAGATTTACCCATCTTAGTTGGCCCTTATGAGTTCCAGATCACCTTTCAAGTCATGGATATTCGAGCATCTTACAGTTGTTTGTTGGGACGACCGTGGATTCACGAAGCTGGGGCAGTAACTTCCACGCTTCACCAAAAGCTGAAATTTGTACGGGAAGGAAAATTGGTGATTGTGAACGGAGAGGAAGCTTTATTGGTCAGTCATTTGTCAGGTTTTTCCTACATCGGTGCTGATATTGAAGATGGTACAGCCTTTCAAGGGCTTTCTATTGAGGAAAGAAGTTCAGAAAAGGCCAGAGCACCTATGAAAACTGCGAAGGATGCACAAAAGGTGATGCAAGGGGAAGAAGCTTTACATTGGGGACGTCTATTACAGTTGGCAGAAGGCCAGAAGAAAGGAGGTTTGGGTTGCACTCCGTCCACGAAAAGAAGTAAGCCGGATGTGGTTTATAAACCCATCACAGATGTCTTTCTTGGTGCTGGATTTATCAATGCCCCTCCAGAAACTAATGCTATCATTGAGCATGAGGATGAGGAAGAGCCACCTTGTTTCGTGACTCCTGGAGGAATTTGCCGCAATTGGGTTACTGTTGATGTCCCTTCTGTCACACCTTTATCTAAGTAATATGTTTGTCTATTTTTGTTTTTTTTCAAAAAAAATCCTTTTGTCCTGCCCCAGGCAAAAGTGAAACTCAAATAGGGCTTTGTTTAAAGCTTCAAGTATTTTAAAAAAAATATATATATGTTGTCATTTTTTCTTGTCGTGACACTTTATTTTGTTTATATTCTTATGAAAAATGGTAACACAAAAAAAAAAAAAACCAAAATATGTACACATCTTTTAATTTCACCTTTCTTTTTCTTAGCTTTAATCCAATTCATAAGTTTGCATTCATTATTGTTTATTGAAATCAATCATAAATCATATGCAGACTAAGCATCAATAAACCCGTTGAACACAATGATCCTATGCCCTCTCCCAACTTTGAGTTCCCTGTCTACGAGGCTGTAGAGGAAGAGGATGAAGAGATTCCAGATGAGATCAGACGATTGTTGGATCAAGAGAAAAGGACTATTCAGCCCCACAAAGAGGTTATAGAATTGATCAATCTGGGTAATGAAGAGGAGAAGAAAGAAATCAAGATTGGGGCATCCTTAGAAGCGTCTGTCAAAGAAAAGGTGATTGTTTTACTCAGAGAATATGTTGACATCTTCGCCTGGTCATATCAGGATATGCCCGGTTTGGATCCTGAAATTGTGGAACATCATTTGCCTCTAAAGCCAGAATGTTCTCCAGTAAAGCAAAAGTTAAGAAGAACTCATCCGGATATGGCTCTCAAAATCAAAGAAGAAGTACAAAAACAAATTGATGCTGGTTTTCTTATCACCTCAGAATATCCTCAGTGGTTGGCTAATATAGTACCGGTTCCAAAGAAGGATGGCAAAGTTAGAATGTGTGTTGATTACAGGGATTTGAACAGAGCTAGTCCGAAAGACGACTTCCCTTTGCCTCACATTGATGTGTTGGTCGATAACACAGCTAAATCCAAGGTTTTCTCCTTCATGGATGGTTTCTCCGGGTATAATCAGATCAAGATGGCAGTCGAAGATAGAGAGAAGACCGCTTTTATTACACCCTGGGTCACTTTCTGTTACAAAGTGATGCCTTTTGGTCTAACAAATGCGGGTGCTACTTATCAAAGGGGCATGACCACCCTTTTTCATGACATGATGCACAAAGAGATTGAGGTATACGTAGATGACATGATTGTTAAGTCGGGTACCGAGGAAGAACACGTGGAGTATTTATCAAAGATGTTTCAAAGGTTGAGGAAATATCGTCTCCGTTTAAATCCCAACAAATGTACTTTCGGTGTTAGATCCGGAAAGCTTCTGGGTTTCATTGTCAGTCAAAAGGGTATTGAGGTAGATCCAGACAAAGTCAGGGCCATCAGAGAAATGCCAGCTCCACAAACAGAAAAACAAGTCAGAGGTTTCCTGGGCCGATTAAATTACATCTCTAGATTCATCTCCCATATGACTGCCACATGTGGGCCGATATTCAAGTTGCTGCGCAAAAATCAAGGGATTATTTGGACAGAGGACTGTCAGAAAGCCTTCGATAGTATCAAAGAGTATTTAATGGAACCTCCGATCCTTATCCCTCCAGTTGAAGGAAGACCGCTCATCATGTACTTGACCGTGCTGGAAGAATCCATGGGTTGTGTGCTGGGACAACAGGATGAAACCGGTAGGAAAGAGCACGCAATTTATTATTTGAGTAAGAAATTCACAGATTGTGAATCTCGATACTCCATGCTTGAGAAGACTTGATGTGCTTTAGCATGGGCTGCCAAACGTCTCCGTCATTACTTGATTAATCATACTACTTGGTTGATATCCAAAATGGATCCAATTAAGTACATTTTTGAGAAGGCAACTCTAACCGGAAGAATTGCCCGTTGGCAGATGTTGTTATCTGAATATGATATTGAGTACCGTACCCAAAAGGCAATCAAGGGTAGTATTCTTGCAGACCATTTGGCCCACCAACCAGTTGAAGATTACCAGCCTATCAAGTTTGATTTTCCAGATGAAGAGATCATGTATCTGAAGATGAAAGATTGTGATGAACCGGTGTTTGGCGAGGGACCAGATCCTGAATCCCAGTGGGGTTTGATATTTGATGGGGCCGTTAATCTCTATGGCAGTGGAATTGGGGCAATCATCGTTACCCCTAAAGGTTCTCATATTCCTTTTACCGCGAGATTACAGTTTGAATGCACTAACAATATTGCGGAATATGAGGCTTGCATTATGGGCATTGAAGAAGCTATTGACTTAAGGATCAAAAACATCAACATCTATGGAGACTCAGCTCTTGTGATTAATCAGATCAAAGGAGAGTGGGAGACTCGCCATGCGGGTTTGATTCCTTATAGAGATTATGCAAGACGGTTGTTGACCTTCTTCAATAAAGTTGAGCTACATCACATTCCTCGTGACGAGAATCAAATGGCCGATGCTTTAGCCACTCTATCTTCAATGTATCGAGTTAATCGTCGGAACGAGACACCAACCATCAGTATTCGGTGCCTTGAGAGACCAGCGTATGTGTTTGCGGCCGAAGAAGTGGTTGATAACAAGCCTTGGTTCTATGATATCAAGATTTTCTTCAGAAGCAAGAATATCCCCCTGGGACGTCTAACAAAGACAGAAAGACTCTGAGAAGGTTGTCCAGTAGTTTCTTCCTGAATAATGAGGTGTTATACAAAAGAAATTTTGATATGGTCTTGCTGCGGTGTGTGGACAAACATGAGGCTGATTTATTGATGCATGAAGTACATGAAGGTTCATTCGGAACACAACCTAATGGACACACAATGGCCAAGAAAATGTTAAGAGCCGGCTACTATTGGTTGACAATGGAGTCTGATTGTTATAAACATGCCAGGAAATGCCATAAATGTCAGATTTATGCGGACAAGATGCATCTACCGCCAACTTCTCTAAATGTTCTCTCTTCTCCTTGGCCATTTTCCATGTGGGGTATCGATATGATTGGTCGGATTGAGCCAAAGGCTTCCAATGGACACCGTTTCATCTTAGTGGCCATTGATTACTTCACCAAGTGGGTTGAGGTAGCATCTTATGCCAATGTGACCAAGCAGGTGGTCGTACGTTTTATCAAGAATCATATTATCTGCCGTTATGGTGTTCCTAACAAGATTATCACAGATAACGGGACGAATTTGAATAACAAAATGATGAAAGATCTGTGTGACGAGTTCAAGATTGAGCACCATAATTCATCTCCTTATCGGCCTCAGATGAATGGCGCAGTTGAAGCTGCAAATAAAAACATCAAGAAGATTGTGCAGAAGATGGTGGTCACTTACAAAGATTGGCATGAAATGTTACCTTTTGCCTTACATGGATACCGTACTTCAGTTCGTACTTCGACAGGGGCAACCCCTTTCTCTTTAGTATATGGCATGGAAGCAGTGCTCCCCGTAGAGGTTGAAATCCCATCAATGAGAGTCTTAATGGAAACTGAGTTGGCTGAAGCTAAATGGTGCCAAAGTAGATATGACCAACTGAATTTCATTGAGGAAAAACGTATGGCGGCCTTATGTCATGGACAGTTATATCAAAGAAGAATGAAACAGGCTTTTGACAGGAAGGTTCGACCCCGTGAGTTCCGTGAAGGTGACCTTGTGCTGAAAAAGATTTTGTCCTTTCAGCCAGATTCAAGGGGCAAGTGGACGCCTAATTATGAAGGCCCGTATGTTGTCAAAAGAGCCTTTTCGGGTGGTGCTATGACTCTCGCAACCATGGATGGTGATGAGCTCCCTCGTCCTGTAAATGCCGATGCAGTCAAGAAATACTTTGTCTAAAAAATAATAAAAAGAAAAAGCTCGCTAAGTTGAAAACCGAAAGGGCGGCTTAGGCAAAAATGAGCGTCTCGGTGGGCTGAAAACCTGAAAGGGCGGTCCAGGCAAAAATTAGAGACATAAACAGAAAATAATTATCCTGATAGGTCGAAAACCCGAAAGGGCGATCTATGCAAAAGTTAAGGAATAAGACAAGTAACTGCATCGGATCAGACATCACCTGCTCAGAGTACCTCGGTTGACAGAATATTTTTGGCTTACAGCATTTTAGATTGCAAATTCAAAGTTGATAGGGAGAATAGCGATCATTGTGTTTAACGTACTTTTCCCACATAATTACCATTTTTCATCTTTGTAATGATCTGTGGGGTTGTGCTTTTCGCCAATTACCATTCTGTTAATCAAATTCGAGCCTGTGCCCTCTATTTGGAATTCAATTTTTATTTGCAATTTTGTTTTCCACTCTTTCAATTTAAAATACTTGAAGCAAAAACTCAAAAATAATTTAAAGTTTTTAGTTGCTATCTTTTTGAAAAACATAGATGACAAACATATCTCTTAGATTCATGAGTCATACAAGTATATATCAACATTGTTCCGAAAGCGGTCAGATTCAACAAAGCAAACACAGTCATTGCTAAAAAAAAGAGAGAGAAAGAAAAAATAAAAAGAAAAGCTCGCTAAGTTGAAAACCCGGAAGGGCGGTTTAGGCAAAAATGAGCGTCCCGGTGGATTGAAAACCCGAAAGGGCGGTCCAGGCAAAAATTAGGGGCAAAACAAAAAAAGAAATATATTCCCGGTGGATTGAAAACCTGAAAGGGCGATCCAGGCAAAAGTTAGAGATTTCAAAAAAAAAAAAAAGAAGAAAAAGCAAAAGCATGACTGTCGAAACAGGACCATGAGGAAATATTCAGTTTCAGTGTACAAAATGGCGACTTCTGCCAGATCTCTGACCATTGAGCTTTACCCCAAGAAGCAATTATTCTTACCATGGATCAACATACTATGCCGGGTTTTACCCCGAGGATCTGATTTATTTCACCTATGAGGATGCTGTCCCCAGCGGAGAAACTACTGAGTGGTTGTACGGATACGTCGGCCCAGTGCTCATCTTACCGTCAAACCTTTTGTCTCATCCAGTCATGTACAAATACCATTCAATAATACAAATACAATCATTCACATATTCATACATACAATCATACATACATATGTACATACATACAAACATACATACAATCATTTATACATACAATCATACGTACATACATATATACACACAATCATTCACATATTCATACGTACATTCACATTCACATGCAACATGCACACAAAATCATTCACGCATACAACATTGACCATCATGTGTCTTGCTTCAATTCATCACAAAAAGAGTCATCCCCAGTGTATCTGGTCCAGAGATGTCTCCATCAATCATACATCGTCATAAATCACAAAAAAAAAGAGTCATCCCCAGTGAGTCTGGTCCAGAGATGTCTCCATCAAACATATTTCAAGTAGCAGATTTTGCAAACAATCAACTGCAAACTTACAGTTCATTTCCCCAAAGGAAGTCATCTCCAGTGTGTCTGGTCTAAACAAATACATATTCTTGTCATGTCTCGCTCTCCCACAATGTCAGCAGACAATTTATTTCCTCGGTGTGTCTTTACCATTCCACAATGTTGGTAGACACTGTCTTTACTTGTCCTTACCATCCCACAATGTTGGTGGACACTGTCTTTATTTATGTCCGCACACAGGACTTTATCTGCTTATGTCCGCACACAGGACTTTATTGCTTTCTGTCTTTATTTCTGTCCGTACACAGGACTTTATCTGCTTATGTCCGCACACAGGACTTTATTGCTTTCTGTCTTTATTTCTGTCCGTACACAGGACTTTATCTGCTTATGTCCGCACACAGGACTTTATTGCTTTCTGTCTTTATTTCTGTCCGTACACAGGACTTTATCTGCTTATGTCCGCACACAGGACTTTATCTGCTTCTGTCCGAATACAGGACTTTATCACTTTCTGTCTTCATTACCTTTGTCAAATAATTTTTATTACATTCAAACACTTTGTAAATATAGCACTCATAAATATAACACTCATAAGCATAACATTCATAAAATCATATCATAGCATTTTATAGTTCAATCCGGTCAAAAAATGGTGTACTCTGTATTTAAGTCTCTTCCACCGTCGAACCAAAACAAAAAACATCATCAAAAATCATCTTTTTCTTTTTATCTCCGATGGAAGAAACTTAAATAGGGGCATCTGTCATACCCCATTTTTTGACCAATCGCTTTTACGCGTCTTTTTACGACGATTTTTTCTTCTTTGTTCGTTTCTGACGAAATTTCGACAGAGAGGTATTTTAAAATACCTCATTTATTTAGTTTCATTTTATTTTCCTTTTATTATTATTATTATTATTTTTATTTTCTTTTTATTCTATTATTATTATTATTAATTCATTTTTCGTTTTTTATTATTACATATATATTATATATTTTTATTTTATTTGTTATTTGTATTTTTTTTCCATTTTGGTGGTTTTTAAAAGAGGTCCAGAATCAGGGGTTTTTGTCCAAGTCCAGCCCAAAGGGGCAATTTTGTCCAAATTGGGAAAATCATCTGTCAAACCCTAAACATCTGACACAGTATTTATACTGTAATTATGACACTGTTCCCTAGGTCAGGACTGCTCCCTCAGCCGCAGCTTTTTTTTTTTTGAAATTAAAAAAAATTAAATCACAAACCCAGAAAACTGTTCGTCCTCATTTCTTCATCAAACATTCAAAACCCAGAATCAAACACAAACCCAATCAAATCCGAGCATAAATCTTCATAAAAACAGAAATCCAAATCAAAAAACAAAATCAAACCAAACCATTTTTCAAACCCATTCTTCATCAGAACCACCATCACAAACTCGATCCAAAACCATCAACAAACTTCAATCCTTTTCAAAAACCAGAACCGTAAAATCAAAGAGCAAACTATCCCGGATTCAAAACCATCCAACCCGAAATCAAAATCAACAACCCACTTCCGTTTCAGACCCAAGATCAGAAAAGCGAAAAAGAAAGAGAAGAAGAGGATCGGAACAGAACGGAATAGAAGAAGAAGAAAAGAGCTCGAAACTTCAAAGGTTGTTCGTCGTTTTTCCCTTCTTTCATTTTCATCTTCTGTTTTGTTTTCTCGATCTGAGTTCGTTTATGCTTTGATTGTTTATTTTGGATCTAGATTCATGTTTAGGACCGGTTTATGTTCATGTGTACTCTTAATTTGTTCTAAAATTTGAAAAGGGAAAGAGAGGTTTAATGAAGCTTTTGAGGTTTGAAAAAATGAAAAAAACAGAGAGAAGAAGAGGCAAGCGCCGTGAGAGAGAAGAAGGAAATGTTTTTTCTGTTTGATTTTTTAGGGTTTTTTCGTATTTATATCATATTGTGATTCTGTGCGCGCAGGTGCACAGTCTTACGGTGCACCTGCGCGCCTGTAGCCTATTGATCTTGATCAATCACGCCAGACCTTCTTTCTCATTATTTAGATCCAGGCCGTCTGATCCATCAGACGGCCGAGTTTGTTTCTGCATTTTTGTTTGTTTTTTTTTGGGCAGAAATGCCCATTTGGGCTGGGCTTTTCACGTTCTGTTTTCTGCTTGTACCCCCTTTTATTTTTCTGATTTATTTCTACACCCCCCCCTGCTTGTTTATTTTTTTTTTTAGATTATGCGAATAAGTGCTTATTTGAACAAGAGCTTATTTAGGCTTTTGAGTCAAATGCTTGTACTAATATGAAAGATCTCTTTAGATCACAAATTTTTTTAGCTTATTTAATTAAGTTATTTTTATTCATTTGTGTTATAGCTTATGAAATAAGTGCTTCCGGCATAAAGCTATTTTTAGCTTAATTTAGCCTTGTGAAGCATGATATGGAGGCTTGTTATTAATTTTGCTACTAACTCATTAACATTTTATTTATGTTTATTTATGCTTAATTATTGTCGCTAACTCACTAACATTTATTTATGCTTATTATTTTTATTTATTGTTACTAATCCATTAACTCAACAATTAACTTTATTCATTGTCATTAACTTAATAATCCTCTCTAATTTAGCATGTCAAATATTACTTAATTACTCACTTAATCTAATAATTCGTTTACGGTTTTATCAATTAATTATTTATCTCTATTACAAGAATTTTAGAATGTATTTTAGGGTTTGGTGTAAAATTAATTTAAAAATTGCATAGCATTATGTTGCATTCATTTCATATTTATTTTTTCGTAAATACCTTAGAATGTGATTAGGAATAAATGTACACTATAAATGAAAAATTGCATCTCATGCATATTTATTTATCGCTTTCCGCAAAAAACGTTAGAATATTAATTCCGAGGGAAAAGACACCGTTTTGATCAAAATATCATTACGGATCGTCTTCGCGCTTATTTCTGTTTATTACGACGTTTTTATTCTTTTAGCGGACCCTTTTAGTGATTTGGAACCCAACATTCCAATAGAAATAATTAGTGTTTTATTCTCAAAAAAATGAGGTCAACACCTCTTCAAAAAAAAGTTAGTCGCTTTATTCTAAAAAACGAGGTCAAAACCTCTTTAAAAAAATACGCATTGATTTAGCTTCAAATATCGAAAAAACATCAAAATATTTTTATCACTCAACATTTTCTCAACAAACCTTGGATTTCAAACCAAGTATCCGCGTCTTATTTTCTTAATCAAATCTTAATCAATTTAATCATATAGACTTTCTTCACAAACTAACATCAATCAAAACTCACACTTTGCCATCTTTGGCTTTTGGTATTTTAAAACCATTTTCAAAACCTTAAAATCAAACAAACAAATTTACTCGTCTTTTTACCCCGAACTACGGTGGTTTGATCCCTCGGGTACGTAGGCATGAGACTTGTCTCTCCGATCAATCAAATCAACAAAAAAACATTTTTCTTTCTCCGTCACTTTAAAATTTTTTTTATCATCACTTTAATTCTCATACTTATACATTTTTACAAGCAATTAAAAAATAAAGCGCAAAGTTAGAATAAAAACAAGAGGTTCCTATAGAGTACTATAGATACTTAGGGTGCTAATACCTTCCCTTCGTATAACCAACCCCCGAACCTTGTTCTCTAAAAAAATAGGGTTTTTTTTCGAACTTTTTCCCTTTCCCTCGGATAAATTAAAGATCGGTGGTGGAATACTAATTTGCGATTCGAAGTTAATTAATAACTCGATATCCAAAAATCACCGCGACATTATGATTTTTGATTTGTGCAAGCGTTGGATTATCCGGTAATGGATCAATCACATACTCATCCTCAACAGCCTCCCAAAGGTCACTAGCATCAAGATAAGCCTCCATTCTTGTTGCCCATAAGTGATAATTTTCACCCTTAAAAATTGGCAATTTTATGGTTAAGTTATCTGATTGCATTTTGATCTTCTTCTTTTTTTCTTTGATGGAACTCTAAACCTCACTAGGTCCCTCAAGAAAAAAGCTCTTGATACCAATTGTTGGTTTTTTTAGGACAAGGGAGGAATGAAACTCACATAATTTTATTGATACTATCATCCTTTAAATACATGAAAAACATAACATAAGAAAGATAAATATAAATCACAATTAAACTACCTTAAATTTGTAACATACTCACTAATACTCATAATTCCTATGGTTAAAACTTGTAACAATAGGAATCCTAAGAAACTCAATAAACTCCATTAAACTAAAATAATAATAATAATAATATTGATTCATATTTTCAACAGTCTTGCTTTATGAACCGGTTATTCTTTCGCCAATTTTTACTTAAGGCCATTATTTATATTGATCCTTTAGGATCTGATGTTTGTTTAAGTTGATGAGTATGCTGAATTTTTTTGTAGGAAAGTGTTAGTAGATTGTTAGGTTGAAGAAGAAATGTTACTAGACAATTGCAAATATAGACCAACATGTTATGTTTTGTATTCTCATATAGCAATTTTCTATAATGAATTCTCATTCGGAATAAGTTGTTCATAAGCAATTTTCTATTCTGAATTCTTATGTGTTGCCTTGTTAAATAAGGTCTCTTTTGCTTTTACAAAAAAAGTACTATGTACTATAAGTAGCTTAATTAAATTATTTACATATTGAAGGTGTTCAATGATCCTACGACATTAACAGATGAGGAGCTATTATTGAGATGATTGACTTCATGGAAAAACATGGTGGAATGGGAATTGGAACTGAGGAAGCATGAAGCGCAACTATACATTCCTCTAATTATTAGGCTTCAAATTGGAACTAGTTGCATGATTTCCTGCTTTTAAATTGAATAGTATAATATACAACATTTGTACATACAAATAATACAAATAGGTAATTTGGTTGAATGTTGAATTATAATGACATTTGATATGTTGGTTGAATGTTGAATTGTAATGATGTTTAATTGTAATGACATTTGATTACATGTTGTAATGGTAATTTGGTTGAATGTTGAATTGTGTGGTATTTTGAGATTTTTTAAATTAAAAAAAATGGATTTAAAATAATAAAAAAAAAACGCAGGATTTAAAAAAAAAATTAAATAAAGTAAATATTTCACATCTGGTGGACTTGGTCAGATGTAAAATGTCCAATTTAATTATAAAAAAATTGAAAGGTATATACTTACTACATTTGGTGGACTTAAGTCAGAGGTAAAATGTGTTGTTTTTACATCTGACGCGAGTCAGATGTAAAAAGTGTATACTTTCTATATCTCGTGCGTCTACCTCTGTTTTACTGTCAGATGTAAAAAGTGTTTTTGGGCAGATGTAAAAAGTATTTTTTCTACTAGTGGATCTTCCAGTAGTCTTCTCTCTATCAGGATGTCTTCTATATATACTCTAGGTATAAAGACGTTGAGAAAGGACCGTTGGCTGTACACTCTTCTTTTTGTTGACAAGACCGTTGTACTATTTCATTAGTTATGAGTTGTCTTCCTTCAGAGAGTGTTCTTCAGAATCTGATGATATCATTTCTTTGATCTTCTGAAGATATATGCAAGCTTCAGACTGTGTTTTCTTTCTTTGGCCTCTGAATACTTCTTCAGAGGCTCTGAAGCTTCTTGCTTCTCAGAGCCTTAACACTTCAGACTGTGTCCTTCAGATGCTCAAATGATGATCTACGTGAATAAGATTCTTACTTTGTTCCTGCACACTAGATCATTCATTAGTAATACCAATTGTCCATTTAATACATTGTTATCATCAAAACTTAGGGTGTTTTATAATTAAAACTCATTTTGTTCCAACAGGTTTTATGAAGTAGTTACACAGGAAAGGTGTGAATGAGTATTAAGAAGTGGCTAATAGCTTTAATGTTATACCTTGTATTTGTTTCTAATCAATTTTAAGCGATAAATTTTTGTTCCTTATTTTTAATTAAGGAAAGTATATTGGTATTTACAACAATTTCCGCTCTTTTAGTGAGTCGTCGGACGTTATTTTGTTTTGTTGGTGTTTTCAACTGCTAAGGCGTAAGTGTAACCTCCTCAATTTTACTTGTTAATTGCTACTTAATAAGTATGTTAAGTATTTAGTATTAACGGGTTGGTTACTAAATTAACAAGAAAGAATAAAATTGAGACAAAATTGATTTTAGTTAAAAATTTAAATCATAACTTGTCATCATATGTGAAACATATT
Organism: Trifolium subterraneum; assembly: GCA_951799995.1. NCBI lineage: Eukaryota > Viridiplantae > Streptophyta > Magnoliopsida > Fabales > Fabaceae > Trifolium > Trifolium subterraneum. Next base: position 21,949,753 of record OX637464.1, on the reverse strand, counting down.
TAAATGTTTAAATAGTTAACTCTTTGTAAGGTTATAAAAAGGATGTATTGTTCCAACTTGTTTATTTAGCTTTTGTGGTACTCTAAATAAATTTATAAATTTATCAAATTATAATATCTTATATATTGGACCTATATTGACTATAGCTATTATCCTTTAAAGTGATATTGTTTATACTTGTATCGATTATTTAATTTAATAGATCTAATTGATGATAACATGCTATTTTGTTTATAATGATTATATATATATTATTTTATTAGAAGTTGTGAAATATATATAATCTAAATAATTGTGATATAAATTGTAAATCATTCTTATTGTAACTATTTGATGCTTTATTTTTATGAAACATAACTTCCCTAGAATTGGCATGGTAGTTATACGAAATTCTATATTTTATAGTGAAGAAATTACTCGCCATTTTGTTTGTTGAAAAAAATAGTTGTGTTGTTTAGTATACTTTTATACCCTAAAGGTATAGGTGCATTTTAGTATACTTTTGAAGTCATACTTATAGAGGTTCTTATAAGTTATAGCCAGTGTTTTAAGAATCGGATCGGAGAGTGAACCGGTGAGACTTCCGGGTCATGGTTCAAACGGTTGAACGGTTATTGAACCAATTGATCAAGATCATTGATACATCAAAGAATCATATTGTTTCTAAGCTCTAAAAGTGCAAAAATGATTTCAAAAGATTATGTGAATAAATGTTGATTTCAAGTAGACGATTGAACTCTCATACTTCATCTTGACTCAGTATAAAACGATTTAAGGATTAAATAACAAGTATTTTTATAATAAAAAATAACAAATTTCAGTGCTTTTATTAGCACAACAAAGATATAGGGAAATTTAAAATAGGGGAAACGCGAACCTGTTCTCAGCCACGGTTTCAAATAAATGAAAATAGGAAAAAAAATAAATTTAAATTGATATTTTTTTCATCTAAAACTGAAAGAACAGGCCGGTTTTCCGGTTCGTCGATTTTCCAATTTCACAACAATTCAACACAGTTTTTTGCCGGTTTTACTGAATAGCGGTTCAGTTTATTCTTCCGGAACGGTGTTGTGCCTGATTCACAGGCTAACTGGTCGAACCGGGCGGTCCGATTCTTACAACATTGGTTATAATTAAAACACGAGTGCAAACATAATTTACGACAAGTAACATTTTAATGTTATCCTCACAATAGAATATTGGTTTCTCATCTCATGACATTTCCCACAAATAGACATTTTAAATTGATTTCTCATTTTATATGCAAAAGAGAACATATTTTTTATAACATTAAAAAGTATCAAAATTGTCATTTTTTTATTAAAAGTGGAAGTTGATAGTTCTTTTGTTTAAAAAAAGTTGAATATTCTCCTAAAGATAAATTTCCATTTTAATAGGTTGACAAAAGAGTTGGATAAATAAAAACTGTTTTTCATGTCAAGTTTCGGGTTTATATGATAAAAAAAAATTGACACAAGTTTCTCTTTGCATAGATACAAATTTAACTATATATTATATGACAAAAGGTTAGACCGTTCACTTTAAACTATCATATTGGAAAATATAAGCTCTTTATATTCACCATTACAAAATTAAAACCTAATTCTTCTTACCTAATTTTTATGTACACTCACAAAAGTGATCGATATGCTATTTCCAAATTGGATAAATCTCAACATGAGAAAACTTGACAATTCAATCTCAAAAAGGGTGTAGATTCCTACTTAATCCATTCATGCTAGAAAAGAGACCGAACAATTGGTGTTTGTATGGCAAAAACGATTTTCGTTTGTTGGTATCTTTTCTCGTTTTATTTTTACAGAAAACTTCTCGTAAGCCGGTAATGCAATTTTGTGTTTTTCCTCGTTCCTCTTTTTAACGACGATGTTATCCACTTTTATTTTGCTGGACTTTTTTGGAACCGAAGGATTCATTAAAATTAAAGAATCCTTATAGTCACCGTTACTTCGAAGTTTCATGTGTTGTCGAAATCTCCACAAATTTGACGATCCTGTTGAGTTTCTTTTTTCGTGACACTCATTCGAAACCTTCATCTCAACCATTGTCATATTTTGCAATGGCTCATTTTGAAGTTCTTTTGAAATACCACCTGATCTTGAGAGTCGATTTGTGGAATTATTAAGAAAGATCTTCTTTACTGGTGGTCGAAGATGCGAGCCGTCATTACTTGGGGTCGAAAAGAAGAAAAGAGATTGGTCAAAATTATGGAGTAATGGTCGTATTTTTCCATTTTCAAATATCTCGTCGGCATATATATGCATTCCTTGGACTTTAGTGCATCCGAAACTAAACTTTCCTTCATCATTGTCGGGAATTTGTTGCCTAGTCCTACAATCTGGATCGAGTTTTTCTTGAACGGGAGCAGAGTCATCAAAACTAAAAAAATCATCAATGTTAATTTGTTGTTTTGTGCTACAATCTGGATCAAGTTTACCTTGAATTGGAGCAAACTCATCAGCATCTAAAAGAACGTTGTTGTTACTTTGTTGTTTGGTGCTAAAATTTGAATCAATTCTATCTTGAAGGGGAGAAAAGTCAGAAAAATCATGAAAATAGTGAGACGTGTAGAGAATTGATAACGATTGAACCCTTAGCTTCTCAATATTTGAAGTGGTTTTTTGCATTTTGTTTCAATTGTGTGTTTGATATGTGTGGTAAAGTGAATTGAATGTTGGAAGGGATTGTGAAATGAGATATATTTATATATAAAAACCAATCAAATGTTGGATTATGGTGGTTAAAAAACACTCGGTTAGTTTGAAGGTTTTATGAAGTAGTTGAAAGGTGTGAATGAGTGTTAAGAAGTGGCTAATAGCTTTCATGTTATACCTTGTATTTGTTTCTTATCAAGTTTAAGCGATAAATTTTTGTTCTTTATTTTTAATTAAGGAAAGTATATTGGTATTTACAACCATTTCCGCTCATTTAGTGAGTCGTCGGACGTTATTTTGTTTTGTTGGTGTTTTCAACTGCTAAGGCGTAAGTGTAACCTCCTCAATTTTTCTTGTTAATTGCTACTTAATAAGTATGTTAAGTATTTAGTATAAACGGGTTGGTTATTAAATTAACAAGAAAAAATAAAATTAAGACAAAATTGATTTTAGTTAAAAATTTAAATCATAACTTGTCATCATATGTGAAACATATTTAAATGTTTAAATAGTTAACTCTTTGTAAGGTTATAAAAAGGATGTATTGTTCCAACTTGTTTCTTTAGGTTTTGTGGTACTCTAAATAAATTTATAAATTGCTCAAATTATAATATCTTATATGTTGGATGTAACACCCCATTTTTTCTTGAAATAATTTATTAGATTATTTTATTTATTTATTTAATTATTTCTTCATATTGCTATTTTGTGTACTTTTGGGGCTGTTTAAGGGTAGTATAATATTAGAATCCATTGGTAAACATAAATTTAGAAATTTACAAAATAAAATTAGAAGAGAGCTAGTAGTTAGAGATTAAAAATAAATGAGAAATTGTTAGCGCGTATAGTAGATGAGTTTAGTAGGTGGGTTTATGACTTGTTTAGTTAGAATAGAAAAATAGAAAGCAATAGTAATAATATAAAAATAATAATGGGCTTGGGTTGATTTATGAAAAAGTAGGGTGGGGGTGTACAGAGCAAGGCAAGAAATAAGATTAGGATTATGACTAATATGACTATAAGTAAACCTCTGTAAACCTAGTTTCCACACTTAACAAGGACGACTTTTCATAGAGAAAGGAGGAGGGATTTTTGCAGCAACAGAAGGTTAGGGGAAGACTAATACTTAGAACTTGGTTGAATTAGATTATGTTTTATGTTTTCTATTCTCCTCTGTTTGGAATTCTGTTCCGTACCTTCTAATTTCATTATTATACTTAATTTTATTTTCATTATAACCTCTAAATTAGCATAATCCATTCCTTTGAATTTTTGCACTTGGTTTTAGAGTTTGAGTTTTTGGGTGCTTATGTTCTTGTATAAGGAAAAAAAAAAAATTACATAATCTGTAACCGAAGATTAAAATCAGAAAATTAGGTGTTCTTCGATCATAGAATTAGTTCCTAATTGAATAGTAGTGACAGGAAATTAATATTGGAGTTTTTCGAAATTTAATAAATCAAGCTTTAATAGGAGTTTTTCGCGAGTCTGTCAACACAGGCCCTTGCTGTTCCGTTCAGCCATGGTATAGGGTGGTTCTCGTCGTGTTTCAGATGCCGTTTCGACGTTATCTAGCTGTTGGTCGGTACTGTAGTCTCATAGAATTAATTGAACAATTGACAACTGAGAGTAGTGTTAATTTATAATTGGGGGTTTTGAAAGAGGAGTTATTCCCTCGTTTTATATGCAGCAAGTGTAGCTAACCCCACATGATAAAATTATTGGTTTCCAAATAGAGATTTATGTTATAAAATCAATTGCATGTGTAATGAAGCCCAATTCTACCAACCTTCTAGAAGGAAATGTGGTGGCAAAATCCATAGGGGTCCCACATAATATGCAAGAAGGGAATTCAGTTGCTGAAAGCAAGGAAATGATGGGACCACGTCGTAGCCAAAGGATGAGGAAAACGCATAGCATGTGGAAGGATCACACACAATGAGCTGCTATATATATATTAGAGTATTATGTTATTAGGATTATGTGTAATTTGAGTGAAGTCTATCCTCTCTCCCTCATACTCTCTTATCTTGCACATGTACTCTCTTTCTTCTCTACTAAGAGAAGTTAGTTATTTTTCCTCATATTAATCTACATCTGAGATCTATTTCCCTTCCATTATTTTAATCTATTTCATTGGTGCTTTCATCACACCATGGCTCCAGTTAATGAGAACACACTTGAAGCAGAGATTGCTTCAAGCTGAGGTGTTTGAGCGTTTGGAGCGCTCTGAAGCTGAGCACAAAGACAAGTTTGAGAAGCTTTTCGTTGCGATAGATATCCTCATTGATCAGTCTCCACCGAAGCAAAACCATGGTGCAGGACTCAACCACAACAGACAGCCGTTTCAGGTGAGGAATGTGAAACATGAATTCCCACGTTTCGATGGCACTAACGTGCATGAATGGATTTTCCGTGCGGAGCAGTTTTTTTATTATTATAATACGCCGGACTCTGATCGTCTAACCATTTCATCGATCCATCTTGACAAAGATGTGTTTCCATGGTATCAAATGGTGCAACGATTACATCCATTTACGTCTTGGATTGAGTTTACGCGTGCATTAGAGCTAGATTTTGGTCCTTCAATCTATGATTGTCCTCATGCTACGCTATTCAAATTAACGCAAACAGGTACAGTGGCTGAATACTATCTGCAGTTTACATTGCTCGCTAACCGTGTTTATGGTCTTAGTAACGATGCTATGGTTGATTGTTTTGTGAGCGGATTGAGCAATGAAATCCGTCGTGATGTTTTGATTCACACACCACCTACATTGGTCAAGGCCATGTCTCTAGCTAAGGTGTATGAAAGAGAAATATTCTTCATCCCTGAAACCACAAAAGAACTACTCAAATAGCCAATTCACCAACAAACCCAATTTCAACAAAAATGAAACCACAACTCGAAATACAACCCCCATCCTCAACACACCCCCAACTCATCCTATGAGTCAATACCAGAAGAATCCTAACATCAAACGCATATCCCGTGCAAAAATGCAATTGAGGCGTGATAAGGGTTTATGTTATTGGTGTGATGACAAATTTTCCTTCACACACAAGTGTCCAAACAGACAACTTATGCTCCTTCATTATGATGATGATAATAGTGAAGATCAGGTGCTCGATACAAAGTCTCAACCAGAGGAATTAACCACAAATAGCCCAATCACCAATTTACCCGAACATCATCTTTCCTTAAATGCCTTGAAAGGAAATAGTAACATGGGCGTGATAAGATTTACTGGCTCTATAGAGAATATTGGAGTTCAAATCTTAATTGATGGTGGAAGCTCAGACAATTTTTTACAGCCCAGAATTGCTAAGTTTCTAAAGTTACCTGTTGAGCCAGGACCTCAGTTCAATGTGTTGGTAGGCAATGGTGAAATCATGAGTGCTGAAGGTACTATACAGAAATTGCCTGTGGAGATACAAGGTCACAAGATTGAGGTGCCTGTATTTCTATTACCCATAGCTGGAGCTGATGTCATATTGGATGCTTCATGGCTAGCCACACTAGGGCCCCATGTGGCAGATTATGCTTCACTAACATTGAAATTCTTTTTGAAAGATAAATTTGTGACTCTACAGGGTGATCCTGTGTCTAGACCATCACAAGCACAAGTTCATCATTTAAAAAGAATGGCAAACACCAATGCTATAGATGAGTGTTTTACAGTGCAATGCATCAAGGCCACTGATGCTGCTGACATAATGAAAGAGCTACCTACAAACACTGAACCAGAGATAGCTATGCTACTATACACATACAAGGATTTATTCAAAGCTCCTACAAGTTTGCCACCCACCAGACATCATAACCACAGTATCCCATTGCTAGAGGGGAGTGCACCAGTGAAGGTTAAACCTTATAGGTATCCTCATAGCCAAAAGGAGCAAATTGAAATCATGATCAATGACATGTTGCAGCAGGGTATTATTCAAAATAGTACAAGCCCTTTCTCTTCTCCAATTATATTGGTCAAGAAGAAAGATGGAACATGGAGATTTTGCACTGATTATAGAGCATTGAATGTTATAACTGTGAAAGATTGTTTTCCCATTCCCACAGTGGATGAGCTCTTAGATGAATTGTATGGTGCTAAGTATTTTTCTAAGCTGGATCTCAGGTCAGGGTATCATCAAATATTACTCAAACCTGAAGATAGACATAAAACAGCTTTTAGAACACATCAAGGACACTATGAGTGGCTAGTAATGCCATTTGGACTCACTAATGCACCAGCTACATTTCAAAGCCTCATGAATCATATATTTCAACATGTTCTAAGAAGGTATGTTTTAGTCTTCTTTGATGACATATTGATTTATAGCAGCACATGGCAAGATCATTTGAAGCATTTGGATGCTCTATTAACAATCCTGCAGGATAATACCCTATATGTGAAACTTTCTAAGTGCAGTTTTGGGGTATTAGAGATAGAATACTTGGGTCATATTGTCACAGGTCAAGGGGTATCTATGGACAAAGATAAGATAAATGCTGTGATTAATTGGTCTGTTCCAACTAATGTGAAGCAGTTGAGAGGCTTTCTAGGGTTGACTGGATACTATAGAAGATTCATCAAGTCCTATGCTAAAATAGCATCACCATTAACTGATTTGTTAAAAAAAGAAGCTTATCAATGGAATGACCAAGCAGCTTTAGCTTTTCAACAACTCAAAACTGCTGTAACTACTGCTCCAGTTTTGGCCTTACCCAATTTCAAAATGCCATTCATACTTGAAACAGATGCTTCTGGGGTGGGTATTGGTGCAGTGCTCCATCAACAGGGCCATCCTATTGCTTATTTTTCCAAAAAGCTTGTCCCTAGAAATCAGAAAAAGTCAGCTTATTTTAGGGAAATGTTGGCAATTGCTGAAGCAATAGCTAAGTTCAGACACTATCTTTTGGGACACAAATTCATTATCAGGACTGATCAGAAGAGTTTAAGGAGTTTGATGGAGCAATCCCTACAAACGCCTGAACAACAAGAATGGCTCCATAAGTTTCTAGGCTATGATTTCACCATTGAATACAAGCCTGGAAAAGAGAATATAGCAGCAGATGCACTATCCAGAGTTATGACATTGTCTTGGTCTGAACCAAAATGTCAATTCATTGATCAGATCAAGATAGCTTTACAAAATGACTCTCACATGAAGGACATTATGCAGAAGAGTGCACTGGGCAAAGCTCCAATACAGTATTCTATCAAAGAAGGATTGCTATATTGGAAACAAAGGCTAGTGGTTCCTAGAGACAATGACTTGCTGCACAAGTTATTATTTGAATTTCACACGTCACCAATTGGGGGACATTCTGGCATTACAAGGACAATAGCACGGATAAAATCACAATTCTATTGGCCTGATATGAAGAATGATATAGTGGAGTATGTGCAAAAGTGTGTTGTATGTCAGCAAGCTAAAACCACAAACACTTCACCTGCAGGGTTACTACAACCACTTCCTATACCTTCACAAGTATGGGAAGATATAGCTATGGACTTTATCACAGGTCTACCCTCTTCTTATGGTTATACTACTATAATGGTGATGGTTGATAGATTAACTCAGTATGCACACTTCATTGCTATGAAATCTGATTACACTAGCAAAACTGTGGCTGAAGCATTTATGCACAACATTGTGAAACTACATGGCATGCCAAAATCAATAGTTTCTGACAGAGACAAAGTCTTCACAAGCACATTTTGGCAACATTTGTTTAAACTGCAGGGCACCAGCTTAGCCATGTCATCTGCTTACCACCCTCAATCTGATGGACAAACAGAGGTGCTAAATAAAGCTTTGGAATTATTTCTTAGATGCTTCACATTTCATAATCCTAAGTCATGGTTCAAAGTTCTATCCTGGTCTGAGTATTGGTATAATACATCTTTCCAAACTAGCATTGGCATGACACCTTTTCAAGCTCTGTATGGAAGGGTGCCTCCCTATTTGACTAAATATGAGCCTCAAAGCAATGATCCTCCAGCTTTACAGGAAGAATTAATCGAAAGGGATAGAATTCTACAACAACTCAAGTCTAACTTGGAAAGAGCTTAGCAATATATGAAGAAGCAAGCTGATAAACATAGAAGAGATATCAGTTATCAAGTTGGAGATTTTGTGCTTGTCAAACTCCAACCTTATAGGCAGCAATCAGTAGCTCTAAGAAAGAATCAGAAATTGGGCATGAGGTATTTTGGTCCATTTGAGATTATTGCATGTGTGGGTAATGTAGCATATAAATTGAACTTACCAGACAATGCAAAAATTCATCATGTGTTTCATGTTTCCCAACTAAAACCATTTAAGGGAGATGCACAAGAGCAATACCTACCACTGCCTTTGACCATGTCTGAAGATGGTCCTATCATTCAACCAACAACAGTACTGCAAGCAAGGACCATCAGAAGAGGCACACAGAAAGTTCATCAACTACAAGTACAATGGGAACAAAATGATGAGCCTACTTGGGAAGATCTTGATGACTTGAAGAGTAAGTTTCCCACTCTCAACCTTGAGGACAAGGTGGTTTTTAAAGGGGATGGTATTGTAATGAAGCCCAATTCTACCAACCTTCTAGAAGGAAATGTGGTGGCAAAATCCATAGGGGTCCCACAGAATATGCAAGAAGGGAATTCAGTTGCTGAAAGCAAGGAAATGATGGGACCACGTCGTAGCCAAAGGATGAGGAAAACGCATAGCATGTGGAAGGATCACACACAATGAGCTGCTATATATATATTAGAGTATTATGTTATTAGGATTATGTGTAATTTGAGTGAAGTCTATCCTCTCTCCCTCATACTCTCTTATCTTGCACATGTACTCTCTTTCTTCTCTACTAAGAGAAGTTAGTTATTTTTCCTCATATTAATCTACATCTGAGATCTATTTCCCTTCCATTATTTTAATCTATTTCAGCCTGCTTGATCCTAGTCATGATATGTTAGCCATCCCTTTACAAACAGTGCACGATCTAAGTCCAGCCAACCTAATATACTCGCCCATTCCTTTACTGAACCTATATAAAAGGCATGTATATATATGACTTATGTTTTCAAGTTTAGAACATTCTATTTTCCCTATTCACTTTATGAAATATATAGTATTAGCATACTGAAGAGTGTGTTTTAAGTAAGTGGCTACTAATGACATTTAAATGTAAGCAACATCACCTTTAACATTCTAATTCGTCAATGTTATAATGCATAGCAGTAGAGTATTCTTGTCTAAAGCATACTACTAATGATACTTACATATTTAGTCAAAAAAAAATAAAATAGAATAGTCATTTATGATATACCAATTATATCTTATTGAAAAGTACTATTATTAAAGTTTTGTCTTTTTTGTTTCTTTTATGGCCTAAAGGATTATAATAATTAGCCTTTGTCCTTCTGGGCACTTGAGGATATCTAAACTTTGAGAATTTTGTTGATGGATTGTTGCCGTGCAGATCTGTTGTTGTCGTGTAGACTTGTTTGTTGTTGCATTGATTTTGTTTGATAATTTGAGAGTTCGTTTTTATTGAAAGTATGTCCATGCACTCATTCATGTGTCAAGTCCTCGCCGTTGATTTGTTGTCGTGCAGTGGAATGACCGATCCAATTTAACTCGGTTTCTGAATTTGTTGTCGTGTAGAGGAGTGTTCATTTATGACCTCCGACCCTGGTACCACATGCATATTAGGGAGTCTTAGAATTCTTATGGCAAAGCATACATTGTGATTTGACTTGTTCTTTTGAAGTTTAGTTACGTTGCTCTTTGAACTTGCTCTTTTGTTTTTGTGAAATTCGTTTTAATAGCACATACTATTTGTGAAGTAATTATTTAATTGTTTAGTTATTTAGTTTGCATTTACCTCAATTATTGAATATTAATACTTACCCTTTTCGTTTCATTTGTTTATTCTGTTGGCTTTGCCCTGCGATGTACAATCGTAGATTTCCAGGTAGGCGAATCTTAGTATTTGCGGTGGAGTCCTTTACTCGTGCTTGAGGTTGGCATGTAGACGTCTCTTCTGATACTAGTAACATGGGGGGAAATCATCTAGTTTTATTTTCAGCTTCTTTTACCTCATAAACATTTTATTTGGAGACTTTGATGTATTTGTTTTATTTCCAACAGTACATCATTTCCTGTTTGAAGATAATTCAGGCCTTATCATGAGCTTTCGTACTAATCAAAGTTTTTATTCAGACAATTTTATTTTTTCCGCTGCGAGTTTTAATTAAATAGACATTATCTTTTGGTTTTTAGTAAGTGACATCCTGTTTTGAAAAATAATCTCTAATTTTATTAATAATAATTGGTCGGGAAATGAGGGTGTTACAAGTTGGTATCAGAGCAGTCGATCTAGTCCGCTTAAGTACTTAACATGATTTTCCTTTGTTAGTTCAGATGGCAGGAAGAAATGATCAAGCTATCGCAAATGCTATGACCGCTATGGCCCAGGCACTAGCTCAGGCCAATGCTGCTGTTGTGGGTCAACAAGATATTCATGGAACTGCTGACGAGAATCGGATGGATCGTTTCTTGAAGTACACCCCGCCAAAGTTCAAGGGAAAATATGATCCTAATGGTGCACAAGAATGGATAGATGAGCTTGAAAGGATCTTTTGGGCAATGACTTGCACAGACGCTCAAAAGGTGATGTTGGCTACTCATGTGATGGCTGGAGATGCAGAGCACTGGTGGAGGAACACCCGTCAGAGGATGGAAGCTGCCGGTACTCTTATTACTTGGACTGGATTCAAAACTGAATTCTTGAGAAAATATTTTCCTTTGGATGAGCATAACAAGAAAGAAATGGAGTTTTTGGCCCTCACTCAAGGTAGTATGTCAGTCGGGGATTACTTGGATAAGTTTGAATCACTGATCCGATTCTGTCCACACTACAACTCGGCAGAAGCGGAATTTTCTAAATGTGTTAAGTTTGAGGATGGACTACGACCTGAGATTAAACAGTTCATCGCCTACCGTCCGATTCGTCAGTTTCCAGATTTGGTAGATGCTTGCCGCATTTATGAAGAAACCAGCAAGGCCAGGAGTAATCATTACAAAGCTATCAGTGATAAAAAGCACAATGGTCCCAGCAGAGGGAAACCGTATGATAGAAAGGATCAGAAGAGTAAACCACACACAGCTAGTAACGGTGGATCAAGTGGGGGAGAGGCCTCTAATCTTCTCCGATGTTTCAAGTGTGGCGAGACCTGGCACAAAGTGTTTGAATGCAAAGAGGAAAAGTCAAAATGCTTCAGGTGTGGTAAGCCGGGACACATGGCGTTCGAATGTAAAAGCTCTAATGTGATATGTTTCCGCTGCGGAGAACCAGGACATGTCAGTACTCAGTGTGGGAAGTCAAAGAAAGAATCTGAAACTGCACCAACTACAGCCAGAGTTTTTGCTCTTAGTGGAGAAGAGGAGGAGGCCGACCAAGATAATTTTGTTTAGTTAAATAGGTTTGTTGGAATGTTTTTATTTTTTATTTTTTATATTTTTTATTTTTTTATTTAGTTTTATTTTTTTAGAGGGCTGGTCTGTTAGCTAATGATAGATAAATAAGGTGATAAGATGGGTTAGTCTATGTTTTGTGGATTATGTTTTCTGATCTGAATCCCCTAGTTACCCTTGCGTTGCCTTTTAACAATGAATAGATGAGTGACTTAGTAGCTCCTGTGTAGATTTTGTAGTAAGAATCAATTTTGGAGATGCGCATGTACGGATAAATAGTGACTAGAGAGGTTAGTTATTGGGACCATGATACGATGAGAGAAAGTTGGTTGAAGGTGTAGAGTGGAAGATCAATTACATGGTAATTGGAATTGTCTAAGTATTGGCAGCTAAGCTTCACGATTTCTCTAGTTACAATAAATCACTTATTTCTTTCTTAACCCAATGTTGTGTAATGCTTAGCTTTTAGTTGCTGATGAAGAACTTCCTGAACTCTAGCTTCTACTTGAGATACTAAATTTTGTTATTGACTACTTGAGAGCACCTTTTTAGGGGAGAAGCTAATTGTTTTAATATTAGATTCTTAGTGACTACCACTAAGGGTGGGAGACATATAGTCTGTAATGCTTAAGAGTAGAATTCGAGTTGAAAGACAAGATGTTTACCTAGTCTTAAATTAGAACATATAGATTATAATGCAGCTGTGTAGTATTTGAGATTTGCAGTGTACCCGAGTCTTTTTGAATGCACACACTCTTCTGACATAGATGTTGGAGAGATGACTCTGCTTGATTGTGTTGTAGCTGGGTTCCATGTCTAGTAGTTCTTGTTATTATGTTTTCCTCACACGTAGGTGGGACTTTAGCATTTCGTGGTGTCTAGCAGGTCTAGTGGATTATTAGTCATTTAATTTGAGGCAGTTTAGGGATTCAATCTTGGTAGGAACTAGTAATCATACTTGATGTTAGATATGATGCTTATTATGCTAGAAATTAAGTTAGAATTTTAAGAACCTGTGAATTGTGAGGTGATTAAGTAAGGGCTATATTCATTTGTTGCTCAACTTTAGGTAAATTTTCGAGGGCAAAAATTATTTTAAGGGGGGGAGAGTTGTAACACCCCATTTTTTCTTGAAATAGTTTATTAGATTATTTTATTTATTTATTTAATTATTTCTTCATATTTTTCTATTTTTGCTATTTTGTGTACTTGTGGGGCTGTTTAAGGGTAGTATAATATTAGAATCCATTGGTAAACATAAATTTAGAAGTTTACAAAATAAAATTGGAAGAGAACTAGTAGTTAGAGATTAAAAATAAATGAGAAATTGTTAGCGCGTATAGTAGATGAGTTTAGTAGGTGGGTTTATGACTTGTTTAGTTAGAATAGAAAAATAGAAAGCAATAGTAATAATATAAAAATAATAATGGGCTTGGGTTGATTTATGAAAAAGTAGGTGGGGGTGTACAGAGCAAGGCAAGAAATTAGATTAGGTTTATGACTAATATGACTATAAGTAAACCTCTGTAAACCTAGTTTCCACACTTAACAAGGATGGCTTTTCATAGAGAAAGGAGGAGGGATTTTTGCAGCAACATAAGGTTAGGGGAAGACTAATACTTAGAACTTGGTTGAATTAGATTAAGTTTTCTGTTTTCTATTCTCCTCTGTTTGGAATTCTTCCGTACCTTCTAATTTCATTATTATACTTAATTTTATTTTCATTATAACCTCTAAATTAGCATAATCCATTCCTTTGAATTTTTGCACTTGGTTTTAGAGTTTGAGTTTTTGGGTGCTTATGTTCTTGTATAAGGAAAAAAAAAATATTACATAATCTGTAACCGAAGATTAAAATCAGAAAATTAGGTGTTCTTCGATGATAGAATTAGTTCCTAATTGAATAGTAGTGATAGGAAATTAATATTGGAGTTTTTCGAAATTTAATAAATCAAGCTTTAATAGGAGTTTTTCGCGAGTCTGTCAACACAGGCCCTTGTTGTTCCGTTCAGCCATGGTATAGGGTGGATCTCGTCGCGTTTCAGACGCCGTTTCGACGTTATCTAGCTGTTGGTCGGCACTGTAGTCTCATAGAATTAATTGAACGATTGACAACTGAGAGTAGTGTTAATTTATAATTGGGGGTTTTGAAAGAGGAGTTATTCCCTCGTTTTATATGCAGCAAGTGTAGCTAACCCCACATGATAAAATTCTTGGTTTCAAATAGAGATTTATGTTATAAAATCAATTGCATGCTTGATCCTAGTCATGATATGTTAGCCATCCCTTTACAAACAGTCCACGATCTAAGTCCAGCCAACCTAATATACTCGCCCATTCCTTTATTGAACCTATATAAAAGGCATGTATATATATGACTTATGTTTTCAAGTTTAGAACATTCTATTTTCCCTATTCACTTTATGAAATGTATAGTATTAGCATACTGAAGAGTGTGTTTTAAGTAAGTGGCTACTAATGACATTTAAATGTAAGCAACATCACCTTTAACATTCTAATTCGTCAATGTTATAGTGCATATCAGTAGAGTATTCTTGTCTAAAGTATACTACTAATGATACTTACATATTTAGTCAAAAAAAAAAAATAGAATAGTGATTTATGATATACCAATTATATCTTATTGAAAAGTACTATTATTAAAGTTTTGTCTTTTTTGATTCTTTTATGGCCTAAAGGATTATAATAATTAGCCTTTGTCCTTCTGGGCACTTGAGGATATCTAAACTTTGAGAATTTTATTGACGGATTGTTGCCGTGCAGATCTGTTGTTGTCGTGTAGACTTGTTTGTTGTTGCATTGATTTTGTTTGATAATTTGAGAGTTCGTTTTTATTGAAAGTATGTCCATGCACTCATTCATGTGTCAAGTCCCCGCCGTTGATTTGTTGTCGTGCAGTGGAATGACCGATCCAATTTAACTCGGTTTCTGAATTTGTTGTCGTGTAGAGGAGTGTTCATTTATGACCTCCGACCCTGGTACCACATGCATATTAGGGAGTCTTAGAATTCTTATGGCATATCATACATTGTGATTTGACTTGTTCTTTTGAAGTTTAGTTACGTTGCTCTTTGTACTTGCTGTTTTGTTTTTGTGAAATTCGTTTTAATAGCACATACTATTTGTGAAGTAATTATTTAATTGTTTAGTTATTTAGTTTGCATTTACCTCAATTATTGAATATTAGTACTTACCCTTTTCGTTTCATTTGTTTATTCTGTTGGCTTTGCCCTGCGATGTACAATCGTAGATTTCCAGGTAGGCGAATCTTAGTATTTGCGGTGGAGTCCTTTACTCGTGCTTGAGGTTGGCATGTAGACGTCTCTTCTGATACTAGTAACATGGGGGAAAATCATCTAGTTTTATTTTCAGCTTCTTTTACCTCATAAACATTTTATTTGGAGACTTTGATGTATTTGTTTTATTTCCAACAGTACATCATTTCCTGTTTGAAGATAATTCAGGCCTTATCATGAGCTTTCGGACTAATCAAAGTTTTTATACAGACAATTTTATTTTTTCCGCTGCGAGTTTTAATTAAATAGACATTATCTTTTAGTTTTTAGTAAGTGACATCCTCTTTTGAAAAATAATCTCTAATTTTATTAATAATAATTGGTCGGGAAATGAGGGTGTTACATTGGACCTATATTGACTATAGCTATTATCCTTTAAAGTGATATTGTTTATACTTGTATCGATTATTTAATTTAATAGATCTGATTGATGATAACATGCTATTTTGTTTATAATGATTATATATATATATATATATATATATATATTATTTTATTAGAAGTTGTGAAATATATATAATCTAAATAATTGTGATATAAATTGTATATCATTCTTATTGTAACTATTCGATGCTTTATTTTTATGAAACATAACTTCCCTATAATTGGCATGGTAGTTATACGAAATTCTATATTTTATAGTGAAGAAATTACTCGCCATTTTGTTTGTTGAAAAAAATAGTTGTGTTGTTTGTATTAAATAACTCTATATAATCTTTTATACCCTAAAGGTATAGGTGCATTTTAGTATACTTTTGAAGTCATACTTATAGAGGTTCTTATAAGTTATAGCCAGTGTTTTAAGAATCGGACCGGAGAGTGAACCGGTGAGACTTCCGGGTCATGGTTCAACCGGTTGAACGGTTATTGAACCAATTGATCAAGATCATTGATACATCAAAGAATCATATTGTTTCTAAGCTCTAAAAGTGCAAAAATGATTTCAAAAGATTATGTGAATAAATGTTGATTTCAAGTGGACGATTGAACTCTCATACTTCATCTTGACTCAGAATAAAACGATTTAAGGATTAAATAACAAGTAGTTTTATAATAAAAAATAAAAAATTTCAGTGCTTTTATTAGCACAACAACGATATAGGGAAATTTAAAATAGGGGAAACGCGAACCTGTTCTCAGCCACGGTTTCAAATAAATGAAAATACGAAGAAAAAAAAAAATTAAATTGATATTTTTTCATCTAAAACTGAAAGAACATGCCGTTTTTCCGGTTCGTTGATTTTCCAAGTTCACAACAATTCAACACGGTTTTTTGCTGGTTTTACTGACTAGCGGTTCAGTCTATTCTTCCGGAACGGTGTTGTGCCTGATTCACAGGCTAACCGGTCGAACCGGGCGGTCCGATTCTTACAACATTGGTTATAATTAAAACACGAGTGCAGACATAATTTACGACAAGTAACATTTTAATGTTATCCTCACAATAGAATATGGTTTCTCATCTCATGACATTTCCCACAAATAGACATTTTAAATTGATTTCTCATTTTATATGCAAAAGAGAACATATTTTTTATAACATTAAAAAGTATCAAAATTGTCATTTTTTTATTAACAGTGGAAGTTGATAGTTCTTTTGTTTAAAAAAAGTTGAATATTCTCCTAAAGATAAATTTCCATTTTAATAGGTTGACAAAAGAGTTGGATAAATAAAAACTGTTTTTCATGTCAAGTTTCGGGTTTATATGATAAAAAAAAATTGACACAAGTTTCTCTTTGAATAGATACAAATTTAACTATATATTATATGACAAAAGGTTAGACCATTCACTTTAAACTATCATATTGGAAAATATAAGCTCTTTATATTCACCATTACAAAAATAAAACCTAATTCGCATTACCTAATTTTTATGTACACTCACAAAAGTGATCGATATGCTATTTCCAAATTGGATAAATCTCAACATGAGAAAACTTGACAATTCAATCTCAAAAAGGGTGTAGATTCCTACTTAATCCATTCATGCTGGAAAAGAGACCGAACAATTGGTGTTTGTATGGCAAAAACGATTTTCGTTTGTTGGTATCTTTGCTCGTTTTATTGGTTACATAAAACTTCTCGTAAGCCGAAAATGCAATTTTGTGTTTTTCCTCGTTCCTCTTTTTAACGATGATGTTATCCACTTTTATTTTGCTGGACTTTTTTGGAACCGAAGTATTCATTAAAATTAAAGAATCCTTATAGTCACCGTTACTTCGAAGTTTCATGTGTTGTCGAAATCTCCACAAATTTGACGATCCTGTTGAGTTTCTTTTTTCGTAACACTCATTCGAAACCTTCATCTCAACCATTGTCATATTTTGCAATGGCTCATTTTGAAGTTCTTTTGAAATACCACCTGATCTTGAGAGTCGACTTGTGGAATTATTAAGAAAGATCTTCTTTACTGGTGGTCGAAGATGCGAGCCGTCATTACTTGGGGTCGAAATGAAGAAAAGAGATTGGTCAAAATTATGGAGTAATGGTCGTATTTTTCCATTTTCAAATATCTAGTCGGCATATATATGCATTCCTTGGACTTCAGTGCATCCGAAACTAAACTTTCCTTCATCATTGTCGGGAATTTGTTGCCTAGTCCTACAATCTGGATCGAGTTTTTCTTGAACGGGAGCAGAGCCATCAAAACTAAAAAAATCATCAATGTTAATTTGTTGTTTTGTGCTACAATGTGGATCAAGTTTACCTTGAATTGGAGCAAACTCATCAACATCGAAAAGAACGTTGTGTCTACTTTGTTGTTTGGTGCTACAATATGGATCAATTCTATCTTGAAGGGGAGAAAAGTCAAAAAAATCATGAAAATGGTGAGACGTGCAGAGAATTGATAACGATTGAACCCTTAGCATCTCAATATTTGAAGTGGTTTTTTGCATTTTGTTTCAATTGCAAGTTTGATATGTGTGGTAAAGTGAATTGAATGTCGGAAGGGATTGTGAAATGAGATATATTTATATATAAAAACCAATCAAATGTAGGATTATGTTGGTTAAAAAACACTCGGTTAGTTTGAAGGTTTAATGAAGTAGTTACACATGGAAGGTGGGAATGAGTGTTAAGAAGTTGCTAATAGCTTTAATGTTATACCTTGTATTTGTTTCTTATCAATTTTAAGCGATAAATTTTAGTTCTTTATTTTTAATTAAGGAAAGTATATTGGTATTTACAATCATTTCCACTCTTTTTGTGAGTCGTTCGGACGTTATTTTGTTTTGTTGGTGTTTTCAACTGCTAAGGCGTAAATGTAACCTCCTCAATTTTTCTTGTTAATTGCTACTTAAAAAGTATGTTAAGTATTTAGCATAAACGGGTTGGTTACTTAATTAACAAGAAAAAATAAAATTGAGACAAAATTGATTTTAGTTAAAAATTTAAATCATAACTTGTCATTGTAACACCCCACTTAATTCTACCCAAAAATTCGCGACTAAACAGCAAATGAAATCAAGTAAATCAAGTAGAGCGTTACACGTATAAATTGAAAACCAAAATAGCATATCATATCATATAAAACATGATTAAGAGATCATTGCAGCGGAACAACATAACATATCATCATTCATTTATCATCATGGATATAGTTCCAATCATAAACGCTAATCATCGGCTAAATAATCCATCAACATAATAAAATCCACATCCACGTAAATCACCTACGCATGTCTTAACATCAACAAATGGATAATTAAGTACTTGGCATAAAGCCTTACAACATCATACAAAGACAAGGTCTAAAAGCAACACTAGACATAAGTCCGATAAGACTAAACCCCAACACGGTGTTACAACCACCAGAGCAAATGGACAAGACACGATACTAGAATAGCGACTCATCCCCTTACCCTAAATACTAGCAACAAATGCCGGGTACTCCTCCTAAGCAAGCAAAGCAAATCATCACGCCTGAGAATCTGAATCGCCCAACGATCCATTACATACAAAAATAGAGAGTTAGTTACTTATAATCAACATATAATAAATGCAAGTAAATTACTAACATTTAATCCAACATATACAATGCATATATTAATCTATTGTACATATATTGGGCATGTATATAATAGCAATCCAACGACATCAATAAGACACGTACATTTGATCATCTAATATACGTATCCAAATTCACACCATCAATGGTTAACAACTTATATGCAAGAAAACACTTAGCACATAATTAGACAAATATCACATCATTATCACATATAGCACATTTAAGGTTCACCTTCCTAAATGCATCTAATGTCACCTTCATGCCATGTCCCCTAGACACGACTACATGCATGCGGTACCATTCACCAAAATAAGGATACAAGAATCCTATGCGTTATGGATCAAACGTCCAAGCTTCATCAATTCGTTATGGGTCAAACGCCCAAGCTTCATCAATAGACTAAATCATGATGCATGAACATATATATAACGTATGTTATTCACCACCATTATGCAACCTCATGTATACATAATTCCACCATCAATCATTCGTCAACACATAACATACTTATATACATTCATCATCAATATTATTTTGTATATTTATTCCAACAATCATATAGAAACATCACCATCCGTCAAATTCATTATAATTCCAACATCAATCTTTATGTATTACTATAAGACTAGCAAACTATACACCAAGCTATCCCTTCATCAATTAATAATCAAATAAACCTGATTGCCTTCGCCAGCTTTCGCTAGCTCTCGCCATAGCGAGGCAAGTCAGAGGCTCACTCGCCCTATGGCGAGCCCTAGCGAGTACCTGGCGACCTCTCGCCATCTCTCGCTAGCTCTCGCCGTAGCGAAGCAAGTCAGAGAGCACAGGGCTGGCTGGCGAGCTCTGGCGAGCCTAGCAAGTTCCCTCGCTAGCTCTCTCTCGCCTGGCGACACGTACCCAGAATTGCTGCTCTGTTTTCGCGACCGTTTGGATTCCACCCCCAAATCATTCAAAAACGTGTTCCAGTTTTAAAAAGGTGTCTCCTTTAGATCATAAACATGTTATCATACATAGAAGTACAAGTTTCATAACTTAAAACCATTAAAATCATCATCAATGTGAGATTTATCATATTTTTCCTCAAAAGCTCATGAACATGCAATTTCAAACCAACAACCATAGATTTTCGAAATTGAAATAACACTAAATAAACAAGAAAGATAACATTTTGATTCATAGAACTCATAAAGTTATGAACTTTAGAGTATAAAGGCTGAGAGGGTTTGGGCAAAGAGAAATGGAATTTCTCCTCCCTCTTGGTCACCCACAATCATAAATAACTACTCTCTTACCTCTAATTCTTCAAGAATTAGCTCCCCAATCTTCCCCTCTTAACTCCTTCTTCTATGTTCTTCCTCTTCTTCTCTAGCTTTCTCTCTCTCCACTCTTCACAAAACTTATGATAAATGATTTCTCTCTCTAAGTTTTCAAAACTTATACCTAGGTCAAAACCTTAATCCCAAATTACTAAATTGCCCTCTCTCATAAGCCCACTTAAATTCTCTATTTACACCTCCTAAAAACACTACTATTATATTCACACCACTACACTAAAGCCACATATTTAAAATAAATCACACAACATGGAATTTAAATAAATAAATTAAATTAAATAAATAATTAAAAAAACGCTATGTGACACATATATATGCCGACGAGATATTTGAAAATGGAAAAATACGACCATTACTCCATAATTTTGACCAATCTCTTTTCTTCTTTTCGACCCCAAGTAATGACGGCTCGCATCTTCGACCACCAGTAAAGAAGATCTTTCTTAATAATTCTACAAATCGACTCTCAAGATCAGGTGGTATTTCAAAAGAACTTCATAATGAGCCATTGCAAAATATGACAATGGTTGAGATGAAGGTTTCGAATGAGTGTTACGAAAAAAGAAACTCAACAGGATCGTCAAATTTGTGGAGATTTCGACAACACATGAAACTTCGAAGTAACGGTGACTATAAGGATTCTTTAATTTTAATGAATCCTTCGGTTCCAAAAAAGTCCAGCAAAACAAAGGTGGATAACATCGTCGTTAAAAAGAGGAACGAGGAAAAACACAAAATTGCATTATCGGCTTACGAGAAGTTTTATGTAACAAATAAAACGAGAAAAGATAGCAACAAACGAAAATCGTTTTTGCCATACAAACACCAATTGTTCGGTCTCTTTTCCAGCATTAATGGATTAAGTAGGAATCTACACCCTTTTTGAGATTGAATTGTCAAGTTTTCTCATGTTGAGATTTATCCAATTTGGAAATAGCATATCGATCACTTTTGTGAGTGTACATAAAAATTAGGTAATAAGAATTAGGTTTTATTTTTATAATGGTGAATATAAAGAGCTTATATTTTCCAATATGATAGTTTAAAGTGAATGGTCTAACCTTTTGTCATATAATATATAGTTAAATTTGTATCTATTCAAAGAGAACCTTGTGTCAATTTTTTTTATCATATAAACCGGAAACTTGACATGAAAAATAGTTTTTATTTATCCAACTCTTTTGTCAACCTATTAAATGAAGTTTATCTTTAGGAGAATATTCAACTTTTTTTAAACAAAAGAACTATCAACTTCCACTGTTAATAAAAAAATGACAATTTTGATACTTTTTAATGTTATAAAAAATATGTTCGCTTTTGCATATAAAATGAGAAATCAATTTAAAATGTCTATTTGTGGGAAATGTCATGAGATGAAAAACCCTATTCTATTGTGAGGATAAAATTAAAATGTTACTTGTCGTAAATTGTGTCTGCACTCGTGTTTTAATTATAACCAATGTTGTAAGAATCGGACCGCCCGGTTCGACTGGTTAGCTTGTGAATCAGGCGCAATACCGTTCCGGAAGAATAGACTGAACCGCTAGTCAGTTAAATCGGAAAAAAACCGTGTTGAATTGTTGTGAACTTGGAAAATCGACGAACCGGAAAACCGGCCTGTTCTTTCAGTTTTAGATAAAAAAAATATCAATTTAATTTTTTTTTTTTTTTTGCTATTTTCATTTATTTGAAACCGTGGCTGAGAACAGGTTCGCGTTTCCCCTATTTTAAATTTCCCTATATCGTTGTTGTGCTAATAAAAGCACTGAAATTTGTTATTTTTTATTATCAAAATACTTGTTATTTAATCCTTAAATCGTTTTATTCTGAGTCAAGATGAAGTATGAGAATTCAATCGTCTACTTGAAATCAACATTTATTCACATAGTCTTTTGAAATCATTTTTGCACTTTTAGATCTTAGAAACAATATGATTCTTTTATGTATCAATGATCTTGTTCAATTGGTTCAATAACCGTTCAACCGGTTGAACCATGACCCGGAAGTCTCACCGGTTCACTCTCCGGTCCGGTTCTTAAAACACTGGCTATAACTTATAAGAACCTCTATAAGTATGACTTCAAAAGTGTACTAAAATGCACCTATACCTTTAGGGTATAAAATATTATATAGAGTTATTTAATACAAACAACACAACTATTTTTTTCAACAAACAAAATGGCGAGTAATTTCTTCACTATAAAATATAGAATTTCGTCTAACTACCATGCCAATTCTAGGGAAGTTATGTTTCATAAAAATAAAGCATCGAGTAGTTACAATAAGAATGATATACAATTTATATCACAATTATTTAGATTATATATATTTCACAACTTCTAATAAAATAATATATATATATATATATATATATATATATATATATATATATATATATATATACTCATTATAAACAAAATAGCATGTTATCATCAATTAGATCTATTAAATTAAATAATCGATACAAGTATAAACAATATCACTTTAAAGGCTAATAGTTATAGTCAATATAGGGCTAACATATAAGATATTATAATTTGAGAAATTTATAAATTTATTTAGAGTACCACAAAAGCTAAAGAAACAAGTTGGAACAATACATCCTTTTTATAACCTTACAAAGAGTTAACTATTTAAACATTTAAATATGTTTCACATATGATGACGAGTTATGATTTAAATTTTTAACTAAAATCAATTTTGTCTCAATTTTATTTTTTCTTGTTAATTAAGCAACCAACCCGTTTATGCTAAATACTTAACATACTTATTAAGTAGCAATTAAGAAGAAAAATTGAGAAGGTTACACTTACGCCTTAGCAGTTGAAAACACCAACAAAACAAAATAACGTCCGAACGACTCACTAAAAGAGCGGAAATGGTTGTAAATACCAATATACTTTCCTTAATTAAAAATAAAGAACTAAAATTTATCGCTTAAAATTGATAAGAAACAAATACAAGGTATAACATTAAAGCTATTAGCCACTTCTTAACACTCATTCACACCTTTCATGTGTAACTACTTCATAAAACCTTTAAACTAACCGAGTATTTTTTAACCAACATAATCCAACATTCGATTGGTTTTTATATATAAATATATCTCATTTCACAATCCCTTCCAACATTCAATTCACTTTACCACACATATCAAACTCACAATTGAAATAAATGCAAAAAACCACTTCAAATATTGAGAAGCTAAGGGTTCAATCGTTATCAATTCTCTGCACGTGTCACCATTTTCAAGATTTTTCTGACTTTTCTCCCCTTCAAGATAGAATTGATTCAAATTGTAGCACCAAACAACAAAGTAACAAGAACGTTCTTTTCGATGTTGATGAGTTTGCTCCAATTCAAGGTAAACTTGATCCAGATTGTAGCACAAAACAACAAATTAACATTGATGATTTTTTTAGTTTTGATGAAGAAAAGTTTAGTTTCGGATGCACTGAAGTCCAAGGAATGCATATATATGCCGACGATATATTTGAAAATGGAAAAATACGACCATTACTCCATAATTTTGACCAATCTCTTTTCTTCTTTTCGACCCCAAGTAATGACGGCTCGCATCTTCGACCACCAGTGTCATACCCCATTTTTTGACCGATCGCTTTTGTTCGGCGTTTAAAACTGTTTTTTTTTCCTTTGTTGTTTCTAACGAAATTTCGGCAGAGAGGTATTTTAAAATACCTCATTTATTGGTTTCATTTTTATTCCTTTTTTATTTTATTTCTTTCTATTTATTTATTTAATTTGGCTTTTATTTTATTTTACTTTTAAGTCCCTTTTTATTATATATTATTATCTTTTATTTCTTTTTATTATTCCTTTTTCGTTTTTATTTTTTGATGTGTTTTCTGGTTTAGTTTTTTTAAGTCCAGATTTTTTTGTTTGTCCTCATCCAGACCCAAAAGGGCAATTTTGTCCAAAAGGGAAAATTTCATCTGTCCTAACCCTAGTTTCTGACACAGTATTTATACTGTGTTAATTGCACAGTTTCCAAGGAGGTCAGAAATCATCAGCCGCAGAAACATCTTCTTCTTCCTTTCCAAAATAAAACCAAAAACAGAGAAAAAAAAAAGCAAAAAAAATATAAACAAAACATTCAATCATCATCATCTTCATTCATCATTCATAACCCAAAAAAAAAAACAGAAGCAAAAATCATCAGAACCCATCATACACAATCCCAGATTCAACCATCAAAACCAAAATAAAAAAATCATCATCAACTCCAAAAACCTTCATCATTCAAAAATCCAGAAACAAAAAACCAAAGATCAAATCAAATCGAAACGTGAGAGAGAGAACTCGATTTGAGAGCGCGAGAGAGAAGAAGAAGAGATTCGAAACAGAATTAAAAACACCAAGGTTGAATTTCTCTTTCCTCGTTGCCATTTTGTTTTGCTCGATCCATGAGGGATTCTGTTTGTTTCTTCGAGTTTGAGGTTTAAAAGTTTTTTATATGATTTTGATGTTTGAATTTTTTTTGGGAAATTTGGGGATCTTTTAACAAAAGTAGAGGGTGAATCCGAGAGAAGAGAAGAGGTCGAGAGTTTTTTTTGAAAAGACAATGGAGTTTTGGAGATGAAAATGGCCGAGTGAGAGAGGAGAAAGATTAGCCGGCGGCGGTGAGGAAGAGAGGATGAGAGAAATGAAACTTTTTTAGGGTTTGGGGTATTTATACCCCCAACCCGATCTTGTGTGCACCATTACCATGCACCTTCGCGCCTTAGTCCCTCAGATCTTAATCCAACATCTCAGATTCATTTTCCTTTTGATTAAATCAGAGCCATCTGATCAATCAGACGGCTCTGACTCTGTTTGGGTCATTTTGCTTCACACACCCCCTACTGGGCCACGCCCCCCAGCTGGGCTTGGACCTAGTAGTGCTTTTTGCACCCCCCTTTCTGTTTTTATTGCTATTTGCACCCCTTCTGTTTTTTATTTTATTTTATTTTTTAACCTATGATAAAAGTGCTTATGGAATGTACTTCAATGAGCTATTAAATCCAAAATAAGCACTAATTTGAGGTTCTTTTTATTTTTTATTATTTATTTATTTCATGATTATATGTGTGTTTATGTTGGCTTTAATTTATGCTCACTAATCTAACATTTTTATTTATGTTCATTATTTCTAATTATTGATACCAACTTACTAACTTAACTTTTATTATTCATGCTCTTTATTCTTTATTATTACAACTTACTAACTTATCATTATTATTGTTACTAACATACTTTATTATTGCTCGCTAATCTAATAATTTTTTTTTTTTTTAAACCAAAAAGTGGCAGCAAAGAGCTAACCACCACAAAATATATTGAACAAGAACAAGGATACAAAAAGGAGAGGAGAAAATCTAAACTCCATCAAGAAGAGAATCTAAAACTAGACAAGCCTAGTTTGTTTCTCATACAATGTTCTCTAATAAACACAGGGATGTCATTCCAAATGCAAAGAGAGGTTAAAGATAGGCCTTGATTAGCTAGAATATCCGCAACTTGGTTTCCTTCTCTGTAGGTGTGAGTAACAATGCAATTCATTTGTCTGAGAAGAAATTGTGTGTTGTTCCATCTATTTCTTAGAGACCAAGTAACCAACTTATTAGCAAAGTTTTTAAAAGCTAGCACTACTAAAGTTGAATCTGTTTCAATCCAAAGATTTAGCCATTTTCTTTGATGAGCTAATTCCACTGCTCTCATTGCACCACAAAGTTCAGCAAAATAAGAAGTAGCAATGCCCAAGGGTTCGGCAAAACCGCAAATGAAATCAGCTGTGAAATTCCTAAACACACCAGCACAGGAAGCAATACCTGGATTACCTTTTGAAGCTCCATCAATATTGCATTTTATCCAGTTGATCAAAGGAGGGTTCCAAATTATTTCTTTAATCACGGGAGCCTTAGGATGATGAATGTTGATTTTGAAATGTTTAAGAAAAGTGAAGTCCACAATAGAGCTAGAAGAAGCCTTGCTAGTATTGTTTCCAGACAAAGCTGTGTTAGCCATAATCAAAGATATAGCAGACATCCAAGGCAGATGCTTGCTATTGAATCTAGCTTGATTCCTAGCAAACCAAATGGTGTTAAGAAGGTTAATCAAAGCAGCTGTAACTGTTACTTTGCACTGAGGAGACCAAGCTTTGTCACAAAGATTCCAAATATCCTCTTTTGAGTTAAAATGCAAAGTCATATTTAAGCAACCAGCTAACCAACACCAAAGCTTCATAGAAAAAGAACACTCAAAAAATAAATGGAACGAAGTTTCCACATGTTGAGCACAAAGGTTACACATTGAAGGAATTGAGCAACCCCTTAGCATAAGATTATCATCAGAGGGCACCTTATCATGCATAATTCTCCACACAAAAATTGATTTTGCAGGGGGAATATCAGAGCTCCAAATTACTTTGGCCCAGGGTAACTCCTGAAGATGAGGAAAATGAAACCTATAAGCATCACTGAGAGTTAATTCACCAGTATCTGAGTGTTTCCAAATAAGCTGGTCATGAGAGGCTTCCAAGGGGATGGTAACTTGCCGAGCCAGATAATCCAGGAAATTGAAATGTTGCAACATCAGAGGAGGGAAAAACCAGTTACCATTAATGAGATAATCTTGAACTGTTGAAGATAGAAACCTTCTGATATGATGGGGGACATTGAGGAGCTCAGAAAGTGGGGGGCCACACCAGTGGTCATTCCAAAAGTTAATGTTTGAACCATCACCAAGTAACCAAACAGTGTTATCGGCAATAACAGCAAACTCCTCCTTAATGCTACTCCACACTGAAGAGTAAATATGGTATTGAATAGTGTTCTTACTCCTTAAGACTCTAGCTTTGAGGAGCCTAGCCCAGGAATTTTGAGAGTTAAGGAGGTCCCAACACAGTTTCAGATTGGTAGCCTTGTTCAAATGAGACAAGGATCTGATATTCAAGCCACCCTGAGAGTAAGGCCTACAAATCTTTTTCCATGAAACAGTCACAAGCTTTCTCTTATCCAAATCGCCACTCCAAATGAAGTTTCTAATACAATGTTCCACCTGTTTGATTAAAGACTTTGGCCAAGAGTAAAGAGAAATACTGTAAATCAACATACTTTGAATGACTGATCTGACCAATTGAACCCTGCCAGCCATAGAGAGGAGAGAAGCTTTCCAGGCAGATAGTTTGGATTTTATCTTGTCTGCGATAGGCTGCAAGTGAAGAACTTTTGGTTTACCTTTGAAAATTGGAACCCCGAGATAATTGAAAGGTAATTGGCCTAATTTGAAGTTCAACAATTGGACAATGTGATCTAATCTTCTATGAGAGATTGAGCCAGAAAAAATAGTGGATTTGTCGGTGTTGATAATCTGACCAGAATTCAACGCATATTTGACAAAAAGATCTTTCAAAGCAGTAAGACCTGCCAACTTCCCATTACAATATATCATCAAATCATCAGCATAAAAGCAATGAGAGGGAACATAATGATGTCTAGTACTTTTGATCAGCTCAAGAGTACCATCTGCAACCAGCTTAGAAATACTCCTGCTCAAAACATCCTCAGCCAAACAGAAAAGGAGTGGAGATAAGGGGTCCCCCTGTCTAACACCTCTAGTGCAATTAAAGTAACCTTGAGCCTTACCATTGATAGAAATAGAGAGGAAGGCAGACTTTAATATCACAAGAATCCAGTTACAAAAAGTTTCATTAAAACCAAACTTTTTAAGAGCATTTAGAAGAAAGGGCCATTCTAAAGTGTCAAAAGCTTTTGTTATGTCAATTTTCAAAGCAAGATTCCCTCCATAAGCTTTGTTGTGAAGTAGATTAGCAGCTTCTGAGGCAATACAAAGGCTGTCTCTAATATTTCTATCATGTATGAAGCCCATTTGTTCCTCAGATATGATTGAAGGCATAATGGGAGCAAGTCTGTCAGCAATGACTTTAGAAATGACTTTGAACTTGAAATTAGCCATGGCTATAGGTCTATAATGATCAATGGAAGTAGCGTTTGGAGTTTTTGGAATGAGAGCAATGGTGTTGGAGTTGTAACCTGGAAGGATCCAGCTAGTAGTAAAAAATTCTAACACTGCTTTGATAACATCATCTTTAATAATATCCCAAAAATGTTGAAAGAAAAACGCACCAAAACCATCTGGACCCGGAGCGCTGTCTTTATTAAGGGCAAAGACTGCAGACTTGATTTCTTGTTGAGAGGGCAACATGGTAAGTAAATTGTTAATGTCAGCAGTAATCACATTTGGAATAACTTCTTCTGCCAAGTTTTGTTCCTGCAAAACAAAGTTAGTGCCAAACAGGTTTTTATAATAATTAACAACATGATCAGCAATAAGAGATTGATCTGTGATTACAAGATCTCCATCTTGAAGGGAAGTGATAGATTTGTTAGCCAATTTGATCTTGGCCATTCTATGAAAAAATTTTGTATTTCTATCACCATCTAAATGCCAGTTCAAATTAGCCTTTTCTTTCCAAAAACTTTCTTGTCTCAACAAGGCTTCTTCGAAAGAATTATGAGCCAAATTTTCTTCAGCAAGCAAGCGATCATTGTGACCCTCTGATTGAATTTGATTTTGAACCTCTTGAAGCTTCGTCTCTGCAATTTTAACACCATCATTAACATTACCAAAAGAGACCTTGTTCCAGCTTTTCAATTTATCTTTAAGAAGTTTAAGCTTAGTATTCAACACAAACATCGGGCAGCCCAAAACAGAGGTGTTCCAACAATTCTGCACAATATCTTTACACTCGGGATGAAGGGACCACATCCTCATGAATTTAAAATGAGAAGCAAAAGAAATGTTACATAATTGAAAATCCAACATCAATGGAAAATGGTCAGATTTGTGTTTAGTAAGGGAGGAGACTGATAAAGAGCAACACAAATCTAGCCAAGAGGGAGTACATATGGCCCTATCTAGTCTTCTCTCTGTGTATCTCGAACCCCTTCGACCATTAGCCCAAGTAAATTCTGCACCTCTAGTGGGAAGGTGAATCAAATTGTTGGAATTAGTCCAATCTTGAAAGTCAGCCATAGGTAAACTAGCTGGAGAAGTCCTACCTCTATGCTCATGAGCTCCCAAAATAGTGTTAAAGTCACCAAAAAAACACCAAGGTAAAGCATGTTGGGATTGAAGAGAACTAAGAGTGCTCCAAAGCTGTCGTCTGTTCAAGTAGTTATTGGAGGCATACACAGCAGAAAAAGCAAAAAATTTACCTTCATTTTCAAGAGAGAAAGAAACTTGTTGATCATCAGAAGATATAATGACAGGTTCCAAATTCAATTTACAAAGGCACCAAATATTTGGAAGCCTGTTATTTCTAATATTCATAGCAAAAAGCTTGAGATGTAAATTAACTAACCATCTACTAGGAAAATCATCAAAATTCATCCAAGGTTCAGAAAGTAAGATAATATCAGGATTATGTAACAAAATAAGACGTTTCAACGCTAATCTAGAGGGGGAGTTAGCTAACCCCCTAGTATTCCAAAAAATGCACTTCATTTAAAAGGTTTAGAATGAACCCTTGATCGGGTTGCATAAGATTCTTTAGTGGAAAGGTTCAGCTTCTTCTGAGATTTTTTCTGATTTTTGGACTTTTTCAATTGGAAGCCTTCATTATCATGTTGTTGATCTTTTTCTGCATAAGCTAATAACCTGTCTTGTTCTTCTTCATTCTCAGCCATATTGGCCCATGAGTCTTTCAAAAAAACCATATCTTTTTTAACTCTCTCAAGAATATCTAACAAAGCTGCAGTAGCACCATGTGAACTTGATGAAACATCCTGATTTTGAGTTGCCTCCACAAAAGAACCTTGCGAACTTGTATCGTGAACATTCAGGTCAGATTCTTCTTCATTCAATTCTGCTTCCAATAACCTATCTTGTTCTTTGAAGATGTCTTCTGGTTGCAACCCCTTATCAGTATTCTTACCGATATTGATTGAATTCTTCTCTGCAAATTGATTAGTAACCGAGGCTTCAACTTGCCCTTCACCTTGTTGGCCTAAGGCAGCAAAGCTATTTTGATGTATCAGGTTTGGATGAGTATTGCTAACAGTACCCAAAAGAGAAATTTGAGGTTGTTGATTTTGTCTAGGAATTTGATGTGAGACTTCCTCTAAAACTTTACCTAAGTCAGGAAGTGGGTCCTCAACTTTCTCACTTTCTACATTAATAATTTCTCTAACAGTACCTTGATCTAGTCTTCCATCTTTAGATTGAACAAAGACTTTTGTGGTTTCTTTCATAGATTTTCTTTTTTCTCTAGTATCCTTAACTTGCTTCTCTTCATTCACAAAATGTAGCTTCTTACAGATGCCTACATGATGACCTATAACCTTGCAGTGAGAACAAAACTGAGGGAGGTTTTCGTAATCCATTTCTACAAAGAAAGTAAAACCTTTCCTTTCGACTAGAACTTTGTAACTTAGAGATTGTGACAAATCCATGTCCACTAAAACCCTAACAAATTGTCCAAAAGTTCTTTCCAATCTCGGTTTAGCAGTTGTTGCATCAGTACAAATAGGCGTGCCTATGCTACTAGCAATAGCAAATAGAATGTTAGGCCTCCAATATTCTTGAGATAAACCATAAATTCGAACCCAAACCTGAGCAGAAACATGTTGTTGGGCTCTAGGGTTAAAGTCTTTCGACCAAGCAAATAGTTTTAACATACCTGGATTTAAATTCCATGAAACAATGGATCGAACCCTTCTCACATCTTCAAGAGTAGAGAAAGCAAATTCATAAAAACCTTTACCAAGTGAGCTAACTCCCCAAGCTGATAGGTCCTTCCAAATCGTGCTTAACTTGTTCTTCAAAGCAACGACTGTCGACGGTGTTGCGCCTTTGGGCCAAATGATTCTACCATGTAAATTGAGTTTGCAATCTTCAATACCAGCTTCATAATCCACCTCTGGGATCGAAATCGCAAGCCCATCTCCTTTAACACAAGGTTGTGGGAATTGAGACAAAGGGATCTCGCACACATTTGATACAGCATCAGCGAAAGATTTTTGCGGTTTCTGTTGCTTTTCTTCAAGTACAGGTTTCTTGGAGGAAAGATCTAGGCACGACCAAGGAATACAGAACGATTCCATGGTGAACGAAAGAAAAACGACGGACGGCGTAGCAGGAAGATCCGATCGAAGAAGACGGTGAGGAACAGTGTAATCTCTATCGCCAGAGCATCTTCACACTTATTAAGAAAAGTATTCAATCAATAATCCGCTAATCTAATAATTAATTTATTGCCTAATTAATTAACTATTTATATTATTGCAAAGACTTTAGTATGTATTTTAGGATTTGATGTAAATATTAAATAAAAATTGCATAGCATCCTCTCTCTTCATTCATTTCATGTTTATTTTCTCGTAAATATTTTAGAATGTAATTAGGAACAAATGTACACTATAAATGAAACTTGCATCTCATGCATATTTATTTTTATTGCTTTCCGCAAAAGCGTTAGAATATTAAATTCCGAGGGAAAAGACATCGTTTTGATCAAAATATCATTACGAATTGTCTTCGCGCTTAATTTACCTATTGCGACGTTAGTATTATTTTTCGCGCTACCTTTTTTATTAATTTGGAACCCAACATTCCAATTGAAATGGTTAGTTACTTAATTCCTTTTTATCAAAAAAAATGAGGTCAACACCTCTTCAAAAATATTCAAACAATTCATTCTCAAAAGCACAAAAATATTTTGTCATCAAACATTTTCAAAACTTTGGACTTTAAACCAAACGTTTCTTTTTATCGCGAAAACCTTATATTTTAACCCAAGAGTTATTTTTCATCGCAAACTTGGATTTTAAACCAAGTGCCTTGGACTTTAAACCAATGGCTTTTTTTACCGCAAAAACCTTGGATTTTAACCCAAGAGTCTTTTTTTATCACAAACTTGGATTTTAAACCAAGTGCCTTGGACTTTAAACCAATGGCTTCTTTTGCACTAAAACCTTGGATATTAACCCAAGTGCCCTTTTTATCGTGAAAACTTTGGATTTTAACCCAAGAGTTCTTTTTATCGCAAAACTTGGATTTTAAACCAAGTTGCCTTGGATTTTAAACCAAGTGCATTTTCTTCA
Source organism: Trifolium subterraneum (assembly GCA_951799995.1). Taxonomy (NCBI): domain Eukaryota; kingdom Viridiplantae; phylum Streptophyta; class Magnoliopsida; order Fabales; family Fabaceae; genus Trifolium; species Trifolium subterraneum. Next base: position 21,916,824 of record OX637464.1, on the reverse strand, counting down.
ATCAAATCTTTAATCATGCAAAAACCTTGTATTTTAAACCAAGTGTCTTTTATCACTCAAATCTTTTTTCTCAATAAACCTTGGATTTTAAACTAAGTGTCCGCGTCTTATTTCATAAATCAAACCTGTTGAGTTTTGAAGATTGGCTTCATTTTTGGTAAAATAAGCCTGAGGCCAAATGTGGGTACAAATGCAGTAACATTGGGAACCACGGCCTGATAACGCGCCTTATCCTTATCTTGATCTGAAGCGCGCGGATATGTTTGAAGAATTGAAGAAACAAACTTGGGCTTCCTTATTCAACAAGGAACAAGTTTGTTAGCTGAAGATTGAAGATCTACAGCTGGAGTTTAAAAAGATAAAAACAAATCAAATATTATTTGTTTGAAGATAAAAACAAATCAATATTATTTGTTTGGTAAAAGATAAAAACAAATCAATATTATTTGTTTGTCAAAGGATAAAAACAAATCAATATTATTTGTTTGGTCAAGAGGATCGATAAAAGATAAAACAAACAAATATTAAATGTTTGTGTAACAAATTATCTTTTGAAGCAAACGGATTTAAATCAAAGATAAGTTTGCAACAACCGATCCTATTCTTCATGAAGCCGAGGAAATTCAAGACTCTATATAAAGAAGCAAGCTTCATTCGTTGAAGAGCACCTGAAACACATTGAAGATACAAACGCTATAGAGCGATTGACAAGTTTTAGGCTTAGGATTTAGTTTTAGATCCTAGTTATTCTTTTGAGTATCACGATTGATACTTGATTAAGAATAAGGTGTTCACTCTTAAGCTTTTAAGCACAGAGTGTGATTAAGTTTTAGAACAGAATTAAAAATCCACAGGTTGTGTGGTTGAGGGGAAGTGAGAGGGGTCTCATACTTAGGACGTTCTTAAGTAGAAATCTATACGGGTAGTTGCTAGGTGATAAGCTGTAAACGGGGCGTTTGCGAAGAGCTTTGAACTACTTTACCATAGTGGATTTCCTTCCTGGATTGGTATCCCCCAGAGTAGGCGAGTTGCACCGAACTGGGTAAACAATAACTTGTGTTATTTAAATTCTGTTGATTTATTATTGTGTGTCCAGGAGGACCAGTGTTGCAACATCGTGCACCACATTGGTCCCTCGCGTGCCAGAATTTCAATTGGTATCAGAGCAGGCACCCTAGGTGATTGGGTGAGCTCCAGGGAAGATACTTTCTAGCAAGATGGACAGAGAAGGAGGACTCATGAACAGACCACCACTTCTGGATGGCTCTAACTTTGACTATTGGAAATCAAGGATGATTGCATTAAATTCACTTGATAGTAGGACTTGGAAAGTAGTCCTCAAAGATGCTAATGGAGCCGATACTGAAGAATTGAAACCAGAAGAAGAATGGAATACTACTGAAGATGCACTAGCACTGGGGAACTCAAAAGCATTGAATGCTTTATTCAATGGAGTTGACAAGAACATGTTCAGGCTGATCAAACAATGCACGACAGCCAAAGAAGCTTGGGAAATCCTCATCACAGCTCATGAAGGAACAAGCAAAGTGAAGCTGTCTAGACTCCAAATGCTAACCACCCAGTTTGAAGCTCTGAAGATGAAAGAAGAAGAAACAGTGCATGACTTTCAAATGAGCATACTTGATTATGCAAACACCTTTGATTCTTTAGGTGAGAAAATACCTGAAGAAAAATTGGTAAGGAAACTCCTCAGATCCTTACCACCCAGGTTTGACATGAAAGTCACTGCCATCGAGGAATTCAGAGAAATAGAAAGCATCAAGCTGGATGAATTAGTAGGTTCCCTTCAAACCTTTGAACTCTCTATGAAGGACAGAACTGAAAAGAAAAACAAGAGCATTGCTTTTGTGTCTATTACTGATGAAGAGTCAGAGAGTGACAAAGAAGCTGATGAAGATATCTCAGAGGCCTTAATATTACTTGGAAAACAATTCAACAAAATACTAAGGAGGACAAGGCCAAGGACCAATGTGAAGCACATCCAGCCCGACATCAACAAACAGGGAAATATGTCATGGAAACCAAGAACTGAAGATAGAAACATTCAAGGCAGAGGAGTTCAATGCCATGAATGTGAAGGCTATGGACATATCAAGGCAGAATGTCCAACCTATCTGAAGAAACAGAAGAAAGGCCTAAATGTTATATCATGGTCTGATGAAGAATCTGAAAGTGACAATGAAGAAACCAAGTCAGTAAATGCCATGACTGGAAGGTGCGAGTCTGATTCAGATTCTGATGAAGATGTTTCCTACAATAAACTTGCTGCAACCTACAAGGAGTTGTGCATCAAAAGTGGAGAACTTTGCAAAACAAATGAGGAGCAAAGGAAGACCATTGCCCAACTTGAAAAAGAAAAGCAAGTGCACCTGTCTACCATAGCTAATCTTGAGAATGAAGCAAGCATGCCAATATCCCAGTTTGGAAGCATGGACAAACAACTCATATTGCTAAACAACGACACTGACAGGTTAGATGGTATTCTGGAAGCAAATAAACAGACCAAGCAAGGCAAAGGATTGAGTTATCATTCCCCAAAGAAACAAGCCTCTGGACCTGCCAAGAAATTTGCACCAGCCAACCTTTGGTATGGAACCAGAAAGCAGGGTCAAATGTTTCCACATCCGGCACCACACCAGAGAAGGTCCAGACAGTGCCAACATCATGGACCACATCAGCGACCTCCAAGGTATGAATCATGAAGATGCTACTACTGTGGAAAGTATGGACACATAAAGGCTCAGTGCTATAAGCTTCATGGGTATCCATACAAAGGAAGACAAGTCAGCCCACCTCCGAAAAAGGCTGAAAAGAAGAAGTTTTGGAAGACCAAATCCAATGTTGAAGTCAAAGCCCTTATTCCTCACACATCCTTCAAAGTCTCCTCAAAAGAAGATTGATACTTTGATAGTGGATGTTCTAGACACATGACTGGTGAAAATAAATACCTCAATGAAATAAATCCATACACCACCAGTTTTGTGACCTTTGGAGATGGAGCAAAAGGAGAAATCAAGGGGATTGGAAATCTAATCAACAAAGGATTACCAAAACTCAATGATGTTTTATTGGTAAAAGGACTGACTGCTAACTTGATAAGCATAAGTCAGTTATGTGACCAAGGGCTGAAGGTGAACTTCACCAAGAATGAATGTTTGATCACTAATGACAAAAATACAGTGATCATGAAGGGAGCAAGATCCAAGGATAATTGCTACCTATGGATTCCTCAGGAAACAACACACTCATCTATCACTAATCTACTTAGCAAGGAGGATGAAGTAAGGCTGTGGCACCAAAAGCTTGGGCATTTGCATCTCAAAGGAATGAAGAGGATTATAGCTGAAGATGCCATAAGAGGAATACCCAAGCTCAGTATTGAAGAAGGAAGCATATGTGGAGAGTGTCAAGTAGGGAAGCAGACCAAAATGTCGCACCCAAGGTTGGAACATCAGACCACAACCAAGGTACTTGAACTACTCCATATGGACTTGATGGGACCAATGCAAGTTGAAAGTCTTGGAGGCAAGAGGTATGCCTTTGTGGTAGTGGATAATTTCTCTAGGTACACTTGGATAAACTTCATTAGAGAGAAGTCAGATACATTTGAAGTGTTCAAGGAGCTGTGTCTAAAGATGCAAAGAGAAAAGGGATTTGGAATTGTCAAAATCAGAAGTGATCATGGAAAGGAGTTTGAAAATTCCAACTTCTCTGAGTTCTGTTCCTCTGAAGGAATAAGTCATGAATTCTCAGCACCAATCACACCTCAACAAAATGGTGTGGTAGAAAGGAAGAATAGAACCTTGCAAGAATCAGCTCGTGTGATGTTACATGCCAAGGATCTCCCTCAAAACTTCTGGGCAGAAGCCATGAACACTGCATGCTATGTTCATAATCGTGTCACACTCAGAAAAGGTACCACTACCACTCTCTATGAACTCTGGAAAGGAAGAAAACCAACAGTGAAATACTTTCATGTCTTTGGAAGTAAATGCTACATACTAGTTGATAGAGAACAGAGGAGAAAGATGGACTCCAAGAGTGATGAAGGTATCTTTCTTGGCTACCAAACTAATAGCAAGGCATATAGAGTCTTTAACAACAGGACCAGAACCATGATGGAGTCCATAAATGTTGTTATTGATGACTCTCCTGGAGTAAAGGTACCAGAGGTGGTCCCTAATGTTGACACATCAGGGCCCCTGATCGACAGCACTGAAGATCAAGAGACTCAAGAAGGAATTGACTCAGAAACAAAAAGTCAACCGTCCAAGAAAGGTCCATCTATTAGAGTTCAGAAGAATCATCCCAAAGAACTCATCATTGGAAATCCAGATCAAGGCATCACTACAAGGAGATCTAATGAGCTAGTGGCCAACTCATGTTTTGTGTCCAAAATTGAACCAAACAATGTGAAAGAAGCTCTCACAGATGAATTTTGGATCAATGCAATGCAAGAGGAGCTGAATGAGTTCAAGAGGAATGAAGTATGGGACATAGTTCCTAGACCCAAAGGTGTAAATATCATTGGCACCAAGTGGGTTTACAAGAACAAGTCTGATGAGAAGGGAACTATCACCAGAAACAAAGCAAGACTAGTTGCTCAAGGTTATACTCAGATTGAAGGAGTAGACTTTGATGAAACATTTGCTCCAGTAGCACGCCTTGAGTCCATAAGGTTACTATTAGGAGTTGCTTGTATTCTAAGGTTCAAATTGTTCCAGATGGATGTAAAGAGTGCCTTCCTAAATGGGTACCTTAAGGAAGAAGTATATGTGGAGCAGCCTAAAGGGTTTGTAGATCCCCACCTATCAGATCATGTATACAAACTAAAGAAGGCGCTTTATGGCCTAAAGCAAGCTCCAAGGGCATGGTATAAAAGATTGACAACATACCTGGTGAAGAATGGCTACAGGAAGGGAGAGACAGACAAAACCTTGTTTGTCAAAGAAGAAAAAGGAAAGCTCATGATTGCACAAATTTATGTGGACGATATTGTCTTTGGAGGAATGTCAGACACAATGGTTCAACATTTTGTTCATCAGATGCAGTCTGAATTTGAGATGCGCTTAGTAGGAGAGCTGACCTACTTCCTAGGATTTCAAGTCAAGCAAATGGAAGACACAATATTCATCTCTCATAGAAAATATGTCAAGAATATTGTGAAGAAGTTTGGAATGGAGAATGCTAGTCACAAAAGGACTCCTGCAGCAACACACTTAAAACTCACCAAAGATGAGAAAGGTGTTGATGTAGATCGAAGTTAGTATAGAAGCATGATAGGAAGCCTTCTATATCTCACTGCTAGTAGGCTAGACATTGCCTTTGCAGTTGGAGTATGTGCTAGATATCAAGCTGCACCAAAGATGAGCCACCTCACACAAGTCAAGAGAATTCTCAAGTATGTGAGTAGAACATGCAACTATGGGATCATGTACTCCCATGGTGAAGACTCAAAGTTGATTGGGTACTGTGATGCAGACTGGGCAGGAGGTGCAGATGATAGGAAGAGTACCTCAGGTGGATGTTTCTTTTTGCGGAATAACTTAATCTCCTGGTTCAGCAAGAAACAAAATAGTGTATCACTATCCACAGCTGAGGCAGAGTATATTGCAGCTGGTAGTAGTTGCTCTCAGATCCTATGGATGAAGCAGATGCTAAGTGAGTACAATGTGGGGCAAGATGTTATGACATTGTACTGTGACAACTTAAGTGCTATAAATATTTCCAAGAATCCTATTCAGCATAGTAGGACAAAGCACATTGATATAAGGCATCACTTCATTAGGGATTTGGTGGAAGAAAATATTGTGACCTTGGAACATGTGACTATTGAAGGTCAAATTGCAGATATATTTACCAAGGCATTGGATGCAACACAATTTGAAAGGCTCAGGGGAAAACATGGAATTTTCCTTTGTGAAGACTTGTAGCAACTACAGTTGGTGATGTGTGCAACAATTCCACTTTCCCTCCATTTATTGTTGCACGCAAATTCAAACCCACCATCATTACCTCCACTACCCAAAACACGCCACCTACCAAAACCTTTCACCTTCGATACATCCTCCTTCAGCCAACAACCTTCGCCTATAAATACCATTCATCTCCCATTCATCAAACTTTTCCATAAACCTCTCACCTTCGAAAAAACCTTTCGCATCCAGTTCATCTCTCCAACCCGAAACCTTCGTACCAACATCATCACCATGACCAACTCCACTGAAGCTACACCGAGCAAAAGCCAAGCATCCAATTCACCGTCGCCATCACAAAACACAGATTTGCTCCAAACTGATACTAACGAGCAAAACTCTGTCATGATGGAAGTTGAGAATCATCCACTCAACACTGTTCACCCATCAGAAGTAAAGGTGAAGAAGTCTAAGAAGAAGAAGAAGAGATCGTCAAAGAAAGAAGATAAAGATTCCGGGTCGATTAAACGATCAAAGAAAGAAAAGAAAAGATCGAAATCGAAGATCTCTGGATCAAAGACTGTTCACACGATGACCAGTTTATACATCGATCCACTTGAAGACAAGCATGCAAGACCTGATGTCGAAACTTCAGAGAAGATGGAAGTTGATGAGACTGAACAGGTTGAAGAAGAAGTTGAAAATTCAACCCAAAAGGAAGAAGGGTCTGACAAGGTCAATGAAGAGTCAAACCCCAAGGACTCTGAAAACTCACCAAAAGTGAGTGTTGATGATGAACCTGAGAAGGTTGTGGACCAAGTGCTTGAAGATCTGAACAATCTAGCAACTGGGTCAGATGTGGAACCGAATGTTGGCACATTGGTTCCGGAAGAAGGACAGGTACAGGACACTATTCCAGATTCACTAGAGAACACCACTGCGTCTGGTGATAAGCAATTAACTGCTGATGAAGACTCCAAGGTTGACACTCAGTCTGAAAAGAGTGAAGAACCCAAGGAAAGAGAAGATGCTGGAGACATGGATGAAGGTGACAACCTTAACCTTGTGGATGTGGAAACCTATACAGAGAATCCACCATCCGAGAAGACTGCTCCTCAAAGTATTGCAATAAGGATAAGAAGTGCTAGGGCTGTGGTGACTACAAGCACAACAGAGACTCCTGTGAAGAAGATTGTGAAGAAACCAGCAAGTTATCTACCAACCAGGCCTAAGAGTACACCTCCAAAGAAGCCTGCTCTCAAAAGAAAGGCTGCCCCATCTGAGTCTGACTCTGACTACGATGTGGAACACAATGTCACTGACATTGGTGACTCATAAGAAGAGGCAAGTACTAAGGTGAGTCAGAATGCGCTTACACTTGCAGCCTCTGGAAGGAAGAAGTTCAAAGGCAAGAAGATCCCTCAAAATATTGGTGAAGCACCAATGGATAACATATCTTTTCACTCTGTTACTGGTGTGCAAAGATGGCCTTATGTCTACAACAGAATGCTAGGGCTTGACAGAGAGTTGAGGAAGGAAGCCTTGAAGAACAGGGATGTGATGAACCTGATTAAGAAGGCTGGACTGAGGAGGACTGTGTCTGAGTTTGGAGACTGTTTTGAGAAACTGGTGAAGGAATTTTTAGCAAATATTCCTGAAGATTGTGATGACCCTATGAGCAGGGAATATCAGAAAGTCTATGTTCGAGGCAAGTTTGTGAATTTCTCTCCCACTGTGATCAACAAGTATCTTGGCAGTAGTGAAGAACCTCAACCAGAGTTAGAGGTGACTGATAATGAAGTGTGCAAGGCCATCACTGGAAATCAAGTGAAGATTTGGCCTAGGAAAGGGAAGTTGTCCGCAACAAAGTTGACACCCAAGTATGCTATTCTCAACAGAATTGGAGCTGCAAATTGGGTACCTACTTCCCACACTTCTGATGTGGCTACAGGTTTGGCTAGGTTTATTTATGTCATTAGTAATAAACTGGATTATGACTTTGGAACCTATATCTTTGAAAGAATAATGAAGGAAGCCAAGACCTTTGCTGCCAAGTGGCCCATACCTTTTCCTAGTTTGATATGTGGTATAATTCTAACCCAACACCCTGAGGTCATTAGAGATGACATTGCCTGCAAGAGGAACTCTCCACTCATCATCAGTGCAAAGATGCTGGAGGGGTTGAATGTGGTAGCTGATGTTGGGACATCTAGGACTACTGCTGAGACAGGGAAGATGACTAGGAAGCAAATGATTGCCCAGCTAAAGGAGAACAGGTCCAAGCTAGATGCTGTGATTAAGGCACTAGAACTTGAGGAAAATCAAACTGAGGAGGATATAGTTGATTTGAATGCTGGCAATGGAGAAGACACTGATCAGGAAGAGGAGAATGACACTGATCCAGTGGTGGAGTCTGACTCTGATGAGAGTGAAGACATATAAAGAATCTCCCTAGGATTTTTACAGATCTTTTTATGTATTTTTGTGGGCTACACCCTGGATTTGATGCACTATCTGTGCTATGTCTGTAATATGCACTCTGCTATATCTACTGCTATTATCTGGTTTTCTACTATGCAGGATTTTTGACTTTATTTGTCAAAATTTTATGGCTAAAAAGGGGGAGTAACATCCTAGCCTTTTTGGTCTGAGGTGGGCAAACATGTGTTGCACATTGCCACCTGCAGTAGCATAGATAATATGTCCTTGAAACATGACATATGAAAGCAGCTCTGATCAGCTCTGAAACCACATGAAGACCTATTACTCTCATAAGGCAAATAGGAGTAGTATATGTATGTGTGGTTGTTTATATACCTAAAGTATCTGATATGATTTTTGGGGGAGTGAGATATATATATGCATGGAGAGGGCAGCAATACAGGGGGAGTAGAATATATATATATATCTGAAGATGTTGTGTATGCATGTGAGAATTTATTTTTCTCAAATGAAGATGCATACTGAATGTGAAGTCAAATGTCACCACATCCTGCAATGTGACTTTGAACTTCACCAGAGAATTTATTTTTCTCAACTGCTAAAGGAATTTATTTTTCCTTGATTGATCTTTGAGAGAAGTTGTGTTCTCAGTCTGAGGAAGTTTATTTCTTCCTAAAGAGATTGATTTGTGAGGGTTTATTTCTCTCATGTGTGTGTCAGGCCAAGACTACAAGTTTCCGCTGCAGGCCTCTGATGAGATTATCTTCCCAGAACAAGTGGCTAGGCGCTAGATTATTTTAGCCCAAATATTTGCCAAAGGGGGAGATTGTTGAGTTTTGAAGATTGGCTTCATTTTTGGTAAAATAAGCCTGAGGCCAAATGTGGGTACCAATGCAGTAACATTGGGAACCACGGCCTGATAACCCGCCTTATCCTTATCTTGATCTAGAGCGCGCGGATATGTTTGAAGAATTGAAGAAACAAACTTGGGCTTCCTTATTCAACAAGGAACAAGTTTGTTAGCTGAAGATTGAAGATCTACAGCTGGAGTTTAAAAAGATAAAAACAAATCAAATATTATTTGTTTGAAGATAAAAACAAATCAATATTATTTGTTTGGTAAAAGATAAAAACAAATCAATATTATTTGTTCGTCAAAGGATAAAAACAAATCAATATTATTTGTTTGGTCAAGAGGATCGATAAAAGATAAAACAAACAAATATTAAATGTTTGTGTAACAAATTATCTTTTGAAGCAAACGGATTTAAATCAAAGATAAGTTTGCAACAACCGATCCTATTCTTCATGAAGCCAAGGAGATTCAAGACTCTATATAAAGAAGCAAGCTTCATTCGTTGAAGAGCACCTGAAACACATTGAAGATACAAACGCTATAGAGCGATTGAGAAGTTTTAGGCTTAGGATTTAGTTTTAGATCCTAGTTATTCTTTTGAGTATCACGATTGATACTTGATTAAGAATAAGGTGTTCACTCTTAAGCTTTTAAGCACAGAGTGTGATTAAGTTTTAGAACAGAATTAAAAATCCACAGGTTGTGTGGTTGAGGGGAAGTGAGAGGGGTCTCATACTTTGACCAATCTCTTTTCTTCTTTTCGACCCCAAGTAATGACGGCTCGCATCTTCGACCACCAGTAAAGAAGATCTTTCTTAATAATTCCACAAATCGACTCTCAAGATCAGGTGGTATTTCAAAAGAACTTCAAAATGAGCCATTGCAAATTATGACAATGGTTGAGATGAAGGTTTCGAATGAGTGTTACGAAAAAAGAAACTCAACAGGATCATCAAATTTGTGGAGATTTCGACAACACATGAAACTTCGAAGTAAGGATTCTTTAATTTTAATGAATCCTTCGGTTCCAAAAAAGTCCAGCAAAATAAAGGTGGATAACATTGTCGTTAAAAAGAGGAACGAGGAAAAACACAAAATTGCATTATCGGCTTACGAGAAGTTTTATGTAACAAATAAAACGAGAAAAGATAGCAACAAACGAAAATCGTTTTTGCCATACAAACACCAATTGTTCGGTCTCTTTTCCAGCATGAATGGATTAAGTAGGAATCTACACCCTTTTTGAGATTGAATTGTCAAGTTTTCTCATGTTGAGATTTATCCAATTTGGAAATAGCATATCGATCACGTTTGTGAGTGTACATAAAAATTAGATAATAAGAATTAGGTTTTATTTTTGTAATGTTGAATATAAAGAGCTTATATTTTCCAATATGATAGTTTAAAGTGATGGTCTAACCTTTTGTCATATAATATATAGTTAAATTTGTATCTATTCAAAGAGAAACTTGTGTCAATTTTTTTTTATCATATAAACCCGAAACTTGACATGAAAAATAGTTTTTATTTATCCAACTCTTTTGTCAACCTATTAAAATGGAAGTTTATCTTTAGGAGAATATTCAACTTTTTTTAAACAAAAGAACTATCAACTTCCACAGTTAATAAAAAAATGACAATTTTTATACTTTTTAATGTTATAAAGAAATCAATTTAAAATGTCTATTTGTGGGAAATGTCATGAGATGAGAAACCCTATTCTATTGTGAGGATAAAATTAAAATGTTACTTGTCGTAAATTATGTCTGCACTCGTGTTTTAATTATAACTAATGTTGTAAGAATCGGACCGCCCGGTTATCCTGTGAATCAGGCACAACACCGTTCCGGAAGAATAGACTGAACCGCTAGTCAGTAAAGCCGGCAAAAATCCGTGTTGAATTGTTGTGAACTTGGAAAATCGACGAACCGTAAAACCGGCCTGTTCTTTCAGTTTTAGATGAAAAAAATATCAATTTAAATTTTTTTTTTTTTCCTATTTTCATTTATTTGAAACCGTGGCTGAGAACAGGTTCGCGTTTCCCCTATTTTAAATTTCCCTATATCGTTGTTGTGCTAATAAAAGCACTGAAGTTTGTTATTTTTTATTATAAAAATACTTGTTATTTAATCCTTAAATCGTTTTATTATGAGTCAAGATGAAATATGAGAGTTCAATCGTCTACTTGAAATCATCATTTATTCACATAATCTTTTGAAATCATTTTTGCACTATTAGAGCTTAGAAACAATATGATTCTTTGATGTATCAATGATCTTGTTCAATTTGTTCAATAACCGTTCAACCGGTTGAACCATGACCCGGAAGTCTCACCGGTTCACTCTTCGGTCCGGTTCTTAAAAGACTGGCTATAACTTATAAGAACCTCTATAAGTATGACTTCAAAAGTGTACTAAAATGCACGTATACCTTTAGGGTATAAAAGATTATATAGAGTTATTTAATACAAACAACACAACTATTTTTTTCAACAAACAAAATGGCGAGTAATTTCTTCACTATAAAATATAGAATTTCGTCTAACTACCATGCCAATTCTAGGGCAGTTATGTTTCATAAAAATAAACCATCGAGTAGTTACAATAAGAATGATATACAATTTATATCACAATTATTTAGATTATATATATTTCACAACTTCTAATAATATATATATATATATAGTCATTATAAACAAAATTGCATGTTATCATCAATTAGATCTATTAAATTAAATAATCGATACAAGTATAAACAATATCACTTTAAAGGATAATAGCTATAGTCAATATAGGTCTAACATATACGATATTATAATTTGAGAAATTTATAAATTTATTTAGAGTACCACAAAAGCTAAAGAAACAAGTTAGAACAATACATCCTTTTTATAACCTTACAAAGAGTTAACTATTTAAACATTTAAATATGTTTCACATATGATGACAAGTTATGATTTAAATTTTTAACTAAAATCAATTTTGTCTCAATTTTATTTTTTCTTGTTAATTAAGTAACCAACCCGTTTATGCTAAATACTTAACATACTTATTAAGTAGCAATTAACAAGAAAAATTGAGGAGGTTACACTTACGCCTTAGCAGTTGAAAACACCAACAAAACAAAATAACGTCCGAACGACTCACTAAAAGAGCGCAAATGGTTGTAAATACCAATATACTTTCCTTAATTAAAAATAAAGAACTAAAATTTATCGCTTAAAATTGATAAGAAACAAATACAAGGTATAACATTAAAGCTATTAGCCACTTCTTAACACTCATTCACACCTTTCATGTGTAACTACTTCATGAAACCTTCAAACTAAACGAGTGTTTTTTAACCAACATAATCCAACATTTGATTGGTTTTTATATATAAATATATCTCATTTCACAATCCCTTCCAACATTCAATTCACTTTACCACACATATCAAACTCACAATTAAAACAAAATGCAAAAAACCACTTCAAATATTGAGAAGCTAAGGGTTCAATCGTTATCAATTCTCTGCACGTCTCACCATTTTCATGATTTTTCTGACTTTTCTCCCCTTCAAGATAGAATTGATTCAAATTGTAGCACCAAACAACAAAGTAACAACAACGTTCTTTTAGATGTTGATGAGTTTGCTCCAATTCAAGGTAAACTTGATCCAGATTGTAGCACAAAACAACAAATTAACATTGATTATTTTTTTAGTTTTGATGACTCTGCTCCCGTTCAAGAAAAACTCGATCCAGATTGTAGGACTAGGCAACAAATTCCCGACAATGATGAAGGAAAGTTTAGTTTCGGATGCACTGAAGTCCAAGGAATGCATATATATGCCGACGAGATATTTGAAAATGGAAAAATACGACCATTACTCCATAATTTTGACCAATCTCTTTTCTTCTTTTCGACCCCAAGTAATGACGGCTTGCATCTTCGACCACCAGTAAAGATCTTTCTTAATAATTCCACAAATCGACTCTCAAGATCAGGTGGTATTTCAAAAGAACTTCAAAATGAGCCATTGCAAATTATGACAATGGTTGAGATGAAGGTTTCGAATGAGTGTTACGAAAAAAGAAACTCAACAGGATCGTCAAATTTGTGGAGATTTCGACAACACATGAAACTTCGAAGTAAGGATTCTTTAATTTTAATGAATCCTTCGGTTCCAAAAAAGTCCAGCAAAATAAAGGTGGATAACATTGTCGTTAAAAAGAGGAACGAGGAAAAACACAAAATTGCATTATCGGCTTACGAGAAGTTTTATGTAACAAATAAAACGAGAAAAGATAGCAACAAACGAAAATCGTTTTTGCCATACAAACACCAATTGTTCGGTCTCTTTTCCAGCATGAATGGATTAAGTAGGAATCTACACCCTTTTTGAGATTGAATTGTCAAGTTTTCTCATGTTGAGATTTATCCAATTTGGAAATAGCATATCGATCACTTTTGTGAGTGTACATAAAAATTAGGTAATAAGAATTAGGTTTTATTTTTGTAATGTTGAATATAAAGAGCTTATATTTTCCAATATGATAGTTTAAAGTGAATGGTCTAACCTTTTGTCATATAATATATAGTTAAATTTGTATCTATTCAAAGAGAAACTTGTGTCAATTTTTTTTTATCATATAAACCCGAAACTTGACATGAAAAATAGTTTTTATTTATCCAACTCTTTTGTCAACCTATTAAAATGGAAGTTTATCTTTAGGAGAATATTCAACTTTTTTTAAACAAAAGAACTATCAACTTCCACTGTTAATAAAAAAATGACAATTTTGATACTTTTTAATGTTATAAAGAAATCAATTTAAATGTCTATTTGTGGGAAATGTCATGAGATGAGAAACCCTATTCTATTGTGAGGATAAAATTAAAATGTTACTTGTCGTAAATTATGTCTGCACTCGTGTTTTAATTATAACTAATGTTGTAAGAATCGGACCGCCCTGTTATCCTGTGAATCAGGCACAACACCGTTCCGGAAGAATAGACTGAACCGCTAGTCAGTAAAGCCGGCAAAAAACCGTGTTGAATTGTTGTGAACTTGGAAAATCGACGAACCGTAAAATCGGCCTGTTGTTTCAGTTTTAGATGAAAAAAATATCAATTTAAATTTATTTTTTTTTCCTATTTTCATTTATTTGAAACCGTGGCTGTGAACAGGTTCGCGTTTCCCCTATTTTAAATTTCCCTATATCGTTGTTGTGCTAATAAAAGCACTGAAGTTTGTTATTTTTTATTATAAAAATACTTGTTATTTAATCCTTAAATCGTTTTATTATGAGTTAAGATGAAATATGAGAGTTCAATCGTCTACTTGAAATCAACATTTATTCACATAATCTTTTGAAATCATTTTTGCACTTTTAGAGCTTAGAAACAATATGATTCTTTGATGTATCAATGATCTTGTTCAATTGGTTCAATAACCGTTCAAACGGTTGAACCATGACCCGGAAGTCTCACCGGTTCACTCTCCGGTCCGGTTCTTAAAACACTGGCTATAACTTATAAGAACCTCTATAAGTTTGACTTCAAAAGTGTACTAAAATGCACCTATACGTTTAGGGTATAAAAGATTATATAGAGTTATTTAATACAAACAACACAACTATTTTTTTCAACAAACAAAATGGCGAGTAATTTCTTCACTATAAAATATAGAATTTCGTCTAACTACCATGCCAATTCTAGGGAAGTTATGTTTCATAAAAATAAACCATCGAGTAGTTACAATAAGAATGATATACAATTTATATCACAATTATTTAGATTATATATATTTCACAACTTCTAGTAATATATATATAGTCATTATAAACAAAATAGCATGTTATCATCAATTAGATCTATTAAATTAAATAATCGATACAAGTATAAACAATATCACTTTAAAGGATAATAGCTATAGTCAATATAGGTCTAACATATAAGATACCATAATTTGAGAAATTTATAAATTTATTTAGAGTACCACAAAAGCTAAAGAAACAAGTTGGAACAATATATCCTTTTTATAACTTTACAAAGAGTTAACTATTTAAACATTTAAATATGTTTCACATATATGATGACAAGTTATGATTTAAATTTTTAACTAAAATCAATTTTGTCTCAATTTTATTTTTTCTTGTTAATTAAGTAACCAACCCGTTTATGCTAAATACTTAACATACTTATTAAGTAGCAATTAACAAGAAAAATTGAGGAGGTTACACTTACGCCTTAGCAGTTGAAAACACCAACAAAACAAAATAACGTCCGAACGACTCACTAAAAGAGCGCAAATGGTTGTAAATACCAATATACTTTCCTTAATTAAAAATAAAGAACTAAAATTTATCGCTTAAAATTGATAAGAAACAAATACAAGGTATAACATTAAAGCTATTAGCCACTTCTTAACACTCATTCACACCTTTCATGTGTAACTACTTCATGAAACCTTCAAACTAAACGAGTGTTTTTTAACCAACATAATCCAACATTTGATTGGTTTTTATATATAAATATATCTCATTTCACAATCCCTTCCAACATTCAATTCACTTTACCACACATATCAAACTCACAATTAAAACAAAATGCAAAAAACCACTTCAAATATTGAGAAGCTAAGGGTTCAATCGTTATCAATTCTCTGCACGTCTCACCATTTTCATGATTTTTCTGACTTTTCTCCCCTTCAAGATAGAATTGATTCAAATTGTAGCACCAAACAACAAAGTAACAACAACGTTCTTTTAGATGTTGATGAGTTTGCTCCAATTCAAGGTAAACTTGATCCAGATTGTAGCACAAAACAACAAATTAACATTGATTATTTTTTTAGTTTTGATGACTCTGCTCCCGTTCAAGAAAAACTCGATCCAGATTGTAGGACTAGGCAACAAATTCCCGACAATGATGAAGGAAAGTTTAGTTTCGGATGCACTGAAGTCCAAGGAATGCATATATATGCCGACGAGATATTTGAAAATGGAAAAATACGACCATTACTCCATAATTTTGACCAATCTCTTTTCTTCTTTTCGACCCCAAGTAATGACGGCTTGCATCTTCGACCACCAGTAAAGAAGATCTTTCTTAATAATTCCACAAATCGACTCTCAAGATCAGGTGGTATTTCAAAAGAACTTCAAAATGAGCCATTGCAAATTATGACAATGGTTGAGATGAAGGTTTCGAATGAGTGTTACGAAAAAAGAAACTCAACAGGATCGTCAAATTTGTGGAGATTTCGACAACACATGAAACTTCGAAGTAAGGATTCTTTAATTTTAATGAATCCTTCGGTTCCAAAAAAGTCCAGCAAAATAAAGGTGGATAACATTGTCGTTAAAAAGAGGAACGAGGAAAAACACAAAATTGCATTATCGGCTTACGAGAAGTTTTATGTAACAAATAAAACGAGAAAAGATAGCAACAAACGAAAATCGTTTTTGCCATACAAACACCAATTGTTCGGTCTCTTTTCCAGCATGAATGGATTAAGTAGGAATCTGTTGGGTTTTTGAAATTGGCTACATTTTGTAAAAACAAGATCAAGTCAGAGGAGGGACAAGATGGGGCTACCTTTGGTACAACATCCTGAGGCCAGAATATGTGGAAAGTTTGTTACACAATATTAGTGCGCCTATTTTGTGAAGTAAATCCATTAAGCGTTGTACTTGTTCCCCAAGACAAGTAACTAAGCTTATTTTCTGAGCATATCTTCTTTATGCATCGCCCCTAAAGATATTCCTTTATTTTAGGGTTTTGTTGGATTTATTTAAACATATATTTTACTATCGGATAAGTTACAATTATATATTATTTGTGAAGCCTAAAATCAAGGAACTAAGCTAATTTCCGGATCTTATCTTTTATGCATCGCCCCTAAAATATATACCTATATTTTAGGAATTTGTTGGATTTGTTTAATCAAATAGTGTGCTATCGGATATACTATGATGGAATATTATTTTTGAAGGCCAAAAATCAAGGAACTACCGTGGCTGTTTGTGTGCTATATATATTGAAGACCATAGACCTTTTTAGGCAACTGAAGCTCTCGTGAAGAATTGTTTTCTTTGTCTAGGGTTTTAGCGTGTCAATTGTTTTATTGTGAGCCTATCTTGTATCAACTTGATACTTGCTTAGGACTGTGTTCTTGAGTTGTATTCTTTTAATCTACTCCTAAGCTTTGAAGTACGGAGATAGGTATTGTTTGAAGTGTGTCTTCACCAAATTGTTTGTTTGCTTACGATCACGCTGGGTGCGTGGTTAAGAGGAGAAGGGACGGGGTTTCTGATCTAGGTGGGCCTAGGTTGAAGAAAGCACGGGTAGTGACTAGGTGACGAAGTGTAAACGGGTTGTTTGCTGGAAGCTTCTAACTAGTATTATCATAGTGGATTCTCTCCTGGATTGGTATCCCCCAGAGTAGGTCGTGTTATATGCCGAACTGGGTTAACAAACACAGTGTGTTATTTTATTTCCAGTTATTTATCGTTTATTATTTATTGCTTCTGTTGTAACCAGTGTAGTGTCAAAGGTTGCCCCATCCGGTACCCCATTTGGACTATGCCAGAATTTCAATTGGCATCAGAGCAGGCACCCTGTTCTGTTATTAGGGTGAGCTCCAGGGAACGATTCCGGTCATTATGGAAGGGGAAGGAGGAGCTGTGACTAGGCCACCCCTGTTGGATGGTACTAACTATGATTACTGGAAATCACGCATGGAAGCATTCTTGAGATCAATGGATAGCAAGACATGGAAATCTGTGGTGAATGGATGGGAACATCGTACTGTCACTAACAAAGATGGTAATGTGTCCTTGAAGCCTGAAGGAAAATGGACGAAGGTTGAAGATGAACTTGCCCTTGGAAACCACAAAGCTTTGAACGCCTTGTACAATGGTGTTGATAAGAACATGTTCAGATTAATAAAGCGATGCACTGAGGCTAAAGAAGCTTGGGAGATATTGATAACTACTCAGGAAGGGACATCAAAAGTCAAGAACTCCAGACTACAGATGCTAACTACTAAATTTGAGAATCTCAGAATGAAGGAAGATGAGACGGTACATGATTTTCATATGACAATTCTTGATTATGCTAACACATTTGATTCTTTAGGTGAAAAACTTCTTGAAGAAAGAATGGTGAGAAAGATGTTGAGGTCGTTGCCCAAGAAGTTTGACATGAAGGTCACAGCAATTGAAGAGTTTAGAGATTTATCTGACATAAAATTGGATGAGTTGGTTGGATCCCTCCAAACTTATGAGATGTCTGCAAATGAACGTGCTGGAAACAAGAAAAAGAGCATAACCCTTGTTCCAAATGCTGAAAGTGATGATATACAAGAAGATCTAGATACTGATGCAAGCATTACTGAGGCAATGGTTCTTCTAGGAAGACAATTTAACAAAGTGCTAAGAGGATTGGATAGGCGTGGAAAGCTGAATGTGGAGCAGAATGTGCCACACATCTCACTCGACATCCACAAAAATTTCAACTCTCAAAGGATACCAAAGCCTGAAGAGAGAGGAAGTCAAGGGAAAGGTGTACAATGTCGTGAATGTGAGGGGTATGGACATATAAGTGCTGAATGTCCAAATTATCTAAAGAAACAAAAGAAATGCATGACTGCAACATGGTCAGAAGAAGATGATTATGATGATGATATTAAGAATGCGACTTCTAAACGCATCACTGCCTTAACTGGAACATGTACTTCAGACACAGAATCCAACACTGGAGATGTGACTTATGAAGAGCTAGCTGCATCCTATAGAGATCTATGTCAAAAAAGTGCAGAACTTTGTAGAAGTCAAGAAAATCAGAAGAGGCTCAAACTGGAACTTCAATCTGAAAAGAACGAGCATCTAACCACAATTTCAGAACTGAATGATGAGGTAACATTACTAAACTCTAAACTAGAACATATGAAGAAGGAAGTTATAATGATGCATGGTGGCACGACTACACTAGAAGAGTTAATTGAAACACAAGTTCCTGGAAAGAGGACAAAAGGGATTGGTTATGACTACAAAAATCTCAACAAACCTAAGCAATATGATCCAGAGCTTAAGTTTTTGCCCTTAGAAGGAAACAACAGGCCCCCAATGTTGAAGCAGAGGCTGCCCCATGTCCAACCCCATCCGGGAATCAAAAATAGGAAATCTCAACCATGGGTGTGTCATCATTGTGGTAGGAAAGGACATATAAGACCTTTTTGCTATAAGTTGTATGGGTATCCTAAAAAATCACTGAAGCAAAAACCTGAAGTTGAAGTGGTTGAGACAAGAAAGAGTGGAAGCCCAAGGAGGAAGATGTAAGTTTAATAGCTCATACCTCTTTTAGATCATCATCTAAGAAGAATTGGTATTTTGATAGTGGTTGTTCCAGACATATGACTGGAGTAGAAAAATTCCTAATGGACTTAAAGTCTTATTCAACTAGCTCTGTGACATTTGGTGATGGAGTAAAAGGTGAGATCAGAGGTATAGGAAGCCTAACCAATAGTGGTTTGCCAAGGCTTGATAATGTGCTTCTTGTGAAAGGATTGACTGCCAATCGAATCAGTATCAGTCAATTATGTGATCAAGGTATGAAAGTGAATTTCACCGAGTCTGGGTGTTTGATTACAAATGAGAAGGGTGATTTGTTGATGAGAGGTGTAAGGTCCAAAGATAATTGTTACTTGTGGGTTCCTATAGAAACATCTCGTTCATTGTTCAACAATATGAATTTATAGCAGTTATCGCTATGTGTGCGTGCAACCACTTTTGGCTCTTTATATTCTTTGCACGCTGATCAAGAAAGAGAGATTATAACTCAACATATTTTTTTTCTTTGCGCCTTGATTATGTTCTTTTTGGATGGTTTGTCTTGGTGCTCAGGTTTTCTTCTCTCCTTTGATTTGTGGGCTATGTCCTGGATTTACTATGCACCTATGTGCACTCTACTATTGTGTGATCTACTATGCTATTCTGTGATCGTTTGGTGCTGCTTGTTGATCTTGTCAAATTTGATGGCTAAAAAGGGGGAGTACTGTAATGTGCGTCATAATATAATTTTTTTGTTCTTTGACTGTGTGCTGCATGTGGTGGAAGATGTGTCTACATCTGGATCTACATATGATGTGTGTATGTGTTGATGAATATCCTATGATGTGATGGTCAGTAGTAGGTAGTTTGTGTGTGGTACTGGTATGCATGATCTGATGTATGGTGTGTAGAGATAATGTTTGCAGATGTATGTTGTGTTGAGGGGGAGTAACACTTATTTGCTATGCATGTCGTAAGGGGGAGTAATCCTAATTTTTGTTGTATGTGTGATATGCACATGTTCAGGGGGAGTGAAGGTATCTGATGATTCCCTGACATGTATGTATTCAGGAGGAGTAAAATTTGTGATGATATCCTGATGTGTATTGATTGAGGGGGAGCAATTTACATTTTATCCCAGATGCTCTGCTGAATGCTGCCCCATCCTGGCTACCATCCAGTTTTTCTGATTCTGAGTATGTTTGTGTGCTATATAGCTGAGAATTTGTTTTTCTTAGTTGATTAGGAATTTATTTTTCCTATGTATCCCAGATGATGGACTCTGTTTTCCTGGTATGTTTGAGGGGGAACGATTGATACATGTGATGTATGTGATGAGGTGGTTGATGTTGCCCCATCCTGGATACCATCCAAAATGTCTAAATGGAGAATTTATTTTTCTCTATTTAACTGGAATTTCTGTTAGTCTTCTGATATGAAGTGTGCTCTTTTTGAAGACTTATTGTGTGAGAAACTTAGTCTTCTGATGTGAAGTGTGTTTTTTTTTAAGACTTATTGTGTGAGAAACTTAATTTTCTCCAAGAATGTGAATCCACTTAGAGAGTTTATTTCTCTCTGATGTTGTGCCCTATGAGACTAAATGTGTTTATTCCGCTGGTGCTAATCTCTGATGTTTCTCATATGATTTAACTCACTTGAAGTGAAGATGATATAATCTTGTGTTATATTCTCCTTTTTAGTTGTGTGTGTATGTTGACTTAAAGGAAGATTTGAACTGCATCTCTCCATAACTGGTCTGATATTGTTTTAGCCAAAATTTGCCAAAGGGGGAGATTGTTGGGTTTTTGAAATTGGCTACATTTTGTAAAAACAAGATCAAGTAAGAGGAGGGACAAGATGGGGCTACCTTTGGTACAACATCCTGAGGCCAGAATATGTGGAAAGTTTGTTACACAATATTAGTGCGCCTATTTTGTGAAGTAAATCCATTAAGCGTTGTACTTGTTCCCCAAGACAAGTAACTAAGCTTATTTTCTGAGCATATCTTCTTTATGCATCGCCCCTAAAGATATTCCTTTATTTTAGGGTTTTGTTGGATTTATTTAAACATATATTTTACTATCGGATAAGTTACAATGATATATTATTTGTGAAGCCTAAAATCAAGGAACTAAGCTAATTTCCGGATCTTATCTTTTATGCATCGCCCCTAAAATATATACCTATATTTTAGGACTTTGTTGGATTTGTTTAATCAAATAGTGTGCTATCGGATATACTATGATGGAATATTATTTTTGAAGGCCAAAAATCAAGGAACTACTGTGGCTGTTTGTGTGCTATATATATTGAAGACCATAGACCTTTTTAGGCAACTGAAGCTCTCGTGAAGAATTGTTTTCTTTGTCTAGGGTTTTAGCGTGTCAATTGTTTTATTGTGAGCCTATCTTGTATCAACTTGATACTTGCTTAGGACTGTGTTCTTGAGTTGTATTCTTTTAATCTACTCCTAAGCTTTGAAGTATGGAGATAGGTATTGTTTGAAGTGTGTCTTCACCAAATTGTTTGTTTGCTTACGATCACGCTGGGTGCGTGGTTAAGAGGAGAAGGGACGGGGTCTCTGATCTAGGTGGGCCTAGGTTGAAGAAAGCACGGGTAGTGACTAGGTGACGAAGTGTAAATGGGTCGTTTGCTGGAAGCTTCTAACTAGTATTATCATAGTGGATTCTCTCCTGGATTGGTATCCCCCAGAGTAGGTCGTGTTATACGCCGAACTGGGTTAACAAACACAGTGTGTTATTTTATTTCCAGTTATTTATCGTTTATTATTTATTGCTTCTGCTGTAACCAGTGTAGTGTCAAAGGTTCCCCCATCCGGTACCCCATTTGGACAACGCCAGAATTTCAGAATCTACACCCTTTTTGAGATTGAATTGTCAAGTTTTCTCATGTTGAGATTTATCCAATTTGGAAATAGCATATCGATCACTTTTGTGAGTGTACATAAAAATTAGGTAATAAGAATTAGGTTTTATTTTTGTAATGTTGAATATAAAGAGCTTATATTTTCCAATATGATAGTTTAAAGTGAATGGTCTAACCTTTTGTCATATAATATATAGTTAAATTTGTATCTATTCAAAGAGAAACTTGTGTCAACTTTTTTTTATCATATAAACCCGAAACTTGACATGAAAAATAGTTTTTATTTATCCAACTCTTTTGTCAACCTATTAAAATGGAAGTTTATCTTTAGGAGAATATTCAACTTTTTTTAAACAAAAGAACTATCAACTTCCACTGTTAATAAAAAAATGACAATTTTGATACTTTTTAATGTTATAAAGAAATCAATTTAAAATGTCTATTTGTGGGAAATGTCATGAGATGAGAAACCCTATTCTATTGTGAGGATAAAATTAAAATGTTACTTGTCGTAAATTATGTCTGCACTCGTGTTTTAATTATAACTAATGTTGTAAGAATCGGACCGCCCGGTTCGACCGGTTATCCTGTGAATCAGGCACAACACCATTCCGGAAGAATAGACTGAACCGCTAGTCAGTAAAACCGGCAAAAAACCGTGTTGAATTGTGTGAACTTGGAAAATCGACGAACCGTAAAACCGGCCTGTTCTTTCAGTTTTAGATGAAAAAAATATCAATTTAAATTTATTTTTCTTTCCTATTTTCATTTATTTGAAACCGTGGCTGAGAACAGGTTCGTTTCCCCTATTTTAAATTTCCCTATATCGTTGTTGTGCTAATAAAAGCACTGAAGTTTGTTATTTTTTATTATAAAAATACTTGTTATTTAATCCTTAAATCGTTTTATTATGAGTCAAGATGAAATATGAGAGTTCAATCGTCTACTTGAAATCATCATTTATTCACATAATCTTTTGAAATCATTTTTGCACTTTTAGAGCTTAGAAACAATATGATTCCTCGATGTATCAATGATCTTGTTCAATTGGTTCAATAACCGTTCAACCGGTTGAACCATGACCCGGAAGTCTCACCGGTTCACTCTCCGGTCCGGTTCTTAAAACACTGGCTATAACTTATAAGAACCTCTATAAGTATGACTTCAAAAGTGTACTAAAATGCACCTATACCTTTAGGGTATAAAAGATTATATAGAGTTATTTAATACAAACAACACAACTATTTTTTTCAACAAACAAAATGGCGAGTAATTTCTTCACTATAAAATATAGAATTTCGTCTAACTACCATGCCAATTCTAGGGCAGTTATGTTTCATAAAAATAAACCATCGAGTAGTTACAATAAGAATGATATACAATTTATATCACAATTATTTAGATTATATATATTTCACAACTTCTAATAATATATATAGTCATTATAAACAAAATTGCATGTTATCATCAATTAGATCTATTAAATTAAATAATCGATACAAGTATAAACAATATCACTTTAAAGGATAATAGCTATAGTCAATATAGGTCTAACATATAAGATATTATAATTTGAGAAATTTATAAATTTATTTAGAGTACCACAAAAGCTAAAGAAACAAGTTGGAACAATACATCCTTTTTATAACCTTACAAAGAGTTAACTATTTAAACATTTAAATATGTTTCACATATGATGACAAATTATGATTTAAATTTTTAACTAAAATCAATTTTGTCTCAATTTTATTTTTTCTTGTTAATTAAGTAACCAACCCGTTTATGCTAAATACTTAACATACTTATTAAGTAGCAATTAACAAGAAAAATTGAGGAGGTTACACTTACGCCTTAGCAGTTGAAAACACCAACAAAACAAAATAACGTCCGAACGACTCACTAAAAGAGTGGAAATGGTTGTAAATACCAATATACTTTCCTTAATTAAAAATAAAGAACTAAAATTTATCGCTTAAAATTGATAAGAAACAAATACAAGGTATAACATTAAAGCTATTAGCCACTTCTTAACACTCATTCACACCTTTCATGTGTAACTACTTCATAAAACCTTCAAACTAACCGAGTGTTTTTTAACCAACATAATCCAACATTTGATTGGTTTTTATATATAAATATATCTCATTTCACAATCCCTTCCAACATACAATTCACTTTACCACACATATCAAACTCACAATTAAAACAAAATGCAAAAAACCACTTCAAATATTGAGAAGCTAAGGGTTCAATCGTTATCAATTCTCTGCACGTCTCACCATTTTCATGATTTTTCTGACTTTTCTCCCCTTCAAGAAAGAATTGATTCAAATTGTAGCACCAAACAACAAAGTAACAACAACGTTCTTTTAGATGTTGATGAGTTTGCTCCAATTCAAGGTAAACTTGATCCAGATTGTAGCACAAAACAACAAATTAACATTGATTATTTTTTTAGTTTTGATGACTCTGCTCCCGTTCAAGAAAAACTCGATCCAGATTGTAGGACTAGGCAACAAATTCCCGACAATGATGAAGGAAAGTTTAGTTTCGGATGCACTAAAGTCCAAGGAATGCATATATATGCCGACGAGATATTTGAAAATGGAAAAATACGACCATTACTCCATAATTTTGACCAATCTCTTTTCTTCTTTTCGACCCCAAGTAATGACGGCTCGCATCTTCGACCACCAGTAAAGAAGATCTTTCTTAATAATTCCACAAATCGACTCTCAAGATCAGGTGGTATTTCAAAAGAACTTCAAAATGAGCCATTGCAAAATATGACAATGGTTGAGATGAAGGTTTCGAATGAGTGTTACGAAAAAAGAAACTCGACAGGATCGTCAAATTTGTGGAGATTTCGACAACACATGAAACTTCGAAGTAAGGATTCTTTAATTTTAATGAATCCTTCGGTTCCAAAAAAGTCCAGCAAAATAAAGGTGGATAACATTGTCGTTAAAAAGAGGAACGAGGAAAAACACAAAATTGCATTATCGGCTTACGAGAAGTTTTATGTAACAAATAAAACGAGAAAAGATAGCAACAAACGAAAATCGTTTTTGCCATACAAACACCAATTGTTCGGTCTCTTTTCCAGCATGAATGGATTAAGTAGGAATCTACACCCTTTTTGAGATTGAATTGTCAAGTTTTCTCATGTTGAGATTTATCCAATTTGGAAATAGCATATCGATCACTTTTGTGAGTGTACATAAAAATTAGGTAATAAGAATTAAGTTTTATTTTTGTAATGTTGAATATAAAGAGCTTATATTTTCCACTATGATAGTTTAAAGTGAATGGTCTAACCTTTTGTCATATAATATATAGTTAAATTTGTATCTATTCAAAGAGAAACTTGTGTCAATTTTTTTTTATCATATAAACCCGAAACTTGACATGAAAAATAGTTTTTATTTATCCAACTCTTTTGTCAACCTATTAAAATGGAAGTTTATCTTTAGGAGAATATTCAACTTTTTTTAAACAAAAGAACTATCAAATTCCACTGTTAATAAAAAAATGACAATTTTAATACTTTTTAATGTTATAAAGAAATCAATTTAAAATGTCTATTTGTGGGAAATGTCATGAGATGAGAAACCCTATTCTATTGTGAGGATAAAATTAAAATGTTACTTGTCGTAAATTATGTCTGCACTCGTGTTTTAATTATAACTAATGTTGTAAGAATCGGACGGCCCGATTCGACCGGTTATCCTGTGAATCAGGCACAACACCGTTCTGGAAGAATAGACTAAACCGCTAGTCAGTAAACCCGGCAAAAAATCGTGTTGAATTGTTGTGAACTTGGAAAATCGACGAACCGTAAAACCGGCCTGTTCTTTCAGTTTTAGATGAAAAAAATATCAATTTAAATTTTATTTTTTTTCCTATTTTCATTTATTTGAAACCGTGGCTGAGAACAGGTTCGCGTTTCCCCTATTTTAAATTTCCCTATATCGTTGTTGTGCTAATAAAAGCACTGAAGTTTGTTATTTTTTATTATAAAAATACTTGTTATTTAATCCTTAAATCGTTTTATTATGAGTCAAGATGAAATATGATAGTTCAATCGTCTACTTGAAATCAACATTTATTCACATAATCTTTTGAAATCATTTTTGCCCTTTTAGAGCTTAGAAACAATATGATTCTTTGATGTATCAATGATCTTGTTCAATTGGTTCAATAACCGTTCAACCGGTTGAACCATGACCCGGAAGTCTCACCGGTTCACTCTCCTGTTCGGTTCTTAAAACACTGGCTATAACTCATAAGAACCTCTATAAGTATGACTTCAAAAGTGTACTAAAATGCACCTATACCTTTAGGGTATAAAAGATTATATAGAGTTATTTAATACAAACAACACAACTATGTTTTTCAACAAACAAAATGGCGACTAATTTCTTCACTATAAAATATAGAATTTCGTCTAACTACCATGCCAATTCTAGGGAAGTTATGTTTCATAAAAATAAAGCATCGAGTAGTTACAATAAGAATGATATACAATTTATATCACAATTATTTAGATTATATATATTTCACAACTTCTAATAAAATAATATATATATATATATAGTCATTATAAACAAAATTGCATGTTATCATCAATTAGATCTATTAAATTAAATAATCGATAAAAGTATAAACAATATCACTTTAAAGGATAATAGCTATAGTCAATATAGGTCTAACATATAAGATATTATAATTTGAGAAATTTATAAATTTATTTAGAGTACCACAAAAGCTAAAGAAACAAGTTGGAACAATACATCCTTTTTATAACCTTACAAAGAGTTAACTATTTAAACATTTAAATATGTTTCACATATGATGACTGTCACATCGCGTTTTTTTAATTATTTATTTGATTTAATTTATTTATTTAAATTCCATGTTGTGTGATTTATTTTAAATATGTGGCTTTAGTGTAGTGGTGTGAATATAATAGTAGTGTTTTTAGGAGGTGTAAATAGAGAATTTAAGTGGGCTTATGAGAGAGGGCAATTTAGTAATTTGGGAATAAGGTTTTGACCTAGGTATAAGTTTTGAAAACTTAGAGAGAGAAATCATTTATCATAAGTTTTGTGAAGAGTGGAAAGAGAGAAAGCTAGAGAAGAAGAGGAAGAACATAGAAGAAGGAGCCAAGAGGGGAAGATTGGGGAGCTAATTCTTGAAGAATTAGAGGTAAGAGAGTAGTTATTTATGATTGTGGGTGACCAAGAGGGAGGAGAAATTCCATTTCTCTTTGCCCAAACCCTCTCACCCTTTATACTCTAAAGTTCATAACTTTATGAGTTCTATGAATCAAAATGTTATCTTTCTTGTTGATTTAGTGTTATTCATGTATTATAATGCTAGAAATATATGTTGATGATTTCAATT
Source organism: Trifolium subterraneum (assembly GCA_951799995.1). Taxonomy (NCBI): domain Eukaryota; kingdom Viridiplantae; phylum Streptophyta; class Magnoliopsida; order Fabales; family Fabaceae; genus Trifolium; species Trifolium subterraneum. Next base: position 21,888,980 of record OX637464.1, on the reverse strand, counting down.
TCGAAAATCTATGGTTGTTGGTTTGAAATTGCATGTTCATGAGCTTTTGAGGAAAAATATGATAAATCTCACATTGATGATGATTTTAATGGTTTTAAGTTATGAAACTTGTACTTCTATGTATGATAACATGTTTATGATCTAAAGGAGACACCTTTTTAAAACTGGAACACATTTTTGAATGATTTGGGGGTGGAATCCAAACGGTCGCGAAAACAGAGCAGCAATTATGGGCACGTGTCGCCAGGCGAGAGCTAGCGAGAGCTAGCGAGGGAACTTGCTAGGCTCGCCAGAGCTCGCCAGAGCTCGCCAGCCAGCCCTATGCTCTCTGACTTGCTTCGCTTCGGCGAGAGCTAGCGAGAGATGGCGAGAGGTCGCCAGGTACTCGCTAGGGCTCGCTAGAGGGCGAGTGAGCCTCTGACTTGCCTCGCTATGGCGAGAGCTAGCGAAAGCTGGCGAAGGCAATCAGGTTTATTTGATTATTAATTGATGAAGGGATAGCTTGGTGTATAGTTTGCTAGTCTTATAGTAATACATAAATGATTGATGTTGGAATTATAATGAATTTGACGGATGGTGATGTTTCTATATGATTGTTGGAATAAATATACATAATAATATTGATGATGAATGTATATAAGTATGTTATGTGTTGACGAATGATTGATGGTGGAATTATGTATACATGAGGTTGCATAATGGTGGTGAATAACATACGTTATATATATGTTCATGCATCATGATTGAGTCTATTGATGAAGCTTGGGCGTTTGACCCATAACGAATTGATGAAGCTTGGACGTTTGATCCATAACGCATAGGATTCTTGTATCCTTATTTTGGTTAATGGTACCGCATGCATGTAGTCGTGTCTAGGGGACATGGCATGAAGGTGACATTAGATGCATTTAGGAAGGTGAACCTTAAGTGTGCTATATGTGATAATGATGTGATATTTGTCTAATTATGTGCTAAGTGTTTTCTTGCATATAAGTTGTTAACCATTGATGGTGTGAATTTGGATACGTATATTAGATGATCAAATGTACGTGTCTTATTGATGTCGTTGGATTGCTATTATATACATGCCCAATATATGTACAATAGATTAATATATGCATTGTATATGTTGGATTAAATGTTAGTAATTTACTAGCATTTATTATATGTTGATTATAAGTAACTAACTCTCTATTTTTGTATGTAATGGATCGTTGGGCGATTCAGATTCTCAGGCGTGAGGATTTGCTTTGCTTGCTTAGGAGGAGTAACCGACATTTGTTGCTAGTATTTAGGGTAAGGGGATGAGTCGCTATTCTAGTATCGTGTCTTGTCCATTTGCTCTGGTGGTTGTAACACCGTGTTGGGGTTTAGTCTTATCGGACTTATGTCTAGTGTTGCTTTTAGACCTTGTCTTTGTATGATGTTGTAAGGCTTTATGCCAAGTACTTAATTATCCATTTGTTGATGTTAAGACATGCATAGGTGATTTACGTGGATGTGGATTTTATTATGTTGATGGATTATTTAGCCGATGATTAGCGTTTATGATTTGAATCATAACTTGTCATCATATGTGAAACATATTTAAATGTTTAAGTAGTTAACACTTTGTAAGGTTATAAAAAGGATGTATTGTTCCAACTTGTTTCTTTAGCTTTTGTGGTACTCTAAATAAATTTATAAATTTCTCAAATTATAATATCTTATATGTTGGACCTATATTGACTATAGCTATTATCCTTTAAAGTGATATTGTTTATACTTGTATCTTATTGTAATTACTCGATGCTTTATTTTTATGAGACATAACTTCCCTAGAATTGGCATGGTAGTTAGACGAAATTCTATATTTTATAGTGAAGAAATTACTCGCCATTTTCTTTGTTGAAAAAAATAGTTGTGTTGTTTGTATTAAATAACTCTATATAATCTTTTATACCCTAAAGGTATAGGTGCATTTTAGTACACTTTTGAAGTCATACTTATAGAGGTTCTTATAAGTTATAGTCAGTGTTTTAAGAACCGGACCGGTGAGTGAACCGGTGAGACTTCCGGGTCATGGTTCAACCGGTTGAACGGTTATTGAACCAATTGAACAAGATCATTGATACATCAAAGAATCATATTGTTTCTAAGCTCTAAAAGTGCAAAAATGATTTCAAAAGATTATGTGAATAAATGTTGATTTCAAGTAGACGATTGAACTCTCATACTTCATCTTGACTCAGAATAAAACGATTTAAGGATTAAATAACAAGTATTTTTATAATAAAAAATAACAAATTTCAGTGCTTATATTAGCACAACAACGATATAGGGAAATTTAAAATAGGGGAAACGCGAACCTGTTCTCAGCCACTGTTTCAAATAAATGAAAATATGAAAAAAAAAATTAAATTGATATTTTTTTCATCTAAAACTAAAAGAACAGGCCGGTTTTCCGGTTCGTCGATTTTCCAAGTTCACAACAATTCAACACGGTTTTTTTCCGGTTTAACTGACTAGCGGTTCAGTCTATTCTTCTGGAACGGTGTTGTGCCTGATTCACAGGCTAACCGGTCGAACCGGGCGGTCCGATTCTTACAACATTGGTTATAATTAAAACACGAGTGCAGACATAATTTACGACAAGTAACATTTTAATTTTATCCTCACAATAGAATAGGGTTTCTCATCTCATGACATTTCCCACAAATAGACATTTTAAATTGATTTCTCATTTTATATGCAAAAGAGAACATATTTTTTATAACATTAAAAAGTATCAAAATTGTCATTTTTTTATTAACAGTGGAAGTTGATAGTTCTTTTGTTTAAAAAAAGTTGAATATTCTCCTAAAGATAAACTTCATTTTAATAGGTTGACAAAAGAGTTGGATAAATAAAAACTATTTTTCATGTCAAGTTTCGGGTTTATATGATAAAAAAAATTGACACAAGTTTCTCTTTGAATAGATACAAATTTAACTGTATATTATATGACAAAAGGTTAGACCATTCACTTTAAACTATCATATGGGAAAATATAAGCTCTTTATATTCACCATTACAAAAATAAAACCTAATTCTTATTACATAATTTTTATGTACACTCACAAAAGTGATCGATATGCTATTTCCAAATTGGATAAATCTCAACATGAGAAAACTCGACAATTCAATCTCAAAAAGGGTGTAGATTCCTACTTAATCCATTAATGCTGGAAAAGAGACCGAACAATTGGTGTTTGTATGGCAAAAACGATTTTCGTTTGTTGCTATCTTTTCTTGTTTTATTTGTTACATAAAACTTCTCGTAAGCCGATAATGCAATTTTGTGTTTTTCCTCGTTCCTCTTTTTAACGACGATGTTATCCACCTTTATTTTGCTGGACTTTTTTGGAACCGAAGGATTCATTAAAATTAAAGAATCCTTATAGTCACCGTTACTTCGAAGTTTCATGTGTTGTCGAAATCTCCACAAATTTGTCGATCCTGTTGAGTTTCTTTTTTCGTAACAGTCATTCGAAACCTTCATCTCAACCATTGTCATATTTTGCAATGGCTCATTTTGAAGTTCTTTTGAAATACCACCTGATCTTGAGAGTCGATTTGTGGAATTATTAAGAAAGATCTTCTTTACTGGTGGTCGAAGATGCGAGCCGTCATTACTTGGGGTCGAAAAGAAGAAAAGAGATTGGTCAAAATTATGGAGTAATGGTCGTATTTTTCCATTTTCAAATATCTCGTCGGCATATATATGCATTCCTTGGACGTCAGTGCATCCGAAACTAAGCTTTCCTTCATCATTGTCGGGAATTTGTTGCCTAGTCCTACAATCTGGATCGAGTTTTTCTTGAACGGGAGCAGAGCCATCAAAACTAAAAAAATCATCAATGTTAATTTGTTGTTTTGTGCTACAATCTGGATCAAGTTTACCTTGAATTGGAGCAAACTCATCAACATCGAAAAGAACGTTGTTGTTACTTTGTTGTTTGGTGCTACAATTTGAATCAATTCTATCTTGAAGGGGAGAAAAGTCAGAAAAATCATGAAAATGGAGAGACGTGCAGAGAATTGATAACGATTGAACGCTTAGCTTCTCAATATTTGAAGTGGTTTTTTGCATTTTGTTTCAATTGTGAGTTTGATATGTGTGGTAAAGTGAATTGAATGTTGGAAGGGATTGTGAAATGAGATATATTTATATATAAAAACCAATCAAATGTTGGATTATGTTGGTTAAAAAACACTCGGTTAGTTTGAAGGTTTTATGTAGTTACACATGAAAGGTGTGAATGAGTGTTAAAAAGTGGCTAATAGCTTTAATGTTATACCTTGTATTTGTTTCTTATCAATTTTAAGCGATAAATTTTTGTTCTTTATTTTTAATTAAGGAAAGTATATTGGTATTTACAACCATTTCCGCTCTTTTAGTGAGTCGTTCAGACGTTATTTTGTTTTGTTGGTGTTTTCAACTGCTAAGGCGTAAGTGTAACCTCCTCAATTTTTCTTGTTAATTGCTAAATAATAAGTATGTTAAGTATTTAGCATAAACGGGTTGGTTACTAAATTAACAAGAAAAAATAAAATTGAGACAAAATTGATTTTAGTTAAAAATTTAAATCATAACTTCTCATCATATGTGAAACATATTTAAATGTTTAAATAGTTAACTCTTTGTAAGGTTATAAAAAGGATGTATTGTTCCAACTTGTTTCTTTAGCTTTTGTGGTACTCTAAATAAATTTATAAATTTCTCAAATTATAATATCTTATATGTTGGACCTATATTGACTATAGCTATTATCCTTTAAAGTGATATTGTTTATACTTGTATTGATTATTTAATTTAATAGATCTAATTGATGATAACATGCTATTTTGTTTATAATGACTATATATATATATATATATATATATATATATATATATTATTCTATTAGAAGTTGTGAAATATATATAATCTAAATAATTGTGATATAAATTGTATATCATTCTTATTGTAACTACTCGATGCTTTATTTTTATGAGACATAACTTCCCTAGAATTGGCATGGTAGTCAGACGAAATTCTATATTTTATGAGACATAACTTCCCTAGAATTGCCATTTTGTTTGTTGAAAAAAATAGTTGTGTTGTTTATATTAAATAACTCTATATAATCTTTTATACCCTAAAGGTATAGGTGCATTTTAGTACACTTTTGAAGTCATACTTATAGAGGTTCTTATAAGTTATAGTCAGTGTTTTAAGAACCGGACCGGAGAGTGAACCGGTGAGACTTCCGGGTCATGGTTCAACCGGTTGAACGGTTATTGAACCAATTGAACAAGATCATTGATACATCAAAGAATCATATTGTTTCTAAGCTCTAAAAGTGCAAAAATGATTTCAAAAGATTATGTGAATAAATGTTGATTTCAAGTAGACGATTGAACTCTCATACTTCATCTTGACTCAGAATAAAACGATTTAAGGATTAAATAACAAGTATTTTTATAATAAAAAATAACAAATTTCAGTGCTTTTATTAGCACAACAACGATATAGGGAAATTTAAAATAGGGGAAACGCGAACCTGTTCTCAGCCGCGGTTTCAAATAAATGAAAATAGGAAAAAAAAAATTAAATTGATATTTTTTTCATCTAAAACTGAAAGAACAGGCCGGTTTTCCGGTTCGTCGATTTTCCAAGTTCACAACAATTCAACACGGTTTTTTTCCGGTTTAACTGACTAGCGGTTCAGTCTATTCTTCCGGAACGGTGTTGTTCCTGATTCACAGGCTAACCGGTCGAACCGGGCGGTCCGATTCTTACAACATTGGTTATAATTAAAACACGAGTGCAGACATAATTTACGACAAGTAACATTTTAATTTTATCCTCACAATAGAATAGGGTTTCTCATCTCATGACATTTCCCACAAATAGACATTTTAAATTGATTTCTCATTTTATATGCAAAAGAGAACATATTTTTTATAACATTAAAAAGTATCAAAATTGTCATTTTTTTATTAACAGTGGAAGTTGATTGTTCTTTTGTTTAAAAAAAGTTGAATATTCTCCTAAAGATAAACTTCATTTTAATAGGTTGACAAAAGAGTTGGATAAATAAAAACTATTTTTCATGTCAAGTTTCGGGTTTATATGATAAAAAAATTGACACAAGTTTCTCTTTGAATAGATACAAATTTAACTATATATTATATGACAAAAGGTTAGACCATTCACTTTAAACTATCATATGGGAAAATATAAGCTCTTTATATTCACCATTACAAAAATAAAACCTAATTCTTATTACCTAATTTTTATGTACACTCACAAAAGTGATCGATATGCTATTTCCAAATTGGATAAATCTAAACATGAGAAAACTTGACAATTCAATCTCAAAAAGGGTGTAGATTGAAGGTGCGTGGAGAAAACACAAGAAGGGGGGTTGAATTGTGTTTTGGATATTTTAAAAACTTTCCAAGATATTTAAAATCTTTTCAGAGTCTTTAAAGCACAGCGGATTATTCACACAATTAACTTATGGCGTCATGCATGATGAAAGAGTAAATGAGAGAGTGAGAGAGAGGAGAACACACAATAATTTATACTGGTTCCCCTCACAAATTGAGAGTATTCCAGTCCCCTTGTTTCCAAGAGAGTTTCACTATAATCACGAGGATTACAATAGTTGCTCAAGCACACAAGCTCAAGACTTCCTGCTCTTAGTAACACAAGACATGGAGACTTCCTTGCTTTGATCACTCAAGATCAAAGACTTCCTTGCTGAAGCACACAAGCTTGAGACTTCCTGCTCTAAGTCACACAAGACAGAGAGACTTCCTTGCTCTGATCACACAAGATCAGAGGCTTCCTTGCTCAAGCACTCAGGCTCAAGACTTCACTGCTCTAATCACTAAGACTGAGACTTACGTGCTTCTACACTAAGCAGAAGACTTTCTTGCTTCTACACTAAGCAGAAGACTTACTACTAACTTAAGAGCTTAAAACTTATTACAAACATAATAACTTCAGAGGCTCTAAGCTAGTTTCTATGCTCACTTCATTTGAGAGATATTATCTATTACAGTTCAAATTCTCACTTTCTTCTGAGATTTTATCTAATGGTGAGCTCTAGTCATGAATTCTTTCTTTGGCATATTTATATGAGTTGAGAAAGACATTGAGACGTTGGAGAAATTCCCGTTGCATCTTGGACAGCTGTAGACATTGAAGATCCGTTGAGTAAAGCCACGTCTTCCTTTGCAGAGAAGCTTCACCTTTGCTGTCTGTCCAATGGTACATTTATAAGGTACAACTAGCTCCTAGAGGGATCATATCCTTTGTGACCGTTGCATTTTAGTTGACCTTAGAACAAGTCATCAGGCTTGATAAGTTGTAGTTGATGTAGCCCTCTGATGAATGGGAATTCCTTTGCTTCTGATGAACCTTTGATAATTTGGAGTCTGATTGGTCTTTGAATGGTTGGCCTCTGATAGTCTTTCGTAATTCAGCTTCTGAACGTCTTCATCCTCTGAATGACTTATGACTAGCAGACAGCCTCTGAACTCTTGTAGGCCTCTGAACATCCTTGAGCTTCTTAAACTCCTCAGAGTTCCTGAACAGCTTCCAGACGTTCTGATCTACTTTGAGCTTTTGAACTTTGTATAGCTTCTGACCACGTTGTAGCATCTGAACTCTTTCAGAGTCTAAATATTCAGACTTCCATTGGTTTCATCAGAGTTGAAATTAAGTGTGCTCTTGATTAAACGTTGAGTTCTCCTGCACTTAATTTAACAATTAGTACCATCAATTGTTCATTTAATACTTTGTTATCATCAAAACTTAAGGGTGTGTATTAACACATATTTTGTTCCAACAATCTCCCCCTTTTTGATGATGACAAACACAAGTATTAAATACAATTGTTGTTGATAAAAATCAGCTATGTTGACATTAGGCTTCTGAGTTTTGCAAGCTCCCCCTAAGTCTGATAACCCATAGGGTTAGGTTTGTAAGCTCTCCCTATTTTGTATCCATAGTTAATTTTAATCAGTTTCAGAAGTACTTTATTATATGACTTAAATTATTCATATTTCACTATGTAAAGAACAAGGTTTGCAAGCTTCTTCTTTCCATAGTGTGATAATCTTTGAGTAAAGTTGCACCCTTACTCAAGAACTAACTATGAATAATAAACTTCAATTAATAAATGCATTCTCCTTGAAATTTAAGCCCTTAATGCAGATGCAAGATGAAGCAATATTTAAATTGAAGCAATATTTAAATTGAATGACAAAAAAGGATCAGAGGCGCTTAAAGACTTCTACATACACACTTGGTTCTGATGGTTATCATTAACAGCTTCAGAGTTCAAAATATTTTCAAACAGTTCAGAGCTTTTTAAAAAAAAATCTTTTCAAAGAAAAATAGCTCAGAGTCTGAACAAAAATTAAAAATTTTAAGAGCGAGATTTTATCCCGTGTATATTTGTTAAAAATGGTGTTTAGATAATTTACAATTGTAAATGTTTTTAAAATGTTATAGTCAACAATTCTTATAAAAATAATTGATGATCTAATTTGAAATTTAAATTTAGTCATCCCCCTTTGTATAATAGTGATTTTAATTTTTTTATCAGCAATAACTTGTTTCGTCGCGTATGTTTGTATTATAAAGATTAAATTTGAGAAATTTCATTAACAAAATGTATTTCTATACCGATAAAAATTGATATAATATTTGATTTCATTCGATTACTTTTATACCATGGTAAATATTTTAAGAAATGATATAATCAACAATTCTTATAAAATGATTGACCATCTACTTTGGCCTTAAATTTTTTTTATTAGTTAGAACTTATCTCACGTATGGTAATTATTTTGAAAATTTTATCAATTAAAATTTGTTTAATATATGATAGTTAATTCTAAATTTATACATCATGTGAAGAATGTGGAGATTCATGTGTGAACGAAGCAAGGAAGATGAACACTTGATCACAAATGCAGAGAAAGCTCTAAACTTTTATTAACTCACAAAACTGACTATTACAATAGGGTAGTTCTATATATATACTCTTCTAACTTCCTTAGAGCAGTTACAATGAAAATAACTAACTAACTAACAGATAGGGACAAGGTAGTTACTAACTAATAACTAGTTAGTTGAATTATTTGAAGTACAAGTAGTTGAGTTCAGCTTCTTATCTTCACATTTGACATGCCCCCTCAAGCTGGAAAAGATATCTATCGTTCCAAGCTTGCTTTGCAAATTGTGGAAAGGACCTGGATGGAGTGATTTTGTGAAGATGTCTGCAACCTGTTCCTTTGAAGCTATAGGCAGCAGGTGTAAAAGTCCTGCTTGTACCTTGTCTCTCACAACATGGCAGTCGATCTCTATGTGTTTAGTACGTTCGTGGAAGACAGGGTTAGCTGCTATGTGAATGGCAGACTTGTTGTCACAGTATAGAATGATGGGAGTAGAATGTGTGATGTGAAAATCTTGTAGAAGATATAGTAGCCATTGCCCTTCACAAGTAGCTTGGGCTAAAGCTCTATACTCTGCCTCAGAAGAGGATCTCGAAATGACATTTTGTTTCTTGCTTTTCCAACTGATGAGGGAGCTACCAAGGAAAAAACAAAAACCTGTTGTTGATCTTCTAGTATCAAGGCATGCACCCCAGTCAGAATCAGAGAACCCTTTGAGATTGAGTGTTGATGATGTTTTGAAGAGCAAACCTTGGCCAGGGTTGTTTTTGAGATACTTCAAAACATGTACTCCTGCAAGCATATGTTCAGTGGTGGGTGAATCCAAGAACTGACTGAGCTTGCTTACAGCATAAGCAATCTCAGGTCTGGAATGTGTGAGATATAGCAGTCTGCCAATAAGCCTTCTATACACTGTGGGATCAGATATAGGATCTCCAGAAGACTTGTGGAGTTGCAGTTGTGGTTGCATAGGAGTAGGACAAGGTTTGGCACCAAGCATACCAGCATCTTCTCTTAAATCCAAAGCATATTTTCTTTGACATAGAGAAATTCCCTCTTTGGATCTAGCCACTTCAAAACCAAGGAAATATTTGAGATTTCCTAAGTCTTTAATGCTAAATTTGTCATCCAATAAGGTCTTAATGTTGTGTATTTCACTCATGTCAGTTCCACCCAAGACAAGATCATCAACATATACTAGGATTACAGTGAAGCCAGTTGAAGTTTGTTTGGTGAAAAGTGAATAATCAGCTTTGGATTGGATGTAACCTGAAGATGTGAGAGTTTCAGTAAGTTTTGTATTCCATTGTCTACTAGCCTGCTTCAAACCATAAAGGGATCTCTGTAGCTTGGAGACCAAGTTAGGTTGTGGCAGCTCTAAACCTGGTGGAGGCTGCATATAAACTTCTTCATTGAGATCTCCATGAAGAAATGCTGTATTCACATCAAGTTGAAAGAGTGGCCATTTTTGAGAAGCAGCTATTGCCATAAGGACTCGAACTGTGGTCATTTTTACTACTGGGCTGAAGGTATCCATGTAGTCAAGTCCTTCAGTTTGTGTAAACCCTTTAGCAACCAGCCTTGCTTTGTGTCTTTCAATTGTCCCATCAGCATGCAACTTCAATTTGAAGACCCATTTACAACCAATAGCTTTCTTATGAGAAGGCAAGGGTACAAGATTCCAAGTATTGTTCTTCATCAGAGCATTTAACTCAGTCTTGATAGCACCTTTCCAATTTTCATCACTAATTGCTTTCTCATAGCTTGTAGGTTCAGAGAGGGAGGACAAATTTAAAGTATAATGTTGATGTGTAGGTGAGAGATGTTGATAAGAAATAAAAGAGGATAGAGGGTACTTACTTGTAGAGGAGTTTGATGTATCTGCAGATGAGCTTTGAATTGTATTAGCAATTAAGTTGCAATGGAAGTCTTGTAAGTATCCAGGAGGATGAGTAATTCTAGTTGACTTTCTGAGTGGCGGTTTATTAATGATATGTGGTATAGTTGGAGAGGATTCAATAGTGGTTGTAGTGTCGTGACTAGAAATGACAGGTGAGGGAGAAAAGGGTGATGTGTTTGGAGTGGTAGGATCTGGTGTGATGTTTGCATTATCAGAAACTTGGTGTGGGGTGGATGGATGGTCATTGCTTGTTATATTTGGTGAACTATCAAGATCTAATGGATGGATAAGTTCATCAAAATATGATTGAATATGTGTCTGAGATGTAGGCACACAATCATTAGATTTTTCATTTGAAGTTTTATAAGGAAAAATGTGCTCAAAAAAGACAACATCTCTAGACAAAAATAGTTCCTTTGACTTTAAGTCAAATAAAATATGACCTTTAACACCAAGTTTAGATCCCAAGTAAATGCATTTCTTAGACCTTGAGTCTAATTTCTTTCTGTTATGTTGTAAAGTAGTAGCAAAACATAAGCATCCAAAAACTTTGAGTGATGCAATGTCAGGTAATGCATTATGCAAAATTTGAAAAGGAGATTTTTGAGACAAAAAAGGAGTGGGGAGTCTATTTATGATGTGAGTGGCATGACTAACTGCATGTGCCCAGAAAGTTTTGGACAAGTCAGCTTGGAATAGTAGAGCTCTAGCTGTGCTCAAAATATGTTGATGCTTTCTCTCTACTATTCCATTCTGCTGTGGTGTGGCTACACATGAACAGTGATGGACAATGCCATGCTCATTATAAAAGGTTTCAAGTTTAAATTCAGGTCCATTATCAGATCTTATGCATTTGATTTTAGCATTGAACTGAGTATGAGCCATATGCACAAATTTTTTGACTAACTGTGATGCTTCAGATTTAAGTTTCATGAAGTAGACCCAAGTGTATCTACTTTTGTTGTCAACAACAGTTAGAAAGTATTTGTATCCAAACATGGATGGTATAGATAGAGGTCCCCATATATCCATGTGGATCAAATCAAAAATATTTTCAGAAACATGATTGCTATTAGGAAATGGTAACCTCTTTTGTTTAGCATAAAAACAAATATCACAAGGTATAGAAGATTTTGAAATTTGTACAAAAGGAAATTTTTTATTGATTTCAATGAGCTTGTCATATGAAGTGTGACCAAGTCTCAAGTGCCACATATTACAATCTTTATTTCTGCCTAAACTATGATCTTGAGAAAGATGACTATCTAAAATGGATTTTTCACTAATGTGGTTTATACAATGGTTTGATAACTTTGTAATGCAGTGATCACTAAGAATTCTAGAAATGGTAACTGAGGGTGTGGTGAGGGTGTACAATCCATAGCTCATCTCAGCTACACCAATCATCCTCATTGAGTGTGTATCCTGAATCAAACACTTATCATTATCAAACATCAGTTGACAGTTCAAATTTTTGGTAAGTTTAGGTACAGAAATGAGATTGAAAGTAAAATCAGGGAAATATAGCACATCAGTCAAATAAAAAGACTTGTCAAACATGATAGTGCCTGCAAAACTAGTGGATACAGTGGTTCCATTTGGTAAAGTGATGTTTATAGGATTAATTTGTTTTATGCATTGAAAAAAGTGTTTAGAATAACATATGTGATCTGTAGCTCCTGTGTCTAGGATAAATTTTTCTGATTTAGGGAAGTTTGGAAGAGTACACAGAATACCTGAACTGGTAGAGGGCTTTGAGGTTATGTGATTTACACTATGAGATTGCAATGCGCCAGAATTTTGTAGAAGTGCTAGCAAGGCTTTGTGTTGGTCTGGTGTGAAGAGCAGTTTCCCAGAACCATGATCTCCTGCCTCTTCATCATAGGCCATTGATTTCGAATCATCTTCATTGAAGTTAGCACAGTTGTTAACCGTCCCATTTTGTTGCAAATGTGGTGGATAACCATGTTTCTTATAGCAATCTTCAACAATATGGTTAGTCATGCCACAATATGTGCAATATTTGGAATTCTTACCACGACCTCTTCCACCACTTGTTCTACCTCCTCTACCACGAGGGAACTGTGCTCTATTTGCTTGCTGAGAAGCAGAAGCAGCTAGGATCTTGGATTCATCCAAAGGGATAACTTGCTGTCTTTCTTGCTGTGCAAGTAACGAGTAAACTTTGCCAATATTTGGTAATGGCTCCATCAGCATAATCTGAGATCTTACATGAGAATACTGTTCATTGAGACCCTTCAAGAAACGAATAACTTGGTCTCCATCTCTATACTCACGCATCTTAGTAATGGCTTGACAATTCGCAGTACAATTGGAATTGGGAATGGGACGAAAATTGTCTAACTCTTGCCACAATTTTTTCATCTTTGTGTAGTAAGTAGAGATGGTAGAATCACCTTGTTTTAGGGTATAGATCTCTTCTTGTATGTCTGATATACGAAAAACATCACCTTGGTAGAAACGGTCCTTCAATTCTTTCCATATCTCTGAAGCTGTGTCGATCCACAAGATACTTTGTGAAATTTCTGGTTCCACTGCATTGCTTAACCAAGACATGACCATGGTATTGCATCTATCCCATGCAATCGAATCGCGATCTTCATCAAGAGGACGGGGAAGAGAGCCATTGATGAAGTGCAGTTTGTTCTTGGATCTGAGTGCAACCGTCATTGCTCTTGACCACGAGTGATAATTGGAACTAGAGAGTAATGGAGTGACGAGGACATTACCAGGATTTTCATTCGAATGGAGAAAGTATGGATTCAATGTGTCGTTCTGATAACCCCTGTTTTGAGTAGTAGCAGTGGTGCCATTGATGCTCCCTGCAACGCTATCTTCTGCCATGATGAAGATATATGTGTTCTTGAGTGAAGATTTAACAAAGAATGGAACAAGATCAAGTTCCAAAGATCAAGAACAGAGAAGAAACGAAAGGGTGAAAGAAACGAACAAGAAATTGCAATTAAAATTGCAGAGAAAAGAGAAATGATGTGAGTTCTGTGAGCTTAGAAACGCAGCAACAATGGTGAAACTCCACCAAAAATTGCGACTGATACCATGTGAAGAATGTGGAGATTCATGTGTGAACGAAGCAAGGAAGATGAACACTTGATCACAAATGCAGAGAAAGCTCTAAACTTTTATTAACTCACAAAACTGACTATTACAATAGGGTAGTTCTATATATATACTCTTCTAACTTCCTTAGAGCAGTTACAATGAAAATAACTAACTAACTAACAGATAGGGACAAGGTAGTTACTAACTAATAACTAGTTAGTTGAATTATTTGAAGTACAAGTAGTTGAGTTCAGCTTCTTATCTTCACATTTGACACATCAGAAATTATTTCATATACGATAATTCTTTTAAGAGAAAATGCAACGTGCACGAACAATGTAAATTTATTTTACACTGTCATTCGATACCAACCATATTGAATTCAATAACGATAGATAAAATAAACTTAAAATCTTACGAAAATGATGAATTTATGTTGATATTAAAAAAAAATAACATAAGAGATAAACTTTAAACTTTTTAAACTTAAGTGTCCAAATTAAAATTTAAAATACACATAAAATACAAAATAAGCAATTAAGCCTTTTAAAAAAATCTTAATCAAACAAAAATAAACACAATAGGATCACTCTTGCTTTTATTTATATTTTGTTTAAAAAAATACTAATTATAAAAAAAAAAAAATACTACACTCTCTCTCTCTCTCGGTTGACAGACCCAAGGCTTGGTCTGTTTGTTAATTTTTTCAATCACATACTGTAATTCATTTGTATTTTCTCTCTCTCTCTCTCTCTCCTCTCATGAAAGAAAAAAAAAACGGGGGGATTAGGAGAGGCATCTTCTTTCCCTTTTACTTGCTTCACCGAACCCTTATTTCCCCATCACCAAAGTACCAAATTCTTCATTTTTTCTCCACAACTAAAGCTTGCATACAAGAAATTCTTGAAGATTAGGCTTAGTTCCACTTAATAGAAAAGGATTAGAAGTTAAAGTTTCAAGTTGAGCTAGTAGAAAGAAAATGGTAGAAGAGGCTTGAAGCTCACAATCTTGTTCAATTTAAGAGGTGAGTTCTTAAATAAGGTAGAATAGGTTTGGAAAAACCCTTTCACTCTCTCTCAACGCATCTCCCTGCCTCTGCATATCTGAATTTTCTGTTTCAGGTCGGTTTCAATTGTAATATTTTAGTTAGTATTTGTTGCTGCTCCCCCAATATTTTTGGCAACATATGCCACTGAACAGAACCCTCTAGCTCCGGCGACGTATTATGGTAGTATATAAGAGAGTGTGTGTGTGTGTGGTACAAACATATTCAGGCGAAATGACTTCACATAGAATCTTAGTTTGACAACCTTGGATCATACCTTCATTATTGTAGTGGTACTTAAAGTGGTTTACGATTCTTATTTAAAGTCTCAAGGGTTTAAATTGTGGTCTACCTACCAAACTTTACTTACCTCGCCGCCCAACTCTGGAATACCAGGGTCCCCTTCCCTTGGGAACCAGAGGGTTTATATATAAAAAGAATCATATAAAGGTGATTTATTCTGTTTTCTGATTTATCTTATTTTGCATTGTATAATTGTGTTAATTTGTGTTGTTATTTTTTCTTGAGATTTTTGAAGGTATGGTATGCATTTTTGGAAGTATGAAACATACATGTTATGATTGTTTTGAAATTTTTCATGAGACTGGGTCATATGGTTCAACTTGTGGTCCACTAGTTCGATTGTTGACCCATTGGCCTAGTGCCATGACCGAGTCGATGTCAGGTAGTTTCATAACATTCATTTAGATACATGGAATTTCAAGCATTTTTGAACTATGCTATAATATATTGGAAACTTACTAGAAAGTGTCGTCGCACTGTCTGACAAACATATTTGATATTTTGATTGTTTTAAACTATAAGTTGATATGTTTTAGTCCTTTGTTTAATTTCTTTTGATGGCTTTGACTTTTTGCTACATATAAGTCGTTTTGAATCTGATATTGAAATGTATTTGTAGGTTAGAAACTGAGAATGGAGGAAGAAAATAATGAAATGAAATCATTTAAGGATCTGGGCTTATCTGAGTTATTGGTGGAAGCTTGTGACAATTTGGGTTGGAAGACTCCGCTAAAGATTCAAATAGAAGCAATTCCCCTTGCACTACAAGGTTGGATGTGATCTATGCTTCAAATATACCATTTTTTTTTTTGTAATATAGACTAGAATTGGACGGGAAGAAACCTTGCAAAATGATAATCCTTGTTATACAACCCAATGCAATTCGATTTTGAACCTAAAATTTACAATTTACATATATATTTGAGTTTTAATATTTTCAAAGTAATAATTATTGTTTCCAATAGTATTCTAATTCAACCACAAAATTTCATCTCCATATTTACTTCTTTAGTTCTGGACAATGGCATAGTTAATATTGGTTAAAGTTGAACTTGATTAAATTGCTGATAGGATCCAATTGGTATAGGAATAAAAATCAAAACACAGAAGTCGAAAGAAAGAAAAATACTGCTTTATTTAGGTAATAAGGTTAGAGATCAAACGGGATCTAACCATGTATACAATAGGTTTATGAAAGAGATAAAGAAATACTGGAATTTAAATTAGGGTAAGCAATTCGAGCTGCTTAACACTCCTATGCAGAGACTGCAATCTGAATACTTTTTTCTACGTACTCCCAATAATCAGTTCCATATAAATAGGATCTAGAGTTGTCTTCTCTCACTGCCACCTGGCAGTTATATCTGAGGCATTTAATTAGATGAATTAGTTGCACCATCCTGATCTCGTGCTTCTCTCCCTTTATTTTTGCGCTT
Source organism: Trifolium subterraneum (assembly GCA_951799995.1). NCBI lineage: Eukaryota > Viridiplantae > Streptophyta > Magnoliopsida > Fabales > Fabaceae > Trifolium > Trifolium subterraneum. Next base: position 21,872,239 of record OX637464.1, on the reverse strand, counting down.
TCTGGTATAAACTATACCGTATCTATCAATACCCCCTCCTTCAAGACTCTCTTTGACCTCAAAGAGAAAATCAGGGAACTCTTGTCTCATCTTTTCCACCAATTCCCATGAATTTTCAAATTCTGGTAGTCCTTGCCACTTCACTAAGACTTCTAACTCCCCCTTCTCATTGACCCTGGTGTCCTTTGCTTCCTCAGGGCCTGGCTCCAATTGCCAACTCTCATTCATGCAAGTAGGTAAGGGTTGAGTTTCTACATTTGCCGAGACTGCTTTTTTTAACAGCGATGCATGGAATACTGGATGTACTCTACTATCTTCTGGTAATTTGAGTTTGTAAGCCACAACCCCTATTCTTTCCATTATCTCATAGGGTCCATAATATCTAGGACTTAGCTTTTGGTTGAATCTCTTGGCCAACTTTTGCAACTTATAAGGTTGGATTTTTAAATAAACCTTATCTCCTACCTGATAATCTACCTCTCTTCTATGCTTGTTGGCTTGTACCCTCATTTGGTCTTGTGCTTTCAACAGTTGCTCTTTCATTTCCCTAATCATTTCATTCCTTTCAGCAGTTAATTTGTTGACTTCTTCTACTGCAGAAAGATGCACATCTCCTCTAACTAACACTGGTGGGCTTCTCCCATATAAAGCTTCAAAAGGAGTGGATTTAAGAGAGACATGGTAATTGGTATTATACCAAAATTCTGCCCAAGATAACCATTTAGGCCACATTTTAGGCTGCCTCCCTGTCAAGCACCTTAAGTACGTTTCCAAGCATCTATTCACTACCTCGGTCTGTCCATCAGACTGGGGATGATATGCACTACTGTACTTCAACTTTGTACCCGCCTGTTTGAACAACTCTGTCCAAAACGAACTCAGAAAAACCTTGTCCCTGTCGGAAACTATTGAACTAGGAAATCCATGCAGTCTGACTATTTCTTTGACAAATAATTCTGCTATATCCTTGGCTGTGTAAGGGTGCTTCACCGGCAAGAAATGAGCATATTTAGTCAACCTATCAACCACTACCATAATAGTATCTATTCCTTGAACTTTGGGTAATCCACCAATGAAATCCATGGATATATCACTCCACAATTGAGTGGGAATAGGTAATGGTTGTAGAAGACCACCAGGACTCAAAGTTTGGTATTTATTCCTTTGGCAAACTTCACAAGATTCAACATAGGACTTGATGCATTTCCTCATTCCTTCCCAATACACCAAACCTGCAATTTTCTTGTAAGTCCTTAGATAGCCCGAGTGTCCTCCAGTGGCTGTATCGTGAAACTCATGTAGGATCCAAGCTATCCGGGGTGATTGTTTTGGAATCACGATCCTTCCTTCGTGAAACAGTTTACCACCTCTCAGCTGATAACCAGGATGACTCATTGAGTTACTCACTAAATCTTGAATAAGATTTTTCAAATTTTCATCTCCCTGTATCTCTTCTTCTAATCCTTCCCAAGCTTCACATTGTATCATAGAAATAGTGGCATATTGCATCTGTCTTGAGAGGGCATCAGCAACATTATTTTCCCTTCCTGGTTTGTACTTCACCTCGAAATCAAAACCAATCAGCTTTGCTATCCATTTCTGTTGATCTTCACCCATCAACTTCTGTTCAGTGATGTGCTTTAGGCTCTTTTGATCAGTGTGAACTTGAAATTTTCTTCCCAACAGATATGGTCTCCATTTTTGTACAGCTATTACTATGGCCATAAGTTCCCTCTCGTACACAGACTTGCTTTGGGCCCTAGCAGATAAAGTCTGGCTCATGTATGCTATTGGTTTTCCGTCCTGCATCAATACTGCACCTATTCCATGGCCAGAAGCATCAGTTTCTAACACGAAATCCTTCTTAAAATCTGGCATAGCTAGGACTGGTATAGTGGTCATTGCTCTCTTTAAGATTTCAAAGGCCTGTTGTGGTTCTTCACCCCATTTAAAATTATCTTTCTTCAGTAACTGTGTTAATGGCCAAGCTATTTTGCTATAGTTCTTGACAAATTTCCTGTAGTAACCAGTTAAGCCCAAAAATCCCCTCAGCCCTTTTAAATCCTTAGGAACAGGCCACTTCAACATATCTTCTATTTTCTTAGGATTGGCTGATACTCCCCCCCCAGAAATAATATGGCCCAAGTATTCAATCTCTGTCTGGCCGAAAGAACATTTTTTTCTATTTGCAAACAGTTTGTGACTTTGTAGAGTTTGCAGAATTTTTGTTAAATGTAATACATGTTCAACCTTGTTGGTGCTATAAATGAGAATATCATCAAAAAAGACTAATACAAATTTTCTCAAATACGGTCTTAACACCTCATTCATCAATGCTTGGAATGTAGAGGGAGCATTGGTCTAGCCAAAAGGCATGACTAAGTATTCATAGTGGCCCTCATGTGTCCTAAAAGCAGTTTTGGCTATATCTGATTCTTTCATTCTAATCTGGTGATAACCAGATTTCAAATCCAATTTAGAAAATATGGTAGCACCGCCTAATTCATCTAATAACTCTTCAATTACAGGTATAGGGAATTTATTAGCCACAGTTACCTTGTTTAAAGCTCGGTAGTCAGTGCAGAACCTCCACCCTCCATCTTTTTTTTTAACCAACAAAATAGGACTTGAGAAAGGGCTTGTGCTATGCCTGATAATTCCAGCCTGCATCATTTCTTTTACCATTTTCTCTATTTCATTTTTCTGGTAAAATGGATATCTGTATGGTCTTAGGTTAGGGATAGCTGCATCTGGTTGTAATACTATGGCATGATCATGTTCCCTATGTGGTGGTAACCCAGTCGGCATGTTGAACACATCTTCAAATCTTGTAATTACTTCTTCCCAGTCAGAAGTAATCCCATGATTTATCTTGTCCTTCAACTCTCCTTCTACTTCTTGCACATAGAATCCCATCCCTTCTTTAGAAATAGCCTTTAACATGGTTCTCCAATTTACTTGGCTATTACACATGGATGGATCTCCTTGAATAATATGCTTGTTCCCTTGCACTTCCCACTTCAAGCATAAGTTGCTAAAATTTGCTTCAATGTTGCCTAGACTTGCCAACCAGTCCATGCCTAACACCATCTCTGAACCACTAAGTTCCATGATAAAAAAATGTTGTTGGAACTTAACATCTTGGATGTTAAATTTCAGCTCTTCACATACTCCCTGATTCTTCACCTTCTCTCCATTCCCCACCTCAATGACATAAGTAGGTGTCTCAGTTACTGTTAAACTGAGCTCTGTCACCAATTTAGAAGCTATGAAATTGCTTGTAGCTCCTGAGTCTATCAATGTCAACACCCTTCTGCCTGCTATGTCAGCCCACACCTTAAAAGACTTGTTGGAAGTGAATCCCTCTTTACTTTGCAAGGACAGTTGTAAAGTCTTCAACTCCTTTACTATTTCAACCTCTTCCTTCTGCTTTGTCCCCCAGTCCTCTCCTTCCTCCTCTTCACTACTTGCTTCGCATAATTTCAGTTGCATGTGCTTGAACTTGCACACATGTTCCCTATTCCATTTATCCCCACACTTGAAACACAATCCCTTCTTATGCCTTTCCTCCAACTCTTCCGGACTCAACCTCTTGCCTTTGAATTTATCTCCAGCTACAGCCCCCCTCTTATCACTATCTTTCTTGGCTCCTCCAAAATCACCAGGGTCTCTAAACTTTACTGTACCACCTCTATCCTTCCATTCTGCCTTCTCCTTACCTCCAGCTCCTCGTTTCATCAAGGCATCATTCTTTTCCTCCAACAACAGGGCACGATCCATAGTTTCTGCTAAGTCTCGACAATCATAGAGCTTCAGCTCAGCTTGAATTTCTTCTTTTAATCCATTTAAAAATATGCTATCCAACATCACCCTCTCTTCTCTTCTTATGGGAGCTACCAACGTTTCAAATTGCTCTCTAAACTCCATAACTGTTCCCTTTTGTTTCAGATTCAGCAATGGACCAAGTGGGTTTTGAAGGATTCCTGGTTGGAACCTTCGAATCAGTGAGAGTTTAAACTCATCCCAAGTCCTTGATGCAGTTTGTTCTTCCCACCACATAAACCAATTTAAGGCCTTATCCTCTAACGCGATCACAGCTGCATCTAACTTCTCATGAACGCGTACTTCATTCAAACGAAAATACCGTTCAATACGAACCAACCACCCATAAGCATCATCCCCTTTGAAGATTGGGATCTCTAGCTTACGTCGGCCTCCCTGGTACCTAGGAACGCGAGGACGTGATTCTCCCGATACCCTGCTATCATCACTTCCGTCATCATCCTCCCTAGACAACAGTCTCCTACGTGGCCTTCCTTGCCTTCGACGAGGTCGAACTTGCTCCTGTAGTAACGATCGAATCTCACCCAACGCATTTTCGACGTTACCCATCCTCTGTTCTAACGCATCAGCTCTCGCACCTTCCATTGTTGATGATAAAGATCAACAATAACCAAGGCTCTTGATACCAAATTGATAGGATCCAATTGGTATAGGAATAAAAATCAAAACACAGAAGTCGAAAGAAAGAAAAATACTGCTTTATTTAGGTAATAAGGTTAGAGATCAAACGGGATCTAACCATGTATACAATAGGTTTATGAAAGAGATAAAGAAATACTGGAATTTAAATTAGGGTAAGCAATTCGAGCTGCTTAACACTCCTATGCAGAGACTGCAATCTGAATACTTTTTTCTACGTACTCCCAATAATCAGTTACATATAAATAGGATCTAGAGTTGTGTTCTCTCACTGCCACCTGGCAGTTATATATGAGGCATTTAATTAGATGAATTAGTTGCACCATCCTGATCTCGTGCTTCTCTCCCTTTATTTTTGCGCTTTCTGGTATAAACTATACCGTATCTATCAATTGCATCTTTGTATTTTGTGTTTCCCGGGAAAAGATGTGATTGGACTTGCCCAAACGGGTTCTGGTAAGACTGGAGCTTTTGCTCTTCCTATATTGCATGCACTCTTAGAAGCACCACACCCAAACCATTTCTTTGCTTGTGTGTTGTCTCCCACAAGGTTAGATATATTGATAACTGATCATGGATTTTATTTTCATATAATATTTAGAATCTCAGTCTCACTGATATTTAACTAGTAAATATCGTCTGTTCTAAACTTTGTTTTCAATCTAGGGAGCTTGCTATTCAAATTTCTGAACAGTTTGAAGCTCTAGGTTCTGGAATTGGTGTCAAGTGTGCCGTGGTGAGTTCTGATATATTTTCTGCCATAAGACGCTGTGCTTAAACTTTTCTTCTTCTTGTTTGCTATATAGCTTAAGTTTGTATTGTTTACTCTTATCATATGATGGTTATTTACATGCATACTAAACAATTTATTTGATTGGTATCTTTTCCATTTTCTATAGCTTGTTGGAGGGATTGACATGGTACAACAATCGATAAAGATAGCAAAGCATCCTCATATTATTGTAAGTGTTACTACTGCATGTAATAAATTGATTATTGCAATTGTATGTTGATTCATTACTTCTTTTAGTCTGCTAACTTCATCAGTCCTGTATTTTGTTTATCATTTATTTATATTGATTTCTTGCTTTTGAAGGTTGGGACTCCTGGACGTGTCTTGGATCACCTAAAAAATACCAAGGATTTTCTCTCAGTAAACTAAAATACTTGGTATGATTTCTTCATTATTTTGATTTAAGCATGAGTTTTATTTTTCACATCCAAAGGTTAAGTAGTGAATACATTTGTAGTGTGAACCAAATATAATGTTTATATATATTGACAATGACCTTAATTTCTGCATCATAAGGGGGTTTCAGTATTCATGTGATTGTCTAATAAATGCTTTATTCTTACTTTATTTTTCTCCCTGATGTATTAATCTGATAATTTATAAATGCTTTTGCATGCAAAACTAGAAATTTCTCATGAGCCTGATTTTCCTTAACTAACTAGATTTTATTTTTTCTGTGAAATGAATGTATGTTGCCAGATTTACTATTCTTCAAGTATATTCCTTTTGGGCAGGTCTTAGATGAGGCAGACAGGCTGTTGAATGAGGATTTTGAGGAATCACTTAATGAGATTTTAGGAATGATCCCTCGGGAACGGAGGACTTTCCTTTTTTCTGCTACGATGACGAAGAAGGTAAATATGTATGTTTATTAATTTTTGTGAATATATTATTTATTTTCATCCCTTTTTTCCATTGTCATTAGCCAGACATCATATCTTAATATTCAAATGAAGCCTTTTTTGCTTTACATTTACTAAGATCATTATATATAGGTTATTCGAGAAAGCCTTTTTTGCATTTAACATTATAAAGTAACAGCTTTTGTATAGCCATATAGTAGTTTATTTGTATGTTTAAATTCTATTTGAGCATAAATTTAACATTATTCAAATCTAATGAACATAAATTCTAGTTGTTGGTTTATATATTTTTAAACTTTTGAATTGATTTAAAATGTAATTAATCACATTATTTTAGATCAAAGCTCTTATATTTTGTTATAATAACACACAATTGCTCCATTAAGGCTCTTATGGTGCAAATGATATTGAATTTATGCATTGCTTATATACTACAGATTCTTGATTGTGTAATTATTCATTTTTAATAGAAGAAGTTGTACTCTTGCTATTTCAGGTCGAGAAGCTCCAAAGGGTTTGTTTAAGGAATCCTGTGAAGGTACAACCATAATATAACAATATGTTTATGCATAAGGAAACTTATACTCCTCTCCCTTGAAAGATTAATATCTTTTGCATTTTAGGCGAATTTATTGCCTTTTCTTAGGGACAACTTTTGTTCCAGATTTTATTGTAAATGGAAATTGCAGCTTTGAACCTCAATTATTGACTTTGGGGACGTAGACCGGTGGAAAATAAAATGAAGGTTTTGGGACAAACTCCAAAATTAGGGTTTTCTAAATGGGACTGTAGTGTAACATATTATTTCATCTCTTATGGGAGGGAAATGTAATTATTAAATTTAGACAGTGTAATTTAATAATCTTCTTTGGGAAGGACATGTGGTTTACCTGTATATATATACACAGTTTTTTTCACAATTTTATATTTAATTTAGATTGAAGCATCAACCAAGTATTCTACCGTGGATACACTGAAGCAACAATTTCGCTTCTTGCCAGCAAATCATAAGGTATTTGTTGTCCCATTCCAAAAAATGTTGGAATTCAGTTATTTGGGCTATCAAGTTTTCGATGAATTTCTGACTATCAGGTTTTATATAGGCTATTTAATACTTCTGTCTACTCGTGCTGAGGGAAAAGTTTTTTGAATTGTCTAGCCACTTACATTTGTTTTTCTAAACCATGAATCAGTTCCCTGGTTCAAACGAGGGCATAGCAAATCAGTTTTATTTGATGTTTGGTGTATATAGTAGAAGCAGATTAGAACAGGGCTTAAATAGTACCCTTTGGTTAGGCTATCTAGTTCCCTTTTCTGTGTGCCAAATCAAATGCTATCGTTGTAGGAATCTAATAAGGTGGCATCATTTCCTTTTGGAAAATATCTGCTGCTTTCCATCGTTTTAAACTGGAGACATATAGTCAAGGTTACACAGGACAAATACAATAGAATTAGCAAAGTAGAAGTATTTTATTTATTCTAACACCAAATAAGATTATGATTATGGTTGTCAGATGCAGAAGAGAGAGAGAGAGCACTTGGGTGATAAGCGAAATGTTTATGTTAAACTTTTTACAAATTGCCTACTTAGAGTGAAACTTACAAAATTTCATTCAATTTGGGTTTTCATGAATCACAATTATTCAATTTGGGTTTTATGCCTTTGATGATTGTGTTCCTCATTTGCTTACTTCTTTCCTAGGATTGCTACCTCGTATATATTCTCACTGAAATGGCTGGAAGTACATCAATGGTGTTCACTCGGACATGTGATGCAACTCGGCTTCTTGCTTTGATTCTTAGGAATCTCGGTTTGAAAGCCATCCCAATTAACGGTCATATGAGTCAGGTAATTGTACTAGATATTCTTCATTACAATTGTAATCTGTTCTAAAATTTCCGTTTTTTCCTCGTTATTGGAGGGCATGCTATTGTAGATGGAGTTATTCTCTGTCATCTCCCCCCATTATTTGTGTTTGTAGGTGTGCCATTGCCATAAAAATATCTCTAATTTATATTATGTCTTTCTTTTGTCAGCCAAAGCGACTTGGAGCCTTGAATAAGTTCAAATCCGGGGATTGCAATATTCTCCTTTGTACCGACGTAGCTAGTAGGGGACTGGATATTCCAGCAGTAGACATGGTGATTAACTATGACATTCCCACAAACTCCAAAGTAAGATGTGCTATGTAATACATTCACAGTTGGCTTAATGTGATGATAGGAATTTGTTAGTAACTTAATGATACATCTTAATTAAAAGAAATCCAAAAATGATGGAAAGAGAATTTTTGTATTCACTGGGTTCATGACCTTTTGAACTACGGGATTATATACATCGTGTGGGAAGGACTGCTCGGGCAGAGCGTTCTGGGGTTGCCATTTCCCTTGTGAACCAATATGAGCTAGAGTGGTACATTCAGATAGAGAAGCTTATAGGTAGGAAGCATTCTCTCTCTCTCTCTCTCTCTCTGCTGTCACTATTTAATGATCAAAACATTCTTAATTCTTAATAAATAACAAATGCAAGTGTTTTTCAGGCAAGAAGCTACCAGAGTATCCTGCACAAGAAGAGGAAGTTTTGCTTTTAGAAGAGCGTGTTAGTAAGGCCAGAAGATTAGCTGCAACGGTAAAAATTTGCATTGAACTTACGTTTTAGGCTACTTTATTCCTTCTATCCATTTCTGTTTCTACATAGGCCAATTAAGTTGGGGGATTTTGTGGGAATTGAAATTTGGTGCCCTTTTATTTACCCGCCCCTGTTGAGTTTTATCTTCATTGTGTATTAATAACGTTTCCTATAGCCACTAGCAGTACAACGATAGAAAGGGATGTATGAAAAGATGCATAAATTATGATGGGTTAAGATATTTATTTAGAAAGAGAATGACACTAAGATATTAATTTAAAAAAAAAAAAAGAATTAAATGATAAAGAAAAATTCCCTACATTATATACTGTGTTTTTCATTCTCTAAATGAAGGCCTCTTTGTAAGGATGAGTTAGGCCCAACTCTCAATTCTAAGATGGTATCAGAGCCTATCCACGATTCGCTGGGCCACTTCGTCGGGCCGCCTGTAATCAGGTTTCTAATCGGGCCCTCCACCATTTATATCCACGCAACAAGCCCAACAGTGCTGAGCGCGAGGGGGTGTGTTAAAGAAGTCCCACATCGCTTGTGAGATGGCCTGAACAAGTGTTTATAAACTAGAGGCAATCATCACCTTACAAGCCGGTTTTGTGAGGATGAGTTAGATCCAAAACTCAATTCTAAGAGCCTCTATCACTTTTGAGAAATGGAGATGGTCTCAACTTGGTTATGATTATATTATTGGATTTAGTAAATTATGGAGTTTTAGAATCTGATTTGGACCTAACTCAACCACAAAACCAACTTATAAATTGAGGGATGCCTGTTATTTATAACCATTAAAATTCTGCCATATAAACACGGTGTTGCAGCCTATGGCTGCTAGCACAAAATCTGCAATGACAAAAGGCTTTAACGCCGCTGCGGTAGAAAATTGAGCTTTACACGAGTAGACTGATATCAGATGGTACAATGAATTTAGGATGAACTCTGATATTGTCTTATAATTTGCATTTGACCTTAATGCAACCCTAATAGTTGCTCATTGCGCAAAGGTTGCTCCTACCACTCTTCAAGCCATATAACTTTCCAACTTAGGGTTATCAACATGGAGAATATGAAAATACTCAATTTTTATGTGCTTCAATTCAATTACTTTCTAAATATTTAACTATTTGTATTTTTTATTGTGTAGAAAATGAAGGAAAGTGGAGGGAAGAAGAAACGGAGGGGCGAAGGAGATTCGGGGGAGGATGAAGATATTGACAAATACTTTGGCCTAAAAGACAGAAAATCGTCTAAGAAGTTTAAAAGAAAATGAATGTTCTTTGTTCATTAAAAAAAGATAACACGTTCTTTGTTTCCACAAAAAAATGTACTATGTTCTTTCTTGCTCTGATTTTTCTCATTTCTTACTGAGATTTTCAAAACAGTGTCGAGAAAGTCAAATTATTATTTGGTTATAGGAAACTTTTAAAAATTAGGATTTGTGTACCTCAACTTAAGTTATAAATACATAAGCATTCATCTCTCTATCACATAATTATGTTCATGTACGATATAACAAATATAAATATACAATACAAAATTGGTCAAAATGGCATTACCATGTCCTATCGGATTTGGATTGAGTGCAGTCACAGACCGCATGTAATCGTGCAGTCAGCAATCTGTAACTTTTTACTTTCCGATTGAGATCAGACAGTTTAGATTTTAACATCATAATTTAATATTTTTAATTAGAATTAAAAACTATCTAAAGATCTGAACCGCCCAATCTTGATCGGACGGTTATGAAATGCTGACTGCAGCCTGATTGTATCCACTTGTGACCGCATTTAATCCAATTCTTCTATCTGCTAGTATATTTTATAAGGTAAGTAAGTAAATGCTTACATTTTATTTACTAAATGATACTCCCTGCGGCCTTATTTATAAATAAGCAAAAGTTAGCCATATTACCAAAACCTCCGCAGGTGCTGAGATGCACATTGACGGTTCCAATTAATCATGTGTGAAATTTGGTGGACATATCGATGTAATCCAGAGTACCCTAGTAGTTCAGAGTTCGGCCGCGAGGTAATTAAAGTCTGGCCAAAAAATTGTTCCACCTAGGATTCGAACTCGAGTTCTACCGAACGATTCGTCCTTTGGTGAAGCTCATTAACCACTTGAGCCCAATAACTTAGTTAGTTTTTTTAATAATATTTGAAAGTTTGTTTTACCGAACCTTTACTCTTTGAGAATTTATTTTGGCGCCCCATGTACCTTTTGCGTGTCATGTTAGTTTTCAATTTTGTCCTTGCGCTACTTAAGTAGAAAACGTTATAAAAATGAGAAATTTTGAAAACCACGATCCGCTATCAGTCTTGCAGTCAACTTCTACTACTTAAGTAGCGCACCGATTGGTGGTCAAGTCATCTGCACCATTTAAAGTATGCTGCCAAGTGGCCAATTTTGATTGGTCACTGAAGGTGCGTGGAGAAAACACAAGAAGGGGGGGTTGAATTGTGTTTTGGATATTTAAAAAATTTCCAAGATATTTAAATCTTTTCAGAGTCTTTAAAGCATAGCGGATTATTAACACAATTAACTTATGGCGTTAAGAATGATGAAGGAGTAAATGAGAGAGTGAGAGAGAGAAGATCACACAACAATTTATACTGGTTTCCCTCATAAATTGAGAGTACTCCAGTCCCCTTGTTTCCAAGAGAGTTTCACTATAATCACAAGGATTACAATAGTTGCTCAAGCACACAAGCTCAAGACTTCCTGCTCTTAGTCACACAAGACATAGAGACTTTCTTGCTCTGATCACACAAGATCAAAGACTTCCTTGCTCAAGCACACAAGCTTGAGACTTCCTGCTCTAAGTCACACAAAACAGAGAGACTTCCTTGCTCTGATCACACAAGATCAGAGGCTTCCTTGCTCAAGCACTCAGGCTCAAGACTTCATGCTCTAATCACTAAGATTGAGACTTACGTGCTTCTACACTAAGCAGCAGACTTTCTTGCTTCTACACTAAGCAGAAGACTTACTACTAACTTAAGAGCTTAAAACTTATTACAAACATAATAACTTCAGAGGCTCTAGTTAGTTTCTATGCTCACTTCATTTGAGAGATATTATCTATTACAATGCAAATTCTCACTTTCTTCTGAGAGATTTTATCTAATGAAAAGCGCTAGTCATCAATTCTTTCTTTGGCATATTTATATGAGTTGAGAAAGACATTGAGACGTTGGAGAAATTCCCGTTGTAAATTGGACAGCTGTAGACTTTGAAGATCAGTTGAGTAAAGCCACGTTTTCCTTTGCAGAGAAGCTTCACCTTTGCTGTTTGTCCAATAGTACAGTTATAAGGTACAACTAGCTCCTAGAGAGAGGGATCACATCCTTTGTGACCGTTGCAATTTAGTTGACCTTAGAACAAGTCATCAGGCTTGATAAGTTGTAGTTGATGTAGCCCTCTGATGACTGGGAATTCCTTTGCTTCTGATGAACCTTTGATAACTTGGAGTCTGATTGGTCTTTGAATGGTTGGCATCTGATAGTCCTTCGCAATTCAGCTTCTGAACGTCTTCATCCTCTGAATGACTCATGACTAGCAGACAGCCTCTGAACTCTTGTAGGCCTCTGAACATCCTTGAGCTTCTAAACTCCTCTGAGTTCCTGAACAACTTCAGACGTTCTGATCTACTTTGAGCTTCTGAACTTTGTATAGCTTCTGACCACGTTGTAGCATCTGAACTCTTTCAGAGTCTAAATATTCAGACTTCCATTGGTTTCATCAGAGTTTAAATTAAGTGTGCTCTTGATTAAACGTTGAATTCTCCTGCACTTAATTTAAACATTAGTACCATCAATTGTCCATTTAATACTTTGTTATCATCAAAACCTAAGGGTGTGTATTAACACATATTTTGTTCCAACAGTCACTTGTGCGGCCATGACATGACTTTGGCCAATCAGGAGGCAGTAAAAGTTTTATATAGACCTCTTAATTTCTCTTCCCATATCTCATTTCTTATGTTTTTTGTTCCACACTTTTAGTTAGTTTAGTTTACTTAATTTTTGCATTTCGTGTGTAAAAAACCGCATAGTTCATCGTCAGTTACTCATATTGCTCCTAGCGTGTTCATAGTCATCATGGTTGGAAACAATATAGTAATCAATGAGAGACTTTTTGTGGCCAAATTGGAAATGGTATGACTAATCGAAATGGATGGAATGGGAGCAACAAAGTGGGTTTTTGTAGGACCGAAAGCAAATGATTCACCAGTTAAGTGTGAGCCTATAGTAACCAACTCAGAAGTTGGACTTGTAGGGCAAACTTTTCCATTTACCATATTTCAAAGGAAGGTTCCGTTGTTGTGTTTTAAACGGTCATGGCTACAAAAGACAATAGATTTCAATTCTACCTCTTCCTAATTAAACCCGAGTAATGTTAAGATCACACTCTTTAACATACCCTTGAAATGACGAATCATTATTGTGTCTTAAAGCCATTGGAGCTTGACATTGAAAAGTCGGTAATGACAACTTATAAGGGTTTCTAGAGATGGAGGAGACAAAGTGTAAAAAATGATTTTTTTTCTCAACATGCTAAACAGGTTACTTTAACAATGTCGTGTTTCCATAACTTTTTTTTAATTTTTAGACGCAAGTAAACTCAAGGCATTTCATTCATAATAATAGTAGTAATACAACTATCGCACGAGCGTTTCCGTTTGCTTGACGCATAGTAAAAACGTGCTGTGATTTGAAAGTATGGTTCTATAAGCATAAGTGAACCATACTCTCATATTTTGTTTTTGATTTTAATTTTTAATTAAAATTAAAATATACTGATTTGGATATTTCAATCTCAGCCATTAAATTTTATTCAAAAAACCATGCCTTCTTTTTTTGTCAAATACATCACTCTTAACCATATGAGTTCCATTCTTCAACCTCTTTGGTTTGTGGCTTGCATGTACCTATTTTGATGATCCTTCGAGCTGTCATGTTTGGATATAAGATAGAAATTAGTGGGAACTTGAGGAAGTGATGGAAGGAGCAGATTTGGGGTTAAAGGGAAACGGTAGTGCAAGCTCTTCAACAACAATTATCAGTTCCTATCACATGTAAATCCGAGTATGAATCGGTTCATACATGTACGTATCGGTGCATAGGCCCCTGGCTTGAGGAAAGGCGCGTCTGGAGCCTTATGACTAAGACTTAGGGTAGAAAACTCATGAATTATGAATATTAGAATACCCTGGGAAGGTTTTATTTCCTTTTGGATAGGATAACAATCAGGTTCAAGAATTAGGAAACTTATCAGGAATGTTAAAATTTTATGTGCGGTTACTTTTGTACCATGTTATGAGATTCTAAATTAGAATTCCATCATGTTATGATTCTGAGCTGCTCCCTGTCGCGCCGCGAAAAACCCGCGAACGTAAATACGCGCGAAATAAAACACAGAGTCACCACCAAATTTTATTTATTTCCGGAGGAAAAGGAAAATATCAGTAAAACCTAAAAAAGGGCTAAGACATGGTCATCGCAACCAATGTCGGGTTCGGGAACCTCCTTATGCGAGGGGTTAAAAGTGTTCTTTCAATTTGTTCACGTGCTTTTTGTTAATGTTTTGCTTTTATTTCAAGTATTTACAAAAGGGGGGAAAATGTTAGTTTTTTATTAGTGTGTTTGACAAGATGTTGAATCTTGCTCCTACGTATACCCGGGTGCAATGGGAAAATCAAAGTTATGTAGTTCTGGGTAGAAAATGTTTGTGTGTTGATTGATTTTATCAAACGATGTTTAAGTCGCATTCTTTAGTGGTTACAAGTATGCTTATATGCAGGGACGGAGCTAGTAGGGGGACCAGCAGAGGCCACGGTCCCCCCTAAATTTTTTATAAATTTTTTTATACTAGTATTTTCTTATACTATTGGTTCAATTTATGTTTAGTCTCCCTTATTTTATTAAACTTATGTATATGGTCCTTCTTTATTAATCCAATATTTCGAGTACTATTATAAATTTGTTGTAAATTTGGTCTTAGCGACTGTTTTTCCCCTAAAAAATAATATTTTTTACTAAAAAAAGTGTCTTATTGCCTCAATATCGAATTTAATGACAAAATATCTCTTTTGAGACTAAAATTCACATTTTTTTTACACAAAAAATCACAATTTTTATGGCAAAACACATGAGTTGAGACTAAAAAAATTATAATAAATGTGAAAATGAAAGGGCCTAAAAGTTCGACTAAAAAAAATTGCCTATAAAATGAAGATTCGCTATATTAACTTTTGATTTATTTTGCAGTTTCTTGTATATGTTATACTTTTAAATTTTAATTTTTTTCTTTAGTGAATTGAACTTTCAAATTCGGCCCCCCCTAAACCAAATTTCTGGCTCCGTCCCTGCTTATATGCTCGCGTGTGAGATGTTTAAGCGTTGTTTGTATCACGTTAGAATGGATAAAAACGTCATTCATTTTGATAAGGAATTTGTTTGTTTTTGATTGCGCAAAGGCAAAAATTAGTTTTATGGATTGAGTTTGTTTTTAAGCGGAGGACGAATATCCGAACGAAAGCGAAGTGTCTACCTCGTTTCCGAATACTTGGGGGAAGCGTCAGATGTTGATTTTTCCTTGTTTCATTAGATGGAAGGTTTTATGAAGTAGTTACACATGGAAGCTGTGAATGAGTGTTAAGAAGTTGCTAATTGATTTTATAGTATACCTTGTATTTGTTTCTTATCAATTTTAAGCATATATTTTTGTTTCCTATTTTTAATTAAAGAAATTATGTTGATATTTACAACAATTTCCGCTCTTTTAGTGAATCGTTCGGACGTTATTTTAATTTGTTAGTGATTTCAACTGCTCTCAGGCGTAAGTGCAACTCCTCAGTTTTGTTTGTTAATTGCTACTTAATAAGTATGTTAATTATTTAGCATATACGGGTTGTTTACTAAATTAACAAGACAAAATAAAATTAAGCGACAAAATAAATTTTAGTTGAAAAGATCTTAAAAATTTAAATTATAACTTGTCATTATTATATGTCAAAATCATCTAAATGTTGAAATTGTTAACTCTTTGTAAGGTTATAAAAAGGATGCATTATTCCGACATGTTTCTTTCTTTAGCTTTTGTGGTATTCTAAATAAATTTATAGATTCCCCAAATTATAATAACTTATATGTTGGACCTATATTGACCATAATTATTATCCTTTTAAGAGATATTGATTATAGTTATATCGAATTATTTAATTTAATAGATCTAGTTGATCGTTGACTGACCCCTGACAAGTAAACCAATTTGTCAATGCATAATAAATTTATAATAAGTTCGTCTCCACAGGGATCATGCCAAAGTATACTATTCATTAAGGAATTTAAACAATAAGATAAACTTGCATTCACTTTGTAAGATAGTTTGGATAATAGCAGAAAATAAAAGATACGCCGGTCTCGTAGTAAAGGTGTAACACACATTTAATTATCTTGTTCATTTTATTTTCTCAAGAACACTTTAAGGCAAGCCGGTCTCGGAGTGCTCGCTACTGTGTACTTTGGATAATAATGTACGTCCGGTTTTGCCTGAAGGCTCACATTTCTGATGGCTAAACGGATTCTAAATTGAATCCTCTGATCTGATGATTCCTAACTGTCTTATCTAACTAATAATTCTAAGTTGTCTTGCCCATTGATTCCCTCCCATGGTATACTAAACTGTAATGGTACTTAAATTCCTTAAGTCTGCGTAACACTATAAATGCATATATATTATTATACTGCCTACAAAAATATCCTAGAATGATTAGGGACTTAAAACGAGTGGTTAAGTTTAAAAACAATAAAAATCTGTAGTGTCCTATTCTATTAAGCTCTCTTCACGAAGTTCTTGCTCGCTTAGCGAGCAATGCTAACCTAATATCCAGATTCACTCGCTAGACGAGCAGAAGCTAGCTTAACGAGAAAGTCCAAATTTCCAGTCCACAAAGCTTGTTTAGCGAGAATTCTCACTAAGCGAGAACACCGGTACAACCCAGTTCTGCAAATTTTTTAATTTTACCACCTACAATCCCTTAACCATCTAGTCATAAACCATATAACAATATCATATGTTTACAGTGGAGTTGAACTTTAGTATTTAAACACTGCTCACTCATTAATATCCTAATGTTGTCATACAATTTAGTAAATTGGGGAAAAGCCTCATTTCTATCTTAAGCTAATGTTATCATGCATATATTTTGAGAACTAAAAGTACTAAATTATTCTAAGGTTGAGCTTCTACAGGAACCCACCTCTTAGCTTGAACATGATAATGAGTTGATTTCTATGCACTAACCACCTCCCAGTTATTCCCTAAGTTGTAGTTCCTCCGATAAGTCTACACTCTTGCATCCAATAACCCTAGCATCATATTTGCTCATTTGTAGAGCAATCTTGCCCAGGGTGGCTTCACTACAAGAAAACAGCAATTTAGTGGCCACCATAAATGGCCATAAAGTGGGAAAAACGGCCACAAAGTGAAAAAAAGGTGAATTTAGTGGCCACCATGTTTGGCCGCTATTTCGCTGCCCGCTAACACATACCGGCGGCCCAAGTGGCCGCAAAATGGTTGAGACAGACTGACACAAAGTCAGCTGCAGCAGGTAACTTACCGGCGGCCAAAGTGGCCGCAAAGTTGAGTTTTTATTTATTTTTTTCTAAATTTCGTCAGTAGCTGCAGCAGTTAAAAAAAATTATTTATTTATGTAATTAGTGCGATTAGTGTTTTAATTTTGTTTTATTCTTAGAAATTAGTGTGATTAGTGTTAAATTTTGTTTGTTTCATTCTTAGATGCAGAGAAAAATCGGTAGTGAATGAACAACAACAAATCAAAAGCTAATGATGGTGGTACTGGTGCTGCTGAGGTTCTTATAAATATTAGTAAAGAACAAAGTTTTTTTGGAGTTGATCAAGTTAGCTTCTCCATGGGGGTAACAAAGATACAGACCTGTGATGTGTAATCCAAACCAAAATGCACGGTCATTGATAGTCAATTTCACTAAGAATGAAACAAATAAAATTAGCATCTACCTCTACCAATCCAAACCAAAATGCACGGTCATTGATAGTCAATTTCACTAAGAATGAAACAAATAAAATTAGCATCTACCTCTACCAATCCAACAATTGGACTCCATTCGGTGCAATAAACAACAAATCAGAAGCTAATGATGATGGTATTGGTGCTGCTGAGGGATCTGAACCCAGCTTTCACTAAAGAGGAAGTAGATGCTTTGTTGAATGAGAGGATGAAGAAGGAGACTCGAATAGGTATCTCTCTCATTTTTATGGATTACTGAGCTTTATTGTTGTTGTTTAAGGTTATTTGAGTTAGATTTTTTGTGTTTTGTTTTGTAGAAAAAAATGGAGCAGATGGGTGATCTTATTAAGAGACTTAAAAATTGTGTTAGATGGTTTAAGAGTGTTGAAGAAGAGTATGTTCAAGGAAAGGAAAAGCTTCAGACAGATCTAAATTCTGCCGAGAAGAAATGTGTTGATATTGGTGGATCTAGTTTACGAGGGCCAAAGTGGCCACAAAATTCTGGCACTTTTTTTTTTGATTTCCAAGAAACTTTGCGACGGCTTAAACCGTCGGTAAATTTGGCCGCAAAATTTGCGGCGGTTTAAGCCGTCGTTAACTGCAACGGTTATTTAAAAAAAAAAAAAATTTATTTAGTGGCCGTTTTTCCTTATTTTGTGGCCGTTTATGCCGCCACAAAGTTTATGAGGGCTAAAGTGGCCACTAAGTTAAAATTGAATTCCCCACAAAATCAAGGTTTTCTTGTAGTGCTTGCTGAGTAAGCGAGGAAACACGAATAGCCCAAATCCTGCAAAATTCTGCTTCAGACCTCTATCTTCAAAATCACATACAGACCTCATTTCACATCCAAAATTCATGAAACCAGTACCATAATGATGAGCATTAAGACAACTTTCCATAGCAACAAACCTCACTAAATTTTGGAGTTATAGGAGGGATAAATCACCTTTTTATTGAAGCCTTATTCTAAAGACGGGTTTCTCAAATCTTCCTTCAATTTAAGCTCCTAATTTGTTACCCATGACTTCTTGACCATTAAACTCCCATGCAAGATGAAGAACTTAGAGTTTGAACCTTATGTTGTTGAGAGAGGCCCAAATTAGAGGAAAGAATGGAGGAGTGAAATAATTATTACCTTATTTAGTAGCTTGAGACCTAAGCTTGCTTTCTTATATGTTTTCCAAGGGCGAAGTTTGCTAGATTGGTTGAACTTGGGGTATGTTGGTGTTAATGTTTCATTGGAACGCCTGAATTTGAATGTTTCTTTGTTTTCCATCTGCTTGTTTGTTTCTGGCGACGACAATGCCTACTAGTCCACGCCGCGTTGTGGCCGGTTCAACGTTCTATTGGCGGTTAACGTGACAAACGGCGGTGGCGGTACAATGCTAACCATTGCTCGGTGTGTTAACCATAGAATTCGGATATCGGCAAAATTATCATTACCATTCTACTAAGTGAATTAAACTCACGAAAAAACTAACATTTTTTTTCTTTCTAATATGCATAAATAGATGTAATAAATGAATTGGGTCAAAATATCGGGTAATTAATCAACCCGTTTAGTAAGTCCACCCGATTTAAATTACGCGGCAAACCAATATTCAAGGAGAACAACAACACTTGGCATCTTAACAAACCCGAAGAAACAGAGCAAAGAATCTATTCGCACACAAAAAACGTAAAAACAAAATCTATCTATGTCTTCTTTTTCTGTCAAAAAATCTATGTCTCTCTTTTTTTTCCTAAAATTAAGAAAACGAAGCAACACAGAGAAATTATAGGCATAGTTATTAAGATGTTGCAATAGCCAACAAATATTTTTCTTTTTCTTTTTTTTTTTTACATTTTTGTTTTGTTCAATTCAAAGACAAAGAACAAAAAAAAACGATTTTCTCTTCAATCAGCTTTTCATCGAGCTGGCAATTCTGTTCTGTTCATGACAGAACTTGCGCAGTTCGACCAATATTCCAATGTCGGAACAAAAAAAATCATATGCTATTATTGCTGTTTCTCAAAACCAACTTCTTTTATTGATTTTCTTTCAAAAACATAAAACATTGTCATTCTTTTCACAAGATAAAAAATAAAATAAAAGTTTCACTTTCATATTTTCTCGCAAATCATTGCGAGAAAATTATCCACTTGACATGGCTATAAAGATCAACAAAATCAAGAAAGAAGAAGGTGACTCTTCAAAAGTTGTTCCTAAGAAACGAAAGCCAGATGTGAATGTAGCTCCACCGCCTAATTCCGAATCACCGAAAAATTCTCCCGCAGAGTTTCCACCGCCACCGTCAGAACCACCGTCTAAGTCTCCTACGCCGCCTGAAGCTTCACCGCCATTGGAATCACCACCACCGCCACCATCAAAGAAAACACAATCACCACCGCCAAAGCAAACACAATCATCACCACCGCCACTTTCTCCTCCACCAAATTCGCCGCCTCCACCACCTCCGTCACCGTCACCATCTCCACCACCACCCTCCCTTCCACCACCGCAACTGTCACCACCACCATTGCGCAATAATAGTTCTTCTTCACCCCCTCCTAATTTGCCACGTAAACATCCGTCGTCTCCATCGCAGTTTCAATCCCCACCTCCCGCGGGGAAGAAGTCTTCTTCATCTTCTTCATCATCGTCTTCTAAACCCTCGAAAGATTCACCTTCTTCTTCTTCTTCTTCTTCTTCAGCCCCGAATGGTTCACCGCAAACCTTCAATGTAAAATCAAGAGATTCTTCTCCGCCTACCTCCTCGCCTGCCGAAATAGTTGGTTACACCCTTGCCGGAGTTTTTGTTGTCGCTTTAGTTGCCGTAGCTGTTATTCTTGTGTTTAGGAGGAAGAAAACGAAAGGAGATGTGTATGGTGCACCACCCTATATACCACCACATCATGGTATTGCTTTTCCAGTTAAACCAAGTAAGTTCTTATCTCCATTTTATAGTTATTCAAATTCCTTCATTTGAATTTTTCAATCATGTTTTTAAATTGCAATTAGTCTCGCAGTTGCGGTTTCCTGCGAAAACCTTTAAATTTTGGTAAAATGTGGATAAGTGCGGTCGATGCAATTGTAATTACAGTTGTGATGGCATTGTACAGACCTTTAAAATCATTATATTGCGGAGGTAATTTCAGTTGATGATTGCAATTAAAAATATATTCCGATTTAAATTGCCATAAATACCAACGATAAATATACTGTTCCGGTACATCTAAAAGTCCCACATTGTTTGGAAATCAAGGATAAGAGTAGTTTACATACAAGGGTAGTTTATATACGACATCCACACACCTTAACCAACCGAGGTGCCTTGGGACAAAACCGAGAGGGCTCACATGAGGCCCAAAGCAGACAATACCTCAGAACGGTGTGGCGCACTTGAGGGTTGAACGGAACATATACATTTTGATATTGTTGTTATCATGATTATTATAAATTTCCATCAAGGACTGGCGACTGCATCAGCTCCATTTGTCAGAAAATTTTCAATATCAAGAATGGAATGGTAAACAACTGCATGGATGGCCGCAACACCAAGGTTTTTAAACTAGGGTTGTAATAATAGACGTGTTGTGATCTTTGTTATTGTAGAAAATTGTGATCAGGTGTGGTTAATGTAGACTGAATCAGTGGTGCGGCCGCATGCCTTTTTTCAAATGTCCGACTGCAACCACAATATAAAATCATGGAATTATAGCCTAGATGCAATTATAGTTACTCATAGTCTCATGCTTTCAGTCTAATACTGCAATTTAAAACCTTAAACATAATTAATTATGTGTTTAAGATGTATTTTAAAACAGTTTCAATCCTATCTTAAGTTTTTTTTATTCATTGTGTGGTGTATGATTGCTCTTGATTAAAACCTGATATTGGCTATCAGGTGCTAATGGACATTACTATGTACAGCAACCTCCGTTTCAGAATATCTATAGCAATGGGAACGTTGGAGGAAGCACCATGAATCATTCAGGAGGAGGTCATTTAGATTCAGCACAGCCCATAAGTGCTCAAATAGTTTTTAGTTATGAGATGGTAATGGAAATAACCAATGCATTTTCACATCAAAATGTGATAGGGCAAGGAGGATTTGGGTGTGTTTACAAGGGTAGGCTGCGGGACGGAAAAGAAGTGGCGGTCAAGACTCTTAAGGCTGGTAGTGGGCAGGGAGATAGGGAATTTAGGGCTGAAGTTGAGATCATTAGCCGTGTTCATCATCGACATTTGGTATCGTTGGTTGGTTATTGCATATCAGAGCAGCAAAGAGTGCTTATCTATGAGTTCCTCCCAAATGGAAATCTTCATAATCACTTGCATGGTAATGTGAGTTTCCCTTTTTTCCTTATAGAAATTAAGAAAAATAGAGTTTATATATGTTCAAAAGTTTCCTTAGATGCGGCAAACCTTAACTTTCGGGTGTGTTATTTCAGGAAGGGGAATGCCAGTGTTGGGGTGGACCAATAGGCTGAAGATAGCTATCGGTGCTGCAAAGGGC
Organism: Trifolium subterraneum; assembly: GCA_951799995.1. NCBI lineage: Eukaryota > Viridiplantae > Streptophyta > Magnoliopsida > Fabales > Fabaceae > Trifolium > Trifolium subterraneum. The sequence goes on along the minus strand of OX637464.1, from coordinate 21,849,909 downwards.
TTGGCATATCTGCATGAGGACTGTAAGAATATCTGAACTGCACAATTGAGTTTTCAATTAATTTATGATATGTTTTGCATTTTGTATGAATAACTAAAGTATTTTATGTATCTCTAGGCAGCCAAAAGATTATACACAGAGATATTAAATCCGCCAACATACTTTTGGATGAAGCTTTTGAGGCACAGGTATATTTACACCTTCTTTTGTTGTGCCACATTGTGAAATTATTGATGCTAATTTGTAATTCACCCTTGTTTTAACACAGGTTGCAGACTTTGGACTTGCAAGGCTAGCTGATGCTGCTAATACACATGTATCAACTAGGGTTATGGGTACATTTGGGTAAGATTCTATAAATATTAACATAAATACTACACACTAATGTTGAATTTCAAGTGTGAGTGGTTAAGTCTCACATCGACTATGAATGGGAAGAATGTTGGATTTATAAGAGATGTGATGTCTGCCTCTCTTGTGGTCCTAGAGCATTGACCCATTGTTCCTCCCAAGCTCCCCAGACTCCCCAACAAGTGGTATGTTGGGTTTCAAGTGTGAGTGGTTATGTCCCACATCGACTACGTATGGGGAAAATGTTGGATTTATAAGAGAGCCAGAGAGGTGATCTGTTAACCTAATCCTTAAGGTTTTTGGTGGAGATGTGGCGTCTCCCGTCAAATGTGGCAAATGCAACTTCAATTCTAATCGTAGAAATATCAAAAACCTTGATGTCACACGATCTATATCATGGTTTTTCTTTTTTGTTACAAAACCTTATCTAGTGATGCCCAATTAAATCAAAGCAATAATAAACTAACTCTATATGGCTTCTATTTGCAGATACATGGCTCCAGAGTATGCAACAAGTGGGAAATTAACAGATAGATCAGATGTTTTCTCATTTGGTGTTGTCCTGCTTGAGCTTGTAACTGGAAGAAAACCAGTTGATGAAACTATGCCTTTGGGTGATGAGAGTTTGGTTGAGTGGGTAAGAACATACACTCTTCTCATATTTTTTTCTTCTGAATTTATTTACTAATGAAACCTTCATAAGCTGTTTTCTGCATATTTTCATAACCTTCATAAGCTCTCAAAAATATTTATATATAAGCACGTTAGTATTATGTTTTTCTTATATATGAGTTTGTGCTGTGTCCACAGGCTCGTCCACAACTTATCCATGCATTTGAGACACGTGAGTTTGGTGAACTAATAGATCCAAGACTAGAAAAACACTATGTGGAGAGTGAAATGTTCAGAATGATAGAGGCAGCTGCAGCTTGTATTCGACACTCAGCACCTAAACGGCCTCGTATGTCTCAGGTGATTATAAAAAATAAATGTATCAATTAGTCTGTTTTCATCTTACTGAGAAGATTATCATACTAGATTTTGACTCTCATCAGACATTATTTTGAAAAAATTAAACATTTCGTACCTCGATTTGGCCAGAGGTGATATATTTAATTTGAGTTTGATGAAAAAATGTATAGTAAAGTGGATGAGATAAGGCGTTAACATGAGTTTATAAGTGGTGTCTATCCTCACCTTATAAGCCAATTTTGTAAGGGTTGAGTTAGATCCAACCCAAATTCTTAGATAGTATCAAAGTATATAAAGAATCAGCTGTTGGGCGACCTGTTATCAGGTCACGCTCTAGATTCGAGCCTTGGGAGCGAAGGGATGAGTTAAGAGTTGGCTGAGATAAGGCCTAATCACAAGGTTATAAGTGGGGGAAGGTCTCTCTTGCAGATTTTGCAAGGGTTGAGTTAAACCAAATGCAAATTCAAAGATTTTGTGAGCAAAACTATTTAAGTATAAATCACATTACTTCACATAAATCACATTATTTCAGACTGTTCTAATTTAACAAAATCAATTTAATTCAAAATAGCATTTATGAAACACTCGCCTGCACACTTAGTTCTGAATGTCTCATATGATTGCATGCTATATACATACCAGGTGGTAAGAGCTTTGGACACTGGAGCTCAATCATCTGATTTATCAAATGGGGTGAAATATGGTCAGAGCAGAGTTTATGATTCTGGCCAATATGACAAAGAGATCATGCTATTCAGGATGATGGGCAACGGCAGCTATGGCGATTCTTCTGATTATGATATATACAGTGCAGAATCCGGTCATTCAAGAGAGAATTCAAGACCACGGCATGCATGGGTGCATAGTGGTTCGAGTACCGAATCAGAATCTAGAGCTTTCAATAACCATAGATGCAGTAGTACAGAATGAGCACCAAAAGAAATGCGTAATTTGACAATGAACAAATAGACACAATGAAGTTGGAGTAATGGATTTCACAGAATTCTCCTATTGGGGGGGGCCTTGAAATTATAGGATCACAACACAGCATGCTTTGGGTTTTACAAGGACTAACGAATTCGAGCTAGAATCAATACTGTATTTTCTCCCTCCAATTTTTGTTCCATTTTCTTTCCCCTTTCTTTTTTAGCACCGGGGGTTGTTGACAGCTTGTAAAAAGATAAGTTTTGTTTAATAGGTATCTCTTAATGATGTTGGATTCGGAATATTTGAATTTCGTACTACACATTAGGAATGATACAGTGAAATTGATAACCAAAATATAAGTAGTTTGATAGTGATATGGTCGCTTATTTTTCCATTATAAATTCGGGCAGTATATGATTGTGCAATCATATGAAGCCACAAACAAGAAAAGATCATTGATTACTAGTCATACAATATATTTTTTTAGCATAATAATTTTCAAGATTCAGGAATTAGTCAATTGTTCTTGAATCCAAGAAAAAATGGATATTCAAGTTAGGTTTTTCGTCCAACTTTTTCTGTTGCTTATTTACAGATGATAACCAAGTTGTTAACCGACAAATTTATATAGTTAATACTTACTAACCACTCCACCATTTTCCGCAACTTGTTAAATGCTTTGTCTATCATCGACCAGTTTGCTGTATCAGATACTCTCTGAGTTTTGTTGCGGAAATATCCTGCGCAGTTGCCTGTGGAACAAAATTTAATCTCATTACAATAGAAAATAAATGCTTTCAGGGCAATGGTTTTGATCAACTTAGTCTTTAAATATGGAGGTTAATTTTGGTGTGAGAGAATCTAAAGCCAATATAACATCAAACTAGCTCATGATTCGAATTTTTAGCATATTTATCGATGCACTTCACTGCTATAATTTAGAACCTTACCTCAACCATTAGAATGTTCAGGACTTTTCCATGAAATGTGGTCATGTTTGCATTTACCACATTGAGCCCAAATGAATCTATAGCTTCCATCAACCTTGAAAATCCACCTTGCTTATGCTCACAGCACAACTTAATCATGAAATTTGTTTTGCCAATAAGATTCACTTCTACTTGCAACTAAGAAAATGTTAACAATGAATTAGAAATTTTAAGAAAATGTTAGACAAGATGTAATGAAATTCAGTTTAATCCATGACTTACAAAAAAAAAATGAGGCTATTATTATGTCCATTTTTTGTACCTTCATCTCTGTATTTTTCGTGGAATCAGAAGAGCTTTGCTTAATCTCTGTGAGAGGTAGATTTCTGGTTCCTTCTTCTTGTTCTTTGTCTCTTTGCACCCTCAATTGTAGTGTGTTCTTCTCACAGTCCTCAACTTCTAAAGCCTTGACCTCATCTTGAAGTTCTATTTCTTTCCACTGCAATTCCTTTATATATTCAATCGCATCCCCGAGAATTGATGCTCTATCCATCTGCCGAAGTTAAATGGATTAGATACTAAAGCAAACATAAGAGAGAAAATCTATGTAGTGCCGACACTTTAGATTGAACGTGTGTCCGGTCCGGTGTCCAACACATGCCGGTGTTTCATACCGATACTTCCAAATTTTCAAATTATTACTGGTATCTATGTGTTGGTGTCACATTCGGTGTTTGTATCTGTGTCAGTGATTCAAAAGTGAAAGGTGAAAAGTATTAAATAAATGCTCTTGGGTTACATAATTTAACTACCTTGGTTATATTAGGGACAAGAGACCTTAGAGTAAAAAGCCCTGTTTTGATTTTGTTCCTCCTTTTTCTCTCTGTGATAAGATTTTTAGCATGATACACTTCCTTTTTAGGCTCCCTCCAGGAAATTTCTTCTTTATCTTCTTCCCTATTGCCACAATGGAAACTCAAACTACTCTGACATTCCGCTGAAGTTTTATTGTATTTGCGGCTTTTAACTTTTGGTACAGGAGATATTTTAACTGGTTGAGTCAGAAATTCATATGGAATCAAGCAACCAAAGTTTGAATCGAATGATAGGTGCTCATTTGAAGGATTAGATCCATTGGAGGGTCCTTCAATGCCAGGATTAGAACTGCTATGGTTTTCTCCATTTAAAGTGTAACAACGCTCATCGAAGTTCATGTTGGTGGGGCTCTGTGCAGATATGGCTTCTTGGTTTATAGAGACAAAACAGTGTGCTGATATTAACTCCATGATATTTATATCTTTTGGGATCTGATAAAGATGAAGACTTTATTAACTTTAGAGTTTTCAATCAGAGGGTTATGCCAATAAGTACTAAGATTTATTATGTCTTACCAGCTTTGCAGTGTAAAGCTCAACAAGACCACCAATAATAGGGATCAAAACTTGGGTTCCAATTGAGTCCTGTCAAAACATTGATAATTTGATGTTTAAAGTTTATGATGATATTATTTTTTTTTAACACTATGATGATATTATTAAATATGGTAAGAAACACTTAAGAATCTCAAAGTTAAAATGTTAAGATCTGTCTGCATAAAAGACAGATAACAGATAAAAATTAAACCGACATCAGAAGAGTGAAAAATATTTGAAAAACAAAAGAAACAATTTGGATCAAACATGCTACTTTCCACTTGGGACATGAATCACATGATTAATATGTGTTTAGCTATACGGTGACAAAACTTGACTTTGAATGAATTGATTCTGTAAAATTGATTCAAGTTAAAAGTGAGTTGATATTGAATAGAAAGTTATTTACGCTTGGATACATTCTCGTAAAAGTGGATTGAACAATAAATTCAATGCTAAAAATTACTTGTAGAGACAAAAGCTTCAAATTATAGCTTCAACTTAGAATCAATTTTGGAAACAGAATCAATTCTACTAAAAAAAATAAATAATGAGAAGCTAATTTCTGACATAGAAACTAGTCAAACTAGCTCCTATTTAATTTCCACATACACACACAGATAGAAAATTACCTCATGGATAATCCATCTTGGTTGTTGGGATATTGCAACCTCTGCATGGACACTGTATATCAAATAATTTTCTTTAGTCTTTCATTTCATTTCATTGGCTAAATATAAAAAAAATAAATATATATTACACAGTGAGAAGGAAAAAGAGAGAGACCCTGAATATAGAGACATTGCAAAAGGAAGCTTGGCAATAGCTTCACAAGTCTTTGTTCTAACTGAGTGATGAAAAAGGGTATCCCTACAAATGGGAGCCAAATGATATTCTTCATCATCCATTTCCTCTTTGAGATCCATGTTTCCACCACAACAGCAACAACCCATCCACTCAATAAACCTACATAAGAGAAAAATTGAATCAAAAAGACAACTTCAAATGAATAACAAAATGGGTTATGGTTATGGTTATGGATAATACCTAGTTGGGTCATTTCCATATTTCCAAACAACAACATAATCCCAAGCTTTAGTCTCAACAAAGGGTCTAAGCAATTGAACAACACCAATATCACTCATTGTTAGAAATTATTAGAATTTTTTCAGTGTGGTTTTTCTACATACACCTTTTGTGCGTCTCTATTTAAAGTGGTTTTCTTGAATTTGAAGCACATGGTACACTACAAGTTTGTTAATAAATTAGGGAGTGGTGTACCATTGTGATCAGTAGCAGAGGAGCATATCTTTCTGACGGTGAAAAGGGTACTATTGCTTGCACCTGTCCGGATTTTGAGGACCAGAAGTTGTTTTTAACTAACTTAATACTACTAGTACTAGGCCAAACAATGCAAAATAAATAACCACAAATGTTAATTGGACACTGTCTCAATTTATGTGGTCTAGTTGAGTTAATATTTAATTTGGGTAAGTTGAAATACTTTTTTTAATTATTAACTCTCATTACGTTAATTTGGAATTTGATCGTGAAGTAAATAAAATTTGGTCGAAAATTGTTTTCATCTAAAGTTGAATTCGAATTCTTCCTTAGGATTCATCATTTGAAGTTTATTAACCATTTAAGTCCATTTTCTTGATTAAATACTCAATTACGATATATTTTTTATTATAAAAAAATTTAAGATGAAGGATAGGATCTCAGTCCAAAGTATGGAAGACCTCGAACCAAGGACCATCTGAATCCAAGATATCTCTCTTAACCACTAGAACAAACTCTTGGAGATTTAGACTTAAAATACTTTTCTTTTACCTTACTAAAACACTCTTTACTAGTACTCCCTTCAGCCCTTTTTATAAAAAAACACTTTGAAAAAATCACACAGATTAAAGAAGTACATTGTGAATAGTTATTTTCATGTAATACTCTTATAAATTTAAATTTATTTCATATATATTCTTATTTGATTACTCTTAATTCAACTAATTTACTTATTTTTAATATTCTCTCTCATAATAAATAAAGGACATAAGTGAAATTAAACATTTAAAACATTTGAAAGTTGGTCAAAGGACCGGAGGGAGTAATATTTTCCTATATAATAAATAGGAAAATATTAATAAAAAATATTATAAATACTAATTGGTATTCTAAAGTGACAACTAATTTGAAACATTTCGTCAAAAAAATAAATCATTTGAAACACACTACAAGAAATGGCTTAAATGCAGTTGAAACATTTCGTCACTAAAAGTAACCATTAATTTTATAATGTCTTAAATGCAGTTTTGCCCTATCTGTTTTGATTAAATCGGAATTTTACCCCCGTATTTTAAAACTCGGATTTTTACCCCTCATGTTTTGATTTTTTTTGGATTTTTCCCCCTCACATATTTTGCTTATGTGGCAGTGATGATGTGTAATATTATTTTCCATGTCATTAATTATTTATTATTAAACATTATTTTATTATTTTTTTGAATGAAAAAATTACTAAAAAAATTCTAAAAATGACAAAAATATCAAGTAAAAATACCAGGAAATAGTAAAAAATATTAAAAATACAAAAAAAAAACCTAGCATAATACAGTAAAAAAATCCAGAAAAATACTAGAAAAACAAGAAATATAGCATAAAAACTCTATCATTGTGGCTCTTATTGCAATAATACTCTATCATTGTGGATCTTTTTGCCATATTTTTTTTAGATATAACTATGGTAATGGTTATCCCAAATTTTGTAGGTGCATAATGAATACTCGATCTGGGTATTTTTATTGTCTTTTTAATTGACAGTTTTTTATACTATTTTTCTTGTTTGTCTAGTATTTTTCACTGTATTTTACTATATTTTTTTTGTATTTTTACTATTTTTTTACTTGATATGTTTTTGTTTTCATTTTTAGAATTTTTTTAGTAATTTTTTCATTCAAAAAAATAAATAAGATAATGTTTAATAATAAATATTAATGATGTGGAAAATAATATTACACATCACCACTGCCACATAAGCAAACTATGATAGGGGGAAAATCCAAAAAAAATCAAAACAGGAGGGGTAAAATTCCGATTTAATCAAAACAGGGGGCAAAACTGCATTTAAGCCTTTTAACCCGAGAATGGTAAAATTCATAAATAAATTCACAATATAACTCTAGATTGTAAAAATTATAACAAGAAACGAGGAAAATCGGACCTGGATCTATCACTCTTCACCTTTAGATTCACAACAAAATTCTAAAGAGGTCAAACTACAAAAATCAAAATCCTAATTAGCTCAATCTACAAAATAACTTCTCATTCAAATTTTAATCCAAAATCAAATTAACTCAAACACTAATCATGTTATAAAACACAAGTTCAGTGAATGTTAAACCTGAAGCTTGAACGTTGAACTAAGCTTGAGCACCTAAAGAAGACGATGAAGTTCATCGAATTAGAACATGAAGAAGAATCTGAAGAACGAACGGTTACCTTCAATGGTTATGTGAATTTGAAGAATGAAGGGTTACCTTCAACGATTTTGTGAATCTGAAAAACTAACGCGAATTTAGGGTTCAGAGTGAACGATTTGGAAGATTCAATCGAGAATGAGTTTGAAGATTGAAGATGAGAATGAGTTTGAATATCTGAGTGAATGAGTGAGAGAGAACGAGTGAATAGAAAGAATGACGAATGCGTGAGAGAGTTTGAAGATTTTTACCTTTTTAAAAAAATTAATAATAAAATAAATTAAAAATAAAGTAAAAAAGGTAAAATTCTACTTTTAGTGACGGTTATAAATACATCTGTAGGTAAAACTATCTCACCTTTGGAAAACGGCAGTGGGCACAAGGCAATTTTCTTGTAGTGAACATAGAAATATTACAAGAGGAACACATATTATATGAGATAAATGGAGAAATTTTTTGCTTCTTAAGTCAAATCAATAGTTATAAATATCATCTATTTCTTCTTTACCGTGTCAATTTTTAGATATTTAAATAACATCTTTAATATTTTGCATTTGAAACCAAGCCATAACTCACAGTCATTATTCTCTATTTTGTTTTAGACAAAATAACAAATATTACGTGAATTTCACGCACAATTACGAGTCTCATATTCAACTTAGTTAGTTAGATATTCTACGGTTAAAATAGATTTTTTAATCCATTAGTCTAATGATTAGAAATTTATGAAGAATGTTGTATTCAAATTTTGGTGCTATATATATAAAATGATTATTTAGATACTTCTTATTATTCTTTCTGCTTTGTGGTTGGCATATTATATTCTAAGGTTAAAGACGTTTTTAATTTTTATAAAATTACGAACTTTTATATTTAATCCCTATAAAAATATATCCACTTTTAATCTTCATTTGCATTTATTAGAAACTAATTTAACGAAAAATATTCATTTTTTATTAACAGTTTTCAAACAATTGTTACCTAATCAATAATCATGAGCCACATGAAACAGCAAAGCATAACAGAGAGGATACGATTTATTTTGCAGAGGAATGACATTATGTATATCTTCAGTTTTGTTAAGATTTAAGAATATATTAATTTTTCAACGGTCAGGTGCATATATTCTCCTGGCCTGCAATGCAGAGATCTTCTGTTCTGTGTCCTTGCAAATAATGAGATGTGTACTACTGTCAACATGTTTATCTAACACAAAACTATAAACACTTGTTTCACAAAAGAAATTCTTATTGTTTTATTTAATCTAATACAATATATTTTTTTATTAATAAAATTAATAGAAACTAGAGTCAAAAAAACTAATAAAAACTAAAATCAAGATTAATGACACAGTAATGTTTCATCCTGACATGTAACAATTGGTTTTGCCATGTCACTAGAATTGACCCCAAAATTGGATAAGGGACCAAATTAGTTAGGAAGAAAAACTAGACTAGGGGACCAAAAAACTTGGGTGAAATAGTCATTTTGGTCCCTGAATGCGTAATTCGCTATCACATTAGTCCTTGACTCAAAGAAAAATACAAAATAGCCCCTGAATTTGCAATTCGTTAGTCACTTTGGTCCCTGACGTTAAAAACGGCTGTTAACTTTACAAAAAAAAACTGATGTGACATTTTTTGGGACACGTGACACGCTGAATAGGCACATTAGGTGGACAAGTGGACCGATAACGTGGCGAGGGACCAAAATGACAATAATTTTTTTCTTCATCTTCTTCCTCTCATTCTTCTTCATCTTCCTTATGCATTCATCAATAAAACATAGAATTTTAACCAAATATTCAAACAAAATCCCTAAAACTCTAAAATTTTAAATTATAAAATTTATAAGAATTGAAAAAGCAAAGAATTAATACATAATAGTCAAAATCCATGTCCATCTTCTTCCTTTGATTCAATGAAGCTTTATCAAGGGTGGTACAGTAACAACAACTACACAAATAACAATTTTTAGCACCTTCAACAATGAAAAACCCTCTTCTTCAAACCCTACAATTTCATCATCTTCACCAATCTGCCAACAACAACAACAATAATATCCTTAATTTCTTATACCATCGTCATAATCATTGTCTCTCTCTCAAGATCAACAACAACAACCACATTCACGGTTACATTCTAGAGTAAAAAGTGATCTAATTGCCCCAAATTTCACTATATTAATCTTTGAGGTAAACTATAATGCATAGTTAGATTAACTTCATTAAAATTGTGCACAAACTACACAACTTCTTCACCCAACCACTTTGGTTCCATAGATGCCCTTTTGAATATTGCATTGTTTCTTCTTGTCCTAAACTTCCACAACAAAGTGCAAAATAATTAGAGAATCATGGCATGTAAATGATGAATGTATTGGGTTTATTGTTATATTGTTTGGAATGTTGGTTTTGGAAAATGATAGATTGTTTTAGATTTTATTAATGAAAGTATGAAGAAGAAAAAAAATGATAAGAAAAAAGAAAATATTATCACTTTGGTCCCTGACCTCGTCATCGATCCACTTGTTTTATAAGTGTACCAACTATGCGTGTCATGTGTCCCAAAAAATGACACGTCAGCTTTTTTGTAAAGTTAACGGTCATTTTTAACGTCAGGGACTAAAGTGACTAACAGATTACAGAGTCAGGGACTATTTTGTATTTTTTCTTGAGTTAGGGACCATAATGACATCGAGTTACACATTCAGGGACCAAAATGAAGGTTTCCCCAAAAACTTGTTTTTAAAAAGTGGGACAAACTTTAAATAATTGAAAATACAAAAAACAAAACTGCATATAAATCTTTTTTAATAAGAGTGAAAAAACAATAGGTGCTACAAAAGTGTATAATAGACTGTGATGTACGGGTACTCCGTTTGAGGAAAAATATCAATACCGGGTACGTACTCGTACCAGTACCGGATACATATCCGTACCTTAATTTATGTCTATACACATGTATTAGTTTTTCTAAAAATGTCGTACCTCGTACTGGTATCCGTATCGGGTACCATTACCGTACCACACCTTGGCAACGCAGATAATAGAGTACTACCACCATGCCATTAATGTGAAAAGCAAAGAATTCTAGACAAGTTTGAAGTATGGACTATATATATGAGGTGGCATTTAGCATAGACAAGGGATTAAATTTGTGTAACATACACAAATGTGCTTATACCCATTGATTTAATGTTAAGAAAATGAATGGCTTAGATGTTACATTATACGGTGTACCTTTCTACATTCAATCATTTTCTCTTATATGGCTCTTTCTTCCATCTCTCTCTCTGGCTATACGGATCCAAGTTTTTTACACAAAACAACATCAAACAAGTCCAAATGTTTATCATTTTCCTCCATTTTAGGAGGAGAAAAAATACACAAGAAAATAAAAGATAAAGTGCTTTGAAAATAACACATCCATATGTGAGTATTTTAGAGTATGTTGCAGTGATTTGAAATGGAGACCCAAAAAAGAGAATCTAAGAATGAATTGCAGACGATACACAACAAAAATTTAATACTCCCCGTTCATAATCGTAAGATCCTATTTGACAAAAATGTACTATTCATTTGCCTGTTTTGACGAATTTTTTTAATAATATATAAATGTAAATATTAGCATATAAGATCTTGTTCAATGTTTTGATGAATATTTTTAAAATATTAAGTTTTTATAATTTTTACAAATAGAGATATTAATGATCCAAATTGTGCATTGATTTATGTGCAGTGGTTAAATAAAGTGTTATAATTAGGGACGATGAGAATATATTATAGAGATGATAAAATAGAGGTATTATAGAGAAATGTGATAAATATATTAGATATTAGAAAAATGGGTTTGAAATCTGAACTATAGTTTGTGTCAAAAAGTCTAAGCATTGGTCTGGTTCCTTGTTCTTGATGGTGTCAGGTATATGGCGGTTTCATGAGCAGCGCCAACGAGGGACAAGTAGACATTCAAGTGAAATAGGAAGTACTCTAGAAAATAAAATATAGAAAATTTAATTGGGTGCAGAAAGTACATCATAGAATCGAGTAATCCTATTTGATCTACGATTCACAACTATTTGTGCATGCTGCACAAATTTAAGCATTTGTGTAGGTTAAACGTCACCTATATATGATCGCTAGAGGAGTGTTAATAACACCTTTTTTTTCAATACTCTCTCTAATACTTACTTTTTAATTAGTTGAATGTTAAAGAGTGAATTAAAGCGGTCAGATCTCTCTTTAAATTTCATTAATTAGAAAGTGAATATTTTAAGAAAGTAAAAAAAGAGCATAACACTCCTCATAGCCACACACACCATGTACACCGAGGAATTCGATTGGTGCGAGATATGTGGATAGTGTGTGTCTCTCTCTACCCATCCCAATCCCAATTTCTACTGGCAATCTTGGGTCAAATTCATCCTCACAACCGATGTAGGACTTCTTAACACACCCACTTGGGCCCAACACTGTTGGACTTGGTGCGCGGATATAAATGGTGGATGGACAAATCAAAAACCTGATAGAAGGTGGCCCAACTAGGGGTGCTCGCGTTTCGGTTTGGATCGGTTTTGAGGCAAAAACTGATCCGATCCAAAATTAATTTTATTTGCAATTTGGTTCAATTTTGGATGACAAATTAAAAAAATATATGATCCAATCCAATTTTATGCGGTTTAATTTGGATCGGTTTTTGGATATCCAAATTATAAATTGTAATTTTTTTATTAAATATTAATATTATAAAAAACACCATAAAGTAATAGTTTGAATTTCTTGACGAAATAAATATTAAGTTTGATGTAAAATATAATATATATATATATATATATATATATATATATATATGCAACTATTTTGTTTGATAAAGGGTTGCGTGGTGCGGTTGAAGATATTGTGGTTGGTGGAGATCCTTTCTTTGAGGATCTTCAATGGAGGATAGCTTCCTTACCTATTAAGGCGGCGGGGGGGGGGGGGGGTTGGGGTTGGACTCAGCTATAGAGGCAATCTCATATGCTTTTGTGGCTTCCAGAACTCAGTCTTGGGTGTTGCAAGAACATATAATTGAGGGATAGTGGAGTATGTGGTATGGACTCTGATTTTTACAATACTTTGGATGGTTTCCATGATATGAATCCAACTTTTGACTTTAGCAGTTTTACTTGCAAGGACACCGTCCCCCCCCCCCCCCCCCTAATGCCCAACATGTTTTAGCGAGTGCCCTGTTTAGTAAAATTGTTAAGGACATGAAAGTTAACTTTCAATTGACTACAGACAAAAAGCTATTTTTGAATGTCTACATGCAGATCATGCTCAAGATTTTTTGCTAGCTATCCCAATAGAGGGATTAGGTCAACATATGTCCCCGGTAGAGTATCGCACTGTCCTCAAATATCGCTTGATGATTCCTTTATTTCCTGCTGAAGAGGTATGCCATGTTTGTCATAAGGCATGTCTGGATAGATTTAGGGAGCATGCAATTCATTGTCGAGAGCTCCCATGCTTCAAATACAGACATGACTTTGTTCGGGATGTCCTTTTTGATGTTTTTATGCACGCGGGAATATCTGTGAACAAAGAGGTGCCTGTGAACTTCTTGACTGACCCATTGGAGGGAAAATCTACATTGAGACAGCCGATGTTCTGGTGTACGGGTGGGTAGGAGGAAAACATGCATGTATTGACTTGACTGGAGTTTCCCCACTTGTGGGATTGTCGACTGAGGATTTTACTGTAGAACATACGGCCCTCAAAGCGGCTTCAAGCAAAGTGGCTAAACATGAGAAAGTGTGTGCTGATAACCAACATGCATTTATACCATTTGGTTTCCTAGCACCAGATGTTGTGAATATTTTGCATAGAGTTCAAAGAGTCATGCATAGCAATGTGGTGTCTTCTAAGTCTGTAGATGTAGTTTTTAAGCGGATGGGTTTGCCATCCAAAAAGGATTAGCGGCGCAATTGGTTGCCCATTTTTTTTTTTTTTGGTTGGTGAACTGGTTGCCCATTTACCTTCCATTCAAGTGTAATTATCATATCTTATATATAAAAATAATTTTGTTCACATTCTTGGCATAGATTAAAAATTAATATTTTGGAATAATAAGTATAAATTATAGTTAAAACATATCAAAAAGTAAGAAATAGATTAAATTAAATTAACAAATAGTATTATTAAAATTTAAAATGAACAAAAAAATAGTTTAATGTAACATATATTCATACTAATAAAAATATAAATAAGTATTAAAATATATGTATGCGGTTGGATCGGTTTTGAGAAATCAATCCGAAATCTGATCCGATCCAGCAGTTTTCTTAAAAGAACATCCAAACACATTAAAAAATATTCGGTTTTTTGCGGTTTTCTGTTTTTTTGGATCGGTTTGCGGTTTTTATTTGGATTGGTTTGAATTTGTTAGTTTGACCTAACTCAATGCTAAAAAACCAACTTGCAAAGTAAGAATTGTCTCTACTTTATAAACCCATCCCAAAAAGTAATTATGGACAATCTAACACTATCTACGTAGCTAATTGAGTTAGTACTTATGGACAATTTATTCATAATATATATATTAATCAAAATATAAAACTGCTGCTGTCTTTAGAATAATATATATAATTCATTACATTTACATCATGAATTTGGATGACTAGGAGTAAAAATTAAAGCAAACAAAAGTAATTAAAACAAAGTGGGAAGGATTATTAGCATAAGATGGCTAATCTTACATAACGTCCTATTATTTTATATATATAGTTCCATATCATAGTCATAAACCAGGTCTATGATGATCACTTTCATGATCAGATTTCATTTCAAAATCTTTCATGTGATTGTTGTGACCATTATTAATATTACCATGTGGCTGCGATCTTGTCCCTGCTGGTGGTTCAAAAGCAAGTCCTCTAGGCCTTGTAATTATTGGTGGAGGCATTCTTTTGTCAACCCCAAATTCAATGTCCTCTTCTCTTGTTTCAAAATCATGAATCTGTTGTTGCCTATTCGGCTTAGCGGGCCGTCTCTCCAAACTGTTGTGTTGACGACTTTGGTTAGTGTTGTTGTTTTTATTGTAGCGTCGATTGCATAGGCGTCCGAGAAAACAAGCAACTACTGAAATGACTAGTATTATTGCAAGGACAATGAAAACTGTTCCAAAAGACCCATTTGAATGATGTGGAGATGGTTGATTTGTGACTGATTTTGGGTAAATTTGAACAGGTTGTTGAGGCTGTTGTTGTTGTTGAGCTTGAAGAGACATAGTGGATTGGAAGAAGGGATCAAAAATTGGGTTGAGAAGTGTTTGTGAATTTGGTTGTAAAGGGATTTGGTATTAGGAGTTTGAAGCTCTTTGTTCTTTGAGTGCATACCAAGGTTTTATTTTGGCTAACTACTCAAGCAATGGTGGATAATGGTTGATTACCTATGAAAAAAGGTAATGTATAATTAATGTAAATGGCATCAAAATAATAAAGTAGGAATTTTAGAATTTAAAAACAGGAAAAAGAGGAGCATCTTCTTTAATGAAGAGATAAGTAAAATTACATATATATTTCCTTTGTTTGTTACGTAATTTGCTCTCTTAAGTGTTTTGTTAGAGGATAAGTAAGAACATTTTGGTCCTATGAGTTTGGCACAATTGGTTGGACATTGCATTATATATGTAGGGGTCGGGATTCGAACCCCGGTGATCCCACTTATCCACCTTATGGGTGAAATTTTTGGCCGTTAGACTAGTTGACCTAGAAAAAAAAAGAACATTTTGTTGGAGTTTTTGGACCCAATAAGCTATCTCCCTCTTTACAAGTAGAAATTACACTCCTTCCTATGAGTTATGTTTAAATTAGGGATCTAAATGGGTTAACCTTAGCTCAACTTCAAATCAGCACTATCTACTTATATATTCCCAAGATTTTTTAAGTAACAAAAAAAAAATTAACATAATAATATTCATCCATTTCACTATTAATTTAACAACTAAAATCAACATATTCATTATTCTTCTTTTACCAAATCATAATAATATTCATACATTTCTCTTAAAAAAATTCATACATTTTATTCTTAATGAAAATAAAGTTCATCACAAAGTTCTAATAAATTTAAAAGACTCTTTTATATTTAATAACTAAGGACATCTGTGTAATTTATTATTTTATTAATGAGTATGGATATTCGTGAATACAAATACTATTAAATGACAAATAGTTGAAATACCCATTTACCTGCAGATATGCATTAAAAAAAAGTAAAACATTACATCAATATTAAAAAATTCACACTAAATCAAAACTACAATAGAATTATAACAAATATAGTTATGCATGTATCAGTCAAACTCAACATATATATATATATATATATATATATATATATATATATAGTATTCCTGGGCATTCAATACTAAAGTCCCCTATCCTGAACGTGTGCTATGTAGAAAGTAGTTTGCTGCTCCTCCTCCCCGTTGAGGGCCGATTGATTGACCGAGATGGGAATCAATGCCTAGTTCCGGATTACTCTAAAACAAAATTTGGTATCGCTAAAAATCTGGTAGCTTGTGTAACACCCCGAAATTTAGATAATTTATGTGTTTATGTGCTAATTAAATTATTTGACGAGTTGGAAGTATGGGATTATTAGTGGGAAATAAATTAGTTGGAGAATTAGTTAATAGAAGAAATAGGAGAAAAATAAAATTTATATGAGAAACAGGGGTTTTAGTAAATAAGGTGGAGTGTATGAGTAAAGAAAATTAGAAATTTAAGTGAAGATGTGAGAAGTTAACCCAATTAGGAGAGGGGTGTGCAAATGAGCCCAATTGGAATAAAAGGGTGTAAGTTAGGAAAATAATAGAAACAGATGAAATTTTTATAGAAAATGAAAATATATCAAAAGATGAGATATTCTAGGAACATATATTAGAAATATATTTTGGAGTTATACTGTAAAAATATGTTTTTAAGTTATATTTTAATTTAGAGATATTTCAGAGATATATTGTAGGAATATGTTTTAGAGTTATATTATGACTTCTTGAGAACAAGTAAAATACCTATTAGTAACTTATAAACACGGGAGAAACTTGTGAAACCAGGAATTACAACTTTTCACAAAATCAGTAAATTGAGAAACTTAGAAAAAGAGGCATATAAGAACAAGAACTAGGATTCATCGTCAACCTTTAGAGTGTGTAGTGTGTTTGGATGAGAGATTCTAGAAATTCAAGGGATTTTAAATACCAGGCAATTCAATTGAATTCTCTTGATTTTCAAATGTCATTGTTGGATGAAATTCCATCAATTGTAAAATTCTTTGTTTGGGTAATGTAATTGAATTTCCTTCATTTAATTTTATTTATCTTAATTTTATTTCCTTCAAACATCAACCCTAAAATCGGACGAAAAACCTAAAATCGGCCGAAAGCCTTAAAATCGACTATAAACACTAAAATCGACCCTAAATCCAAATTGTCCAGAAAATCTAAAATCAGCCGAAAATTAAAAAATCGACCATAAACCCTAAAATCGACCCTAAACCCAAAAAATTGTCCGAAAAATCTAAAATCTGCTAAAAAAACCCTAATATTCATTGATAAAATGTCGTTATGACATTGTTAAATTTCCGTTGTCAAATGATGAGATTAATTTAATTTGAAGTATGTTGATGTTATGTGGTTGTTATATGAGAAATTCTTGATGACCAATGATATTAATTTCACTTTTAATTTAAAAAAAAAAACAATTTTTAATTTACTTGTTTGAAAACCAAGAAAGCTGTTAAAAAAAAATTGACTTGTCTGTCAAAAAAAAAAAATTGACTTGATTGTGAAATTAAAGATTTTATTTAAAAGTTAGAGTTTTTGGTAGTTACTTTAATTTTATTTTGAGAAAAATTATAAAATAAACTTTTATTTCGTTAAATTGGTTTAACACCCCTCTTGTAGCTACTATAAAAATTTGACCCTAAGGTGGAGGGATGAATGACTTTGTATTTAAGCGATCCTCGATCCACCTCTCTTTCCCGGGAACCCCTTCGGTGTGTTACTGCTACCTACTAAATCATTCATCCTTATTGTATTAGGGTATACCTATAAGAACCTAGATTAAGAATTTTTGGTTATTGGAGGTTTTATTAAAGTATTTTAAAGGTTTAATTGTACATTTGGTCCCTTGTGTTTATTTTAAGTTTCAAGTTGGTCTCTTATATTGTAAAAGTTTCAAGTTGGTCACTCAAGTTTTTTTTTTTTTTTTAAAAAAAATTATTATCTTTTGAAAAAGAAAAATATTAATTGGCGTGGAATTGTAAAAAAAATAAATAAATTATATGTATTTCCACATGTGCATGCCACGTCATCAAAGATGCATAGTCAGATGCCCAGTTGTCCATCTAGGGGACAAAATGAGAGAATCTTCACATTGTAGGGGTAAACAGGAAAAAAAAACTACGCAGGCGATAAATCAAAATTCGCTAACTTTGCAGTGGGTAAAAAGTCATTTAACCTTGTCTATATACAACACAAAAACAATTACATAAGTTTTGGAGAAATTCTTAGGTGAACACTCACCTAACAATTAATGCTTAGGCACATCAAATAAGATAATTACAAGTAAATTAAAAAGATAATAATTAAAAAAGACAATATACATTTTTTTTTTAATCAAAAAAAGACAATATACATAAATGCACTTTTTTCCCTTCTTTTTTCAACAGGTCACTTCTAATCAACGTTCTAAATTGCTCTTATTTATTTGTTCCAATCACTTTATTTTTCTTCAATTTTTCCAATTACTCTTATTTTATTACTCATTGTTTCAACTAAACTCTCTTTTTCAATTTTTTTGTTCCAATTATTTTTCTAAATCGAATTACTTTCTATATATTATTTTTTTAACTAATTACTTCTATATTTCTTAGCAGGTATCACTCTCACTTATTTCTTTGTTCTTCTTTTTCATTTTTATAATTCTCTGTTCTCCTTTTATGAATTGAAGAAAATTCAACAAGAATATGTACTGAAATTGCTATGTTGGAAACGCAAGAACCTTTTCGTATGGTGCAATGGAATAAGAAGGTATATACATTGTTTTTTTTATAAAAATAAAAAAGACGATTTAAACATGATTGAGAGGAAATATTAATATATAGCAGATAATTAATTCATTTTTTTATGTTTATTGCAGGGGGTAAACAAACAAAAAATATTTACAGGGGGATAAATCAAAATTCGTCTACTTTGCAAGGGGTAAAATTTTATTTACCCTATTATTATTCTTTCATCACTTGTAATACTTTTATTGGATGTGCTAAGCATTAATTGTTAGGCGAGTGCTCACTTAAGAATTTCTCAAGTTTTGGGCTAATATTATAATACATAATTCACTGAATCTTATACATAGTACAAGATGATAAAACAAATAGCCAATATAGATCTTCCTCTAATACTCCTACTCCATAGCTTTCTTACCTCGACCACTTTCTAATACTCCGACTCCATAGCTTTATGACCTCGACCACTTTGTCTATCTAAAAAAAATAAGGGTCATGATAACCGGTGCCCCCGAGACACTAGTTAAGGACGTATTTGGATTTGATGCTGTAGAAAAAGCACACAGTTTGGTGTTGTTGTGTATTGTTAAGAATAATGATGATTAGCTAGATTTTAAATTTGTTATTTAGAGGTTGTTAGTTTGTTATTAGGAATTTAGTTAGTCAAGCCTCTAAGAGCTCTATATAAGGACATCAAATGTATTCATTTTCTCATCTTTTATCAAAATGATTCCTTATGAATTTTATTCTCTTTCAAGCTCTTATGGCTCTCATCAATCAATTTCTCCAAACTATCAAAATCTTAACATGGTATCATCGGCCTGCACCGATCCCTTCCGCTGCCATAACCGTTTCAGTTATGCATCTCAACAAACTTTTCCGGCAACTCCGCCGCCACATTTGGCCACCGTCCCGGTACCGGAAAACTCATCCATTACTCCTCACAAAGAATTCTTCACTACACTTTTTGATCCTCCATCCTTTATCATGGTTTACACAATTATCAATCATCTATGGAAGAAATCCAAGCTTGAGAAGCCACTTTTGCCGCTTCCACCACGGCCAGCATCCATTGATGTTCCAGCATTTTTGATCGATTCAATTTCAGAGGTTAAGGGGGAGATTTCACCATCGTCTACCTCTGTTCTTGAATCAATTTCAACAAATCATCAATGCAATTTCAGTTTCGATAATTTCATCATGACCTTGTTCCGATCAATTTCATGGAAGCAGTTAAACCAAGAATCAAAGGATGCATAATCAAGATTAGGGAGATATCTTGTTTCTTGAACAAATTCATACCAGAAGATCATCATGATTCTGCATCATCGATTTCGTTTCCAACTTCAAAGCTCAAGGATGAATTGACGAATCTTCCAAATGTGAGTAACTCATCTGTAACTATAAGTCTTGAATCTGAGTTCGTTGCTTTTAAATCAGTCAAGAAATCAAATGATTTCATCACAAATCTGGACTCCGTTTCAACACAAATGTGTTGCTCGCTTCACTGCATCAACAACATTGTTATCGCCGTTGGAATTGTGTTTGATCCCGGCGGTTTGGTTGAATCTCTTTTCGTCGCAATGTTAGGTGGGACGATAACCTTAACTTCTCTGCTGTTAGTTTTCTATTTGGTTATCGTGTTAGTTGTTAAATTTTCCGGTGAATTCGCCGTCACTGTATTTGATCCCGGAGGAAAGTCCACTTTCCTACAATCACTGCCAATGGAATATTGTGCGCATAAGGTGTTTGTTAAAAGTCACCACTGCAGCTCTTGTGTTATGCTTTGAACATCCTTGAATAATTGTTCTACTGTGTTAATGGATTTGGCTTGATGAGGTTAGGAAAGTTGTTCCTCATATATTGCAATGACTACACAAATAGTTTGAAAATTATCTTTGAAGATAGATTCTTGTGGTGTTAGTTATTGCTAATAGGATATGACTGGTTGATGATTAGTCTTTCTTACTAAAAGTTACGATCCATTTTTTACTCACTGGTGTTGGATTATTTCTTTTGTCATCCTCTTGTGGTAGTTCATTTTATTTGTGGGTGCATTATCTGAAGTTGTTGTGATAGAAAGAGGTAGTAGAAGAATGTTATTTGAGCACTAGGATTGTTGATTGAAATTTCTTTGGAGTTTGAGTTTGATACTTGTTCAAATTTGCAAGAGATTATTTGTGTTTTGGCTGCTATTGTACTATTTTGAAGAACTGGTATGATCAAGTAATGCAATTTATGCATGGCATTGCATGCTTTGTTTATGCATATCAGAAGCCTGTGGTTCTTCATATCTCTAAGCTTCTAAAGTCTCTTTGTTGCTGCCAAGTAGCCTCTAGAATTCCATCCTAGTTGATGCAAAATTCAGTCATGTGGTTTGATAAAGTCTTGGCTTATTGTTTTGTGACTTTCTGATATTAAAGACAGCTTTGGGATTATTGGTTCTCTAGTTCATTCGACAATTACTAATATTAGTCAAAACATTACATAGCTGATTGTGGCATAATGGTAGTATTCTACACTTCATAGTGGATTTTGGATATTTGAAAGACCCAATTTGCATTATAAGTTTGGTCTGTGCCAAGATTCATTACCAGAGAAGGGAATTTTGCTTGAATAGAGATCATGATATAGTGGAAGATTTGGTTTGGAAGTTCCCTGCTTTGAAGTTTCACATGCACACTTAGTTGATATTTTTGCTGCCTTTGGTCTGTTGAAGTTTGTTTCTGGCTGTTGTTGTCATGCAAGTATCTCAGCTTCTGTTTTGCTTCCTACAAGTACAACGTGCTTCCTACAAGTGTTGGAATTTAGTCTTGTTTGAAGGCTAATTGTACGTGCTTGCTACTGGTTTTCTCCTCTGTTTGTTTTTTAGCTTTGTAATTCAAACTCAAATTGGAAAATTCTCCGGAGTTTGAGGGAGGATGTTAAGAATAATGATGATTAGCTAGATTTTAAATTTGTTATTTAGAGGTTGTTAGTTTGTTATTAGGAATTTAGTTAGTCAAGCCTCTAAGAGCTCTATATAAAGACATCAAATGTATTCATTTTCTCATCTTTTATCAAAATGATTCCTTATGAATTTTACGATCTCTTTCAAGCTCTTATGACTCTCATCAATCAATTTCTCCAAACTATCAAAATCTTAACATGTATCTCAGCCGTCCGATAAAGATCGGACGTCTGAGATTAAATACAATAAAACTAATCATGATTTAATCTCAGATGTCCGATCTTGATCGGACATCTGAGATACACTAAAACACCAAACTGTGTGCTTTTTCTGCAACATCAAATCCAAATCCGTTAAGGACACTAAAAAAAACGTTTAAGTTGAAAATAACACTTTTTAAACTTTTGAATAGTTGACTGCACAAGTTTCGATGTCATATTACTATATTTGTTTCCTTAAACAGTGTCCCGGAGGCACTATTTAGTATTTTCCAAAAAATAAAAGGAGTGAATTAAGACTCTAAGCTTAAGTGAGTTCCTCACTAACCCAATTAGTCGTTAGTAAGTGCTGGGGATTCTCATAATTTATCTATTTACCAACATAATTTTATAACTTAATGATGAATACATAAAATTAAGGTGTAACACACAATTATTAACTCTTGGTCATTTTAAAATTCAAAGGGCACTCTGAGGTGAGCTGGTTTCAAACTCATGACATATATGTTGTTGACATCAAAATGAATCAACACGACATGCGGCTCACAACTCATAGCTAACAAGATAAATCCTATATTATAGTGCACATAGGACAGCTCCCACTACATCCTCCACCAGCTCCACTATTCTCTCAACTACTCCGCATTATTCGCTCTACCATTCATATGACACACCTATATATAAAAGGCACCATGAACATAAGAAAATAGATGTTCTTTTTTCACCAAATATTCAGAAAAGCTAACATCAATGCCTAGCACCCTGCTAGCCTGATACTTAGAGAATACATTCATACCGCCGGGTTACAATAGAACTACGTGGTTTTAATTCCATAACCGTTTAGGGATAGTAGGACCAAAGACCCTCTCTATGAAACTATAACAAAAACATCGCCGGCTAAATCTCATTCCAAGAACCCGAAATGTAACTTTTACATAATACCATTAAAAAAAATGTTGATAAGTAGATAGTATAGTTCTAAAATATTGCATTAAAATTTAAAAAGTTCAAATATTTTAGGAGTAAATATTTATTTTAAAACGAAAATGTGGTATACTTGATAGACAAGATAACTTAGACAAGGAAAGGAGTCAAGTCCACGGTCATTAAATTAAATAAAGTACTACTAGTAATAGTATATAGAAAAAGGAAGCGTGTTTCTTGTTCACGAAGTTGTTCTATTAAAACGTGGGATGGGAAAAGAATAAGAACAAGAACAAATTTTCATTAACGAAATGATGTTCTAGTAAAATCTAAACAAAGTTGACGTGTGTGAAGTCGTTGTCATTTTCCAACTCTGATCATAAATTTTGACCAATGAATTACAGAAACGTGGGAGGTAGTAGTTGGCTTATTTATTGGATCGATCATTGTGTTTGTCTTAAGAAAGAATAAAGAAGATGCCCATCATATTCCCCGATGTTGCTCATTGTCATTTCTTGGCAACTTCTTTTCAAATTTACATTTCTTTTTGTGTAATATAAAAAACAACATTCAATATTTAAAATAATTTATTATAAGACAGATTAATACTATGTTATAATGACTCACTTATCCATACTTTCAAACCTGTTTTAAAAAGATAACTACTTCGACGGTAAGTAAACATGTAAAAGTAATACAAATTTTGGCAAATTTATTATTATTACAACTATATTTTTAATACTCGCAAATTATGTTCGAGAACATGGTAAATTTATAAATTATAGAAAAACTTGTGTTTGATCAATAATATAACTTGACAAATTTCAAAAGGTCGATCAAGTGTAAAAAAATAGGTTTTGAATCCTAAAATTTGAAGTTTGAGTCCTACTAAAATCTTGTAGCTAAGTAAATGTAAATGTTTATAAGTGTAGTGAGTAGCTTAACTGATTTGAACTATGACTACAAAGAAAAAAGGAAACTTGTTAAAGAGTCAACTTACAACGTTCGGTATTGATATTTTCTAGGTAAAATGGACTTAAAATATAATTTTTTTAAATATAAAAATAAAAAACGACTTTAAATTTTATACAAAGATACTGATAATCAAATGTGAAGTTGGATATACCAATCGTTAGCGGGTTCAGTGGTAATTGACAACTGAACTTAATAAAGAGAATTACGGTTTGATTCCCACAAATACAATAAAAAGAACTGCAATTATTTAATAACAGTACCGACACTCAAACCAAATTAAATATTCCAATAAATTGGATAGCTGTGGTTAAAACAAAACAAAAAAACAAATGTAAGTTGGATAAGAGTATTTTCACCAATAAGATTAATTGAATTGATTAAATATTTTATATTTTCTTAGCCCCTCAAAGCACGTTTCCCACTAGAAACTTAGTACTATAAATAAGCAGTCATTGTTTTGCAAGTCTTGTGTTATTCAGTCACTCACTTACCAAACCAATTCATTCTATCTACAGCTTTAGCGATGGCAGATTCTGTTGATTTCACTACTACTCACGATGTTCTCTCCATTCTCTCTTCTCCCGGTACACATTTTCTTCTTAAGAACAACGCCGATCAGGTACTACCACCGTAATTCCTTCTCTTCTTACCATTTCTACTTTTTTTTACTTGTTTTTTTTTCTATATCCAAGGTTTCTGACTATTTGATTAACCAAATTTTAAGAAGATTATTCAATTATAATTCATTTAATGCATTGATCTTCTTTGTTGTTGTTACTTTTGTTTCTGAAATTGTGGAGATACTGGAATTTTGCTGATTTCACCTAACTCTTACAATTTTGGGACTAAAGTGAATGATGGACTTTTTTTATTTTAAAAAAATCGGAAATTGATTCGGTGAATTTTTCGGTACACATATTATGTGGATATTTTCCGTTACATTTGCTAAGGTGTGTGATTCTTTTTTTTTTTTGACTAATAAGGTGTGTATTCTAATTGGTTTACAAATAGTATTTATTAATTTTTTATATATATATATATATATATATATATTTTTTTTTTATAATTAATTTTTCTATATTAAATACTATTTGTGAACCAATTACAATCCTTCACTTAATCCATGTACCGGTATATATCCGCATAATATGTGTATCCGAGTGTTTTGTTTCTGAATGATCAGTTGGTATTATTGCTGCATATATGTAATTTAAGTGCTAATCTTGAGTCAGATGCTGAATTAAGACAACAATGTTTTCCATTAAGTTGAATTGAATTCTATTTGTTGTGGAGGAAGCAAGATTTGTTGTTCAAATGCAAAAAAAGAAAAAAAGTTGAAAATAAATTAATGATCTTTTTTAAGACTGGTACCAAGGACCGATTATTCCGACGGACACCACACCAATCTCACCGTCCACTAGTGATGGGCCCATTTAAAGCCAGAATGTTTCACTCAGTACGAATTATGGTGAACTAAGGAGTCATCGGTTGTTTCGTTCTCAATAAGAAGAAATTTGATGATATAAGTAGTGGTGATTCTTTTTATTTGATTGAAGTTATTACATTGAATTAAGTTGATTAAACTTTCTTGTGGTTGAATATAGCATTTTATTCAATTGAATTAAGTCTACTAAGTTTGATGTAGTATTTTTTTATTTGACATTGTGGCCTATGAGAAATTTTAAATATGCTCATTCCAAGGGAACATTGTGGTGCTATTTCTTATATTTTGAAATTGACAGGTTGGAATTGATAGTTTGAAGGGGAAGAAAATCGGTTTCTATTTTTCAGCTTCATGGTGTGGTCCGTGTCAAAGATTCACTCCAACATTGGCAGAGGTGTACAATGAAATCTCTCCAAATGGTGACTTTGAGGTTGTTTTTGTCTCGGCTGATGAAGATGATGAGGCCTTTAAGAGTTACTTTTCCAAGATGCCGTGGTTGGCTATACCATTTTCTGATACAGAGACACGTAACAGCCTTGATGAATTGTTTCATGTAAATGGCATTCCTCATCTTGCATTGGTTGATGAAACTGGGAAAGTTGTTACTGAAGATGGAGTTAACATCATCCGTGATTATGGAGCTGAAGGATACCCTTTCACATCGAAAAGGGTCCAAGAGTTGAAAGACCAGGAAGAGGAAGCTAAGAGGAACCAGTCCTTGAGATCTCTATTGGTATCTCGTTCCCGTGACTTTGTGATATCATCCGATGGAACTAAAGTAAGATAGTAACATAACTCTCTGTATGATATAGTTGTTTCCGTTACTTATTCTTTAGTCGTTTGCTACAATTTATGTGGTTCATTTATGGCTTATCCCTTTACACAGATACCTATTTCTGAGCTTGAGGGAAAGACAGTTGGTCTGTATTTCTGTGCAACTTCGCACAGACCATGCGTGTTATTTACTCAACAGCTTAAGGACGTTTACAAGAAGCTGAAGGAAAAAGGGGAGAACTTCGAGGTTGTGTTTCTACCCTTAGATGACGAGGAAGAGTCATTGAAGAAAGAATTAGAAAGTTTGCCTTGGTTATCCTTACCTATCAAGGACAAAACCGTCGGGAAACTGATTCAATACTTTGAGCTATCAGAACTCCCTACCTTAGTTATTATTGGGCCAGATGGGAAAACTCTTCATCCTAATGTTGCTGATGCCATTCAGGATCATGGGATTGATGCATATCCGTTCACTCCTGAAAAGTTTGTTGAACTCGATGAAATAACAAAGGCCAAGGAAGCAACTCAAACTCTTGAGTCAGTTTTGGTGTCTGGGGATCAAGACTTTGTCATTAAGAATGGCGGGGAGAAGGTAAAGCTTTTTATAAAGTAATTTTACTGAATTATGTTGAGTGATTCCCTCGTTTTAATGCGATATTAACCAGTTAGCATTTATCCTCATTTCAGATTCCAGTGTCTGAATTAGAGGGGAACACCGTCCTACTCTACTTCTCGGCCCACTGGTGTCCTCCATGCCGAGCATTTCTTCCAAAACTCATTGATGCATACAATAAGATTAAGGCACAAGACAAAGAGGCACTTGAAGTCGTTTTCATCTCAAGTGACAGAGATCAAAACTCCTTTGATGAATTCTTTGCAGGAATGCCACGGTTGGCACTTCCCTTTGGTGATTCCAGGAAAGAATTCCTGAGTCGCAAATTCAAGATATCTGGAATCCCCATGCTTGTTGCGATTGGACCAAGTGGTCGGACTGTCACAAAAGAAGCTCGAGGTCTGGTTGGGCTATATGGGGCAGATGCTTATCCTTTCACTGAGGAGAGAATAAAAGAAATAGAGGCAAAAAATGATGAGATTGCAAAGGGGTGGCCTGAGAAGGTGAAACATGAAACACATGAGCATGAACTTGTATTATCGCGCCGCAGGATTTATTATTGTGATGATTGCAGTGAAGAGGGACATAATTGGTCATACTACTGTGAAGACTGTGACTTTGATCTCCATCCAAATTGTGCATTGGGAGACAAAGGAAGCGTCAATGGTGCCAAGGAAGAGGAGAAGCCCAAAGATGGATGGGTTTGTGATGGAGATGTCTGCACCAAAGCCTGAAATCTGCTTGTTGTATTTTGGTGATTACTTTTTATAGTCATTTTCATGTGATGCGATCGTAGTTCTAATATGGTTTGCGATGTACTTATTAAATAATTTGAATATTTTGACATTGTGATGTGGATGATATCTTTAATGTGTGATTTAATCTTGTGCATCAATCAGCAGGCCAAAAGTAATGGTTTTTCTTCTTCCCCATAACTTTGTCTTAATCTTGACCATTGCATCCAAATGTAGAAGCTTGCAAATTTGAATTGAGTGCTACTACATGAACAAAAATTTAGAATTTGAAAAGCTTCTATGAAAAGAGAAAGCATAAACACAAAAGTATGTCTTTTCAATTCTCTCAATGTCAGCAATCACCTAGTAAAACAATGGTTGTACTTTGATGAGGGAGAGGGTGTGTCGTGTCCAAGAGCTCCAAGATAGATGCTCTTACTTTTCCTCCTAAAAAAGCAATTAAAATAGCCAACTACGTAAAGAACATAGGGAATATATATGTATTTTTATTTATCTCTATAAAAAAGATTTTCCTCTTAAACAATTTTTTTTTTAAAAAAAAAAAAACAGAAGAATTTCCTCTTTTCTTTCCGTTTTAAAATCTAAAAATCCTAACTAACAATGGTAGATACTTCGTACTTATATTATCGTAATCAAATTTTAAAAATCCTACTTAATTATTTTGATGCCCCTTGGATTATACATAACCTCTTCTCATAGGTAACCAACCATTATCCACCATTGCTTGATGAAATTAACCCAAATAATGCCTTGCTATGCACTCAAGGAACAAATAGCTTTAAACTCTTAATACCAAACCCTCTTACTCTCAAATTGCCAAATACTTCTCAACCCAAAAACATTTCTCCTTTCCCAGTTCAATGTCTCTTCCAGCTCAACAACAACAACAGCCACAACAACCTGCTCAAGTTTACCCAAAAACAGTCACAAATCAACCATCTCCCCATCATTCAAATGGGAATTTTGGGACAGTTTTCATTGTCCTTGCAATAATACTAGTCATTCAGTAGTTGCTTGTCTTCTCGGACGTCTCTGCAATCGACGCAGCAACAACAATAACCAAAGTCGTCAACACAACAGCCTGCAGGGACGGCCTGCTAAGCCAAATAGGCAACAACAAATTCATGATTTTGAAACAAGAGAAGAGGACATTGAATTTGGGGTTTATAAAAGAATGCCTCCACCAATAATTACAAGGCCTAGAGGACTTGCTTTTGAACCACCAGCAGGAACAAGATCGCAGCCACATGGTAATATTAATAATGGTCACAACAATCACATGAAAGATGTTGAAATGAAATCTGATCATGAAAGTGATCATCATAGACCTGGTTTATGACTATGATATGGAACTATATATATAAAATAATAGGACGTTATGTAAGATTAACCATCTTATGCTAATAATCATTCCCACTATGTATTTATTCCCTTCTTTTATTTGCTTTAATTTTCACTCCTACTCATCCAAATTCATGATGTAAATGTAATAAATTATATTTTTCTATTTTGTATGCATTCGACTTTCTTTTAAAAATTTGTCAAAAAGAAAAACTTTCTTATATCTAAGAAATTGATTATTCTTTAAAGTAACAAACAAGTGCTACAAGAAAAAAAGGTAAATTGTGCCGATTTTAAGAGTATATCGTGATAGTTTAAACCTCAATTATATGCATCATATATGTTTCTCAATCATTGCAATTTCTAGGATCACGAGGTCATTTTAGGGGACTCAAAATGTTGAGATATTATCAAGTATGATTAAATTCTACATTGATATGAAGGTTTTGGTTAAATTGTGGTGTCAAAAATCACTTGTGTGGTTACTCTTTAACCCAATGTGTTAGGAAGTTTTCTACGGTAGCTAAGAAAATTATTATGAACAAAGAGAAATTGAACGAAAACAACTCATTTCATTAATGATCACTGAAGTTACATGCTATATTTACACTGGAGTTTTCTCGAAATATGTCTCGAAAACTTTTTGAGAAAAAGATTCTAGAGTTATCTCGAGAAAAAAAGTTTCGGAAAGTTTAGCTATTGTTTAGCATAAGTAGTTGATAACTTGTGTACCAAGTAATGGTGTATAAATACCCTTTCTGTGAAATCATTCAACTAAGTAAAATGTGAATAAGATTTACTCTCTTCTCTCAATTCCATTCTCTCTAATCTTCTTTCTCTTCCATTTCCCAAAACTGTGTTGTGAGCATAGGCTCACCGTGGGCCTATCGTGTGTGCTTGTAGTTGTTGGTGAACTCATGGTGCGCCTATCACCAACGAAGGTGAAACTTGTGTATGCTGTGCTAACAAGAATTACCTCGCATTAGCTTATGGTGTAATTTGAATATGTCATTACAACTACCGACTAAATTGTACAGTACTTGATAAAAAATTATGTTTTATCCATACAAAAAGTTAATAATGGATATATAGTGAAAAAAATAATTATCCAAACAAAAAAAAAAATACTTGAATAGACACAAAAATTTGGTCATAAGATTTCATCACACTCACATAAAATATATTTTATTTAATTATTTTAAAAATATACATTATTTAATTCTTTTCTCTTTCTACCTTTCTTCAATGTTGTGTGAGTGACCAAATTGTTGCAACCAAATAAGAGTTTCTCTGTCTAAACCCTCTTATTTACACAAGAAATTTTGCTTTATTTACAAGAAAAGTTGGTTTTATTGCTCCCATTTATTTTTATGGGGAGGTTCTTTTGCCGTTTTACCATTTTCTCAAACATCATTTGCTACTTAAGCAGCGGACATCGTTTTGCTCAAAATTTTCATTTTAACTCATCCACTACATAAGTAGCGGTGAGAAAGAATAGGACGCGCGAGAAACTCGTAAGACGGCAAATAAACTTTCATTTTTATGACCTGATTAATGTTGGGCCTCCACAATTGTTATGGGCTGCATGTAATAAAATTTGGGCCAATGGACATACTTTACGGTTTAAATACTAAACACAACTTATGTTTCTTTTTAGTTAGAGTCTTGCTTTTCGCACTCCCGAAATTCCCCAGTCACTCCTGAAATGACCAAACTAACCTTCTCGCTTTCTACGATGTGAGCACTTTTTCGCACTCTAAGTAGCGAGTGACAATATTTGTAACTCAAACCCAACTTTTTCACATTCAAGAATAAACAAAATCGTGAAAAAAGGAGTTCGCATTATAGAATGCGAACTCAGTTTGCTATCTAGAAAGTGAATTCAACTTACAAATTGCTATCTAGAAAGCGAACTCTTTTTTTCATGATTTTTTTCATTCACTGGGGGCGCTGATGTTGAGTTTGAGTATAAAATATTGTCACTCGCTGTGTAGAATGTGAACTGAAACTCAGTTCGCTATTTAGAGTATAACCCAGTTTACATTTTTACACTTTAACTAGTGTACCTTATGGGTGAAGAGTACAAAAAAATTGAATTTTTTATGGTTCGCACCTTAAAATGCGAACTCATTTTGCAGTTTGCTATCTAGAAAGCAGACACTTTTACCCCCAAATGTTTGCTATTTACACACTCGCTTTCTAAGTAGCGAGAGGAGTAAATTCAGAACATCAGGGGGCGTGCATGTATTTCAAGGGATGCGAGAAGAAGGACTCTTTTAGTTATTGGCTTTTATATTATGTTATTGTTGTTCCTTTTGTTGTTGCTTAATTTTGCATGCTTCAAGTGATAAATCTTAATTGTTGCTTAAGTTAAGACTTTTCTAGTTCTCATGAGCTTAACTCAGTTGGTAAGGACGTTACATTTTATATGCAGAGGTCGAAGTTCAAACTTTGGATATTCTACTTATACACTTTAACGGTAAAATTTGTAACCATTAGGCTACCTGACAATAAAAAATTTGGGACTCTACAATTGTGGGTAAATAGTGTAATGATGTAGTGGTGTCATCTATGATGCATGGGTACTCCGTTTTAGATAGAGTATCGGTACCGGGTACGTACCGGGTACCGGTACGCGTATGGTACTCCCCCGGTACGCATAGACCCCGGTACGCGCGTGGTACACCAATCCAAAAAAAACACTATTTTTTTTCTTCTTTTTCTTTAATTTATTTTTTTATATAAATATTTAGATTTTTTATTTTTGTATAATATAAAAGTAGCACCTACTGCTAAAAAACAATCAAAAAGCAGCCATTGGAATTATTCACTCATTCATTAAAAATGAATAGACTAAATTCAAAGAGAATTGAAGATCTAGTTTTTTTATTCATACAAATCTTTGTATTCTCTCGAGAAAGAGAAATAGTAATACCTATAATGAAAGAGCAACAAAAATGTGGAATATTCGTAGAGATGAATGAGATTTATTTAATATATAATTTATATTTTTGAAATTGTTAGTCTTTCTCACGGTAAACCTAAACTAGAGGCCGCTCTTTTTAGTGATGATGGAGGTGGAAACAATCAAGGTAATTAAAACCGGACCGGACCGGGCGGTTCGACCGGTTGAACCGAGAACCAGACCCCTATCCGGTCCGGTTGACATGCAAAACCGCTTGTAAACAAAACCGGAGATAAAACCGGAAAACCGCCCCAGAACCGGAAAAATCGCAAAAACCGGCGGTTCAAGTGGTTTTTCTGGCCTGACCGTGTTTTGTCTTGTTTATATTTTATTTTTCTTTATTTAAAAAAGGCTTTAATGCAGTTTTGATCCCCCTATTTTGAAAAACTTAAACTTTTGATACCCCTATTTTAAAAGCCAACTTTTTGATCCCCTATTTTGAAAAACTTGAAGTTTTGATCCCCCAACTCATTTTGTTCAAATTTGTGATGATGTGTCAACTACATTAATGACGTGACAGTGTCTATGTGTCAACCTCATATTCCATGTCATTATTTTTTAAATAAAATATTATGTTTCAATTTTTTTTAAATCAGTTTTTTTTATTAAATCTTTAAATCAAATATTAAAACAATATATTTAAATCAATTTTTTTTTATCAAATCTTTAAATCAAATATTAAAACAATATATTTAAATCAAATATTTTTGTTGATCAAATCTTTAAATAAAATATTAAAACAATAAAATAATTAATTAAATAATTAACAATAATTAAAAAACGCAGATGATCAAAAGGGAAGAATTGCAGACGAATCAGACACGCACAAATAGTAACTCAGTTCCCAAATCATGGAACCCTAGCGCCACCCATCTTCGACGATCTTTGTCTCAATCTTTCATCTTCTTTGATTCATCATCACACTCGTGTTCATTATTCATCTGCATGTTATCAATTTTCTGTTTGATTCATCATCCGCTCGTGTTCATCATTACGCTCGCTTTACAAGATAATATTCTGAAGTCATCGCAAAGTTGAACAAGATGGAAAACATGAATTATTGTATGAGGTATGTTTGTGGTATTCACTTATTTTAGTAGTTTTTTTGTTTGACAGACACAAAATTTAGTAGTTGTTATGGTCCATATCGTCTCTTTCGGTTGTCTTCATTTAATAAAAGTTATGGTCCTCCATTGTTACTTAGTTGCTATTATTTTAATAGTGATGGTGGACAAAAAAATGTTTAGGGTTTTAGTGTTTGATTCCATTTTGAAAGAAACATGTCCAGAGTTTTATATGACAGTGTTTTATTATTGTTTGTATAGGCCATCAGAGAAACAGGCTGAAACAAGGGAAAAAGAACCGGGAGTAAGTGAAAAGGAACCTGAAGACTTAAGTGAGGATAATTCTGAATATGTTGCTAGTGAGAGTGATGTAGATGATGATGAGAATTAGATTGTTGTTAGTGATTTTTAATTATATATTTGAGTAATTTATTGGATTTTAACTATATATTTGTGCAATTTAGTGATTTTAATTATATATTTGGACAATTTAGTGATTTTTAATTATATATTTGAATAATTTACTGATTTTTAATTATATATTATATTGGGATAATGTATTGATTTTTAATTATATATTTAAATAATTTACTGATTTTTAATTATATATTGGGATAATTTATTGATTTTTAATCATATATATTTATAGAGGTTAATTTTACTGTTTTTTTAATTATTATTAATTAATTATTTTAATTTTTTAGTACTTTTAATACATAATATTTTATTTTAAAAAAATAATGAGATTGACACATAGACACTCACATCATCACAAATTTGACCAAAATGAGTTGGGGATCAAAACTTCAAGTTTTTCAAAATAGAGGATCAAAAAGTTAGCTTTTAAAACAGGGATAAAAAATTCAAGTTTTTCAAAATAGGGGGATCAAAACTGCATTAAAGCCTTTAAAAAAAACAGAAAAGTGAGGTTGAAACCGGTAGATTTGATTGGTGCTTCTTGAAATAAAGAACATAAACAATTAATTTGGTTTATGTTTTCATAGAAAATGCAAGAGATGAAAGAAGAAAAAATGAAATACATGAAGAACAATAACAATAGCACACTCATGAAACATGACAGTGAGAGAGATGAAAGGAATAGTAACAAATGAGATGAGAGTGAGGAATAGTAGGGAGGCCGCTGATTTTGTCATACAACTAGTTTTTTACCCGTGCGTTGCACGGTGTATTAATTTTTTAATTATTTAAAGTTTAATTATAATAAATACAACTATAAAAAAAAAATAATAATAATAATTATAAATAAAAACAATGTTTATAAAGAAATAACCAAGTAGAAGATAAAATATACAAAAGATACAAAATATTTATTATTTACTTATATTCTTTGAAATACTTCAGGATACACAACATTAATAGTAGATGTTTTTGGTTTCCCATTATCATCAGTTATAAGTATCTTTAATCCGGCTCGACTTCTAACTCTTGATAGAGCTACATATAATTGACCATGTGTAAAAACAGGCCTTGGAAGATATAAACTAACATGATCTAATGTCTGTCCCTGACTTTTATTAATACTCATCGCAAAACAAACACATATTGGAAATTGACGACGCTGAAAACTAATAGAAACGTTAGCATCGGATGGCAGGAGCCTCATTCGAGGAAGATAGACAACATGACCAATATTTCTCCCAGTCACAATTTGCGCACCAATAACTCTATCTCCAAGATAAGTCACAATTAAACGTGTACCATTACACAACCCAGATGCAACATCAACATTCCTCAACAACATTATTGGAACACCAATTTTCAAGATAAGGCTATGATTAGGTAATCCAGAACACTTAATCTCATTCAAAAATTCAGTTGTAATCCAACGATGATCAATAACAGAATCATTATCACACCTTGATATAGAATCACAACTCAAATATTCTCTACTCACAGTAGGAAGCAAAGACAATACATAATCATTAATTTGCTCAACAACCTCCAATGTTGGAGCAAGAATCGCTCGATCTTCAAAAAAAATTGGAACAAACATATTTCTAAGAAGATCAGGATAAATTGAATCAACAATGTCACCTATTGGATTAGTAACATTTTGAACCAATAAATCAGAGGGAATTTCAATGATTGCTTCACCATCCTCGATATCACCAATATTTCCATCACCAATATCAAGTATCCATTTAGCAAAAGTAGCTATAATTTCACTTTCAACCTGATCAGATGAGGTCTGCAACCTCATATTTTTGCTGAGCTTTAAAACTCGACATTTACGCCACAAATAAGATGAATTAATTGTAGCATGAACAATATCAGCACGAGTTCCTCTAGGAACAACCGGCAATATTTGACGAAAATCTCCACCAAAAACAACAGTTTTTCCTCCAAACAATAAATTAGAATTTCTAACATCAACATCACTCATTACATCTTGGAGTGTTCTTTCAAAAGCTTCAAATGCATATTTATTAATCATCGGGGCTTCGTCCCATATGATTAAACTGGTCATAATCAACAACTCAGCTTTTTTACTCCCCTTTTCTATTCTACAACATGCTTCTTTAGACAAAACCAAAGGTAACTCAAACTGCGAATGAGCAGTCCTACCACCAGGAAGAAGAATGGAAGCAATACCACTTGAAGCAACATTTAAAACAATTTTACCCTCAGAACGAAGTTTATAT
The DNA here is from genome assembly GCA_951799995.1 of Trifolium subterraneum. Lineage (NCBI taxonomy): Eukaryota > Viridiplantae > Streptophyta > Magnoliopsida > Fabales > Fabaceae > Trifolium > Trifolium subterraneum. The sequence goes on along the minus strand of OX637464.1, from coordinate 21,814,109 downwards.
GATATAGTCTTCCATAAATATGTTTTACCAGTTCCACCATAACCATCCACAAAAAACATTGCACCATTGCCATTATCAACCACTGCAATAATTTCTTGGAATGCAACCTATTGCTCATGATTCAAATTAGAAAAATGTTCATCAAATAACCTCTTCATCTCACCACAATCATACTTAAATTCATTTTCAATCAAAATATTATTGAAACGACCATTATTTGGTATGAGAAGCTTCGGCATACACTTATAATCATCAAGACATTTTCCATTTTCCCGAAGAAAATTATCAATATCTAAAAGACAAAGTTGTTGCAATTCATCCGAGGATATGACAAGATCTATATATAAAAAAATTAAACAACATTAAAAAAAAAACTATAAAAATCGAAATTATAAAAATTAAATTAAAAATAATATCATACTAACCTGGATCATTTAACAATCTACGCTTCTGAAATAAAATACCGTCCACTAAAATATCAGATAGCTTTGTCCAAACATTCAAAGGATCACTCATAGTACTGGACATTAATAAATTGGCAAACATTTGAGGGATAGAAACTCCCGAACCAAGTAATGCAACTTCATTTATGGCATATATGAATTCAAAATCATCCTCTAATAAATTTAAAGCATCACAAGCTTCTCTAAAAGAATCATAAACATGACCATTAACATTTTTCAAATCTTCATAACTTGTACAACCAACCTGAACATTCAACAACAACCTCAAATAAAATAAATCATGATTACTATGAGGTATAAATGTCAAACGTCCTACAGCCCATCCCCTTTTTCGAGGTTTCCAAAAACGATCTTCAGAATTATACGTAAAAGCAGATGGAAATTGAGCATAAGTTAAGTGCCGACCTTGAGGATATTTTTTATTAGCATCCATCCATGCCAAAAACATTGTAGGCTTGTATTTATTGTTTCTCAAAACCGAAGTCAAGTTGGAAGAATCTTCAAAAATAATTTTCTGTCTACCCTCTTCATGAAAAGTCAAACGAACAACAGGAGGATATCTACTATGAATTTTATAACGAAAAATTCTCCATATTGACTCAGAAGGACTAAGAAACCTACAATCATAATATTGTTGTATCTCATCGGGACATTCATCATCCTGTGATTCCAATGCAGCTGTGACACGATCAACACCCTTGTTTATATATTTAAATAAATATTTAATACAATTAGATTTATTGCAATACTCAATATTAATATGTGCTTGATATTTCATGAGAAGCTTTGGATTGTAAGGCACAACACTTTGATTATCCAATATTACATCTTTCTTTGTCACCACTTGACCAAGGTTCCTACGTTTATAAATAGGATATCCAGCTGCATCAAATGAGGTTCGACCAACAAATTTTTTTGGATAGAATTTGGAACAATGATTACCCTTCATGCAAGGTGAAGATGGGTATGAATGACCACATGGTCCATGGATCATAAAATTACAAACAGTTGAATATAACTTAGGAAATAATTTTTCATCTGGCAATTCAGCACAAATAACAGAATCAATTGCTTCAGCTGACTGAAGTTTATCTCGAGAATCCAACCACAAAAGAATATGAGCATGCGGAAGACCTCTTTTTTGAAATTCAATAGTATACATGCCTATATATAGCAAATATAAAAATAATATTAATCAAATAATAAACAAACAACATATAAAGAACGATTCTAATTGAAAATTATATTAAAACAACACTTACTTGCAACAACTCTTCCAAAAAAATTTCCTCTTCGAAAATCAGTCATCATTTCATTTAATTTTACTTGAAACACACGACAGCTGACATCTGGCCTATAAACTGCATAATTGTGACATTTATTCATATGACGTTGAATTTCAGGCCACTTTGGATTACATGCAGTAAATGTTAAAAACAAATCTGGATAACCAATTTTTTTGCATATAGCCATTGCATCCTGACAATTATTAAACATATAACGTTTTCCTCCAGTAAAAGATGATGGCAATATAATTCGAGACCCAATTGAAGAGGCATCAATATCACCACGACTCACTGCTTCTTCTATTCCAACCAAAAAACCAGCCCGAATATTTGATTGATTATATCTTATAAAAGATAATCTTTGAGATTCAATCATAGAATACAAATCAACAACAAATTGCTGAAAGAGTCTTCGACTCCTAAGAACAATAGAATCTTCAAAAGATCTCTCCATCAATCGATATGCAATGAAAGCACGTAAAGATACACGAACAAATTTTTTCTTTGAAGAACTGGCTGTCAAAGAATTGAGTGGTATATTTTCCTGATACTGGTCTTCACCAAAAGGAAACAACAAAGGATATTGTAATGGTATATATTTTGGATGGGTTTCATGAATTCTTTTTAAAGAACCACCCCTATCACGAATAACAATATCCCTCCCATCTTCCTCATCTCCAATATCACCAACAACCAAAGCAGCAACCTCATCAAGATGAGGAAGATTATATGTTCGAGGATCACATTGTCTATTACGAAACAAGCGCAAAGAAACAGGAACAACCTGACCTGTTTGAAGATAATCTCGAACCATTCTAAAACTCTCAACTAATGAATTATGCCTATCCATCATTTCCAATAATTCCTGAGCTAAAAGAGGATCAAGAGAACTTTGTAATTCAAATGATCTACAAATAAAAACACACACAATCAATAAATCAATAATACAATATAGAACAAATAAAACCATTATTACTTAATGTAAAAATAAATAAAAATTTACCTGAAATGCGATAGACGATTAGAAATTTCATTTTGAGTATCATAAATATACAACTGAGCAAACTTTGGACGTTGACCTTCAGAAGGAACCAAAGACCCAAGTTGATGATAGTTTTGACCAAAAATAACAAAATGTGGAGGTCCAGGACCATCATCAGATTGAATTTTTCCTCCCAAAGATGTAAAAGAAAACATATTATTATATACTCTAATATTCTGCAAAAAATTTGAACTTTTGGGATGATCACCATTAAACAAACTTCGGAATAAAGCAGGAGGTTCCTTCATAGGAGGAAGCGTAACTTTACCCTTCTTACAACACAATGAGACTTTTAAATTCAACTTCCCTCTATGTTTTTCAACTCTTTCTTCGTACCAAATAAGTGCGCTACACTTACTACAACAATTATTCATATCACCAATATCCTTGTAGCCTACACACAACAAATTTGTATTTAAATTTAATTAGTCTAAATAAATAAACACAATAATCATGAAGACAAAATCAAACTCAACCAATTTCTAGAAACACACCTTGCATTTCACTTGGTTGGAAAATTTGAAAATTTAAATCATGATATTGAACAAATTGCGGATCTTCATATTGATTGACCATAGAAGCTTTAACACAAGAAATACATAAATATGATTAAATAAGAACGTTTAAAAATTTAAACCAGCGTATTAAAGAATTTGAAATTATAGAAATAGATCAATATAAATATATTATATTTGATAAATTCACACAAATAAATAAATATATACATCATAGAATATTACATGATGAAGCATTGTTGATCATATCCAGACTTGTGCTTTGGATATAAGAACTCCATGCCCTTGAATGATGTACTGTGATTTGTATCAATCAAACTACCCCATATCAAATTAAGTTTGAAATATCAACTAAGAATAATGAAATAACAAATTGAAATTAAGAAATCATAGTGAAAATCTTACATCCACGCCTAATAATTTTTTTTTTCGCTGGACATCTTGGTTTTATACGTTTGTTATTCAATATTTGTTTCCGCAAATAACGTCTATGTCTACTCAAATTTGCACGTTGCTGGAATTCATCCATATGGTTTAGAATAGATATACAACACTGAGCTTAATAAATATTTGATCTATCCCTCACATGGTGTATCCGGTGCACCAAACAACATGATAGAATACATTAATTTATACTGCAAGAATGGAACTGATGTATCACATATATATATCTTTTTAATTCATTTGGAAAAATATTTTTATCAAATAAATATTTACCCAGAAAACACGGCACTACTGCTGTTACTCTATAACACAGAACTCTAGAACCATGTGCAAAATGTACAAACTAAAGTTAGATCTTTAACTGCATCAATAGATTTTTATCACAGCTAAATGACAGCCAAATGCAACTAAATCAAAAATTAATGAATATGTGTTAAAATATATTTCCCCTGTCAAAAAATGCAAGCAAAATATAATACTAAAAAAAATTAACTTAAATGCATTGATTAAGAAAAAAAAATTATATTGAATTACACTCATATTGAAAAATACTCCCTCTGTCCCTTATTATAAACACCTTTTAATGTTTTTCACGCATATTAAGAAAAGTTGATATTGTAATTAATATATACCTCTTGGATATTACAATTACCAAATTATCCTTGATGAAATAATGTATTTGTAGCTGACTTTTCGAATTTCAATATAAAGTAGGGTTATATTTGGAAAAATATTAATAAATGTGTCTAGGGATTTACAAAAAAGCTTATATTTAGAGACAAACTTTATGTTTGAAAAAATACTTTTAATTAAGAATGGAGAGAGTATAAAACATTGCAATTTTTGATTAAATCAATATTTATAAAAGCTTTATATATTTTATTTTCCTCCATATATATGAAATCAAAGAGAGCATCTATATATATATCTTGAGATAAATTGAATAGATAAAAAAAAAAAAAATCAATTACAATTCCAAACTCATGCTCACAAGTAATATTAGATAAAAACAACCCAACTTTCCACCTGTCTATCTAACGTTACCATATCATCGATAGATAGCAAGGAAGCTAGCTGCTGCAGGTATCAAATTTTCCCACAATCCAAGAAGCACAAGTCTATAGGTACATAGCTTTAAAAGATGGAAACTGGGACATTACAATGAATCACGTGGCATCAAATACAGCTCACTCTATCACCTCATATCAAAGCAAAATGACGGCTAGATATCCATCTCCCAAGGACTATACCCAGATTAATATAGCTATACCCACCACTAAAGTAAATTGATACATTCAATTAAACTGAAACATTAAGCAGATAAAAATCTTCTTTTAATAATCAAAACTATAATTTTATTGTTAATAAACGCAATCAAGATTTGAATTACTCTTATGACCGTTAAATATACATTGAAAAATATATATTTGGATATCCTAAAATTGTGTATAAGTCTTTTACCACCATACCTAACCAAAGGATTAATAAATCATAAACAACAAAAATAATAAAATATCAAAATATAAGTTAAAAAACACAAATAAAATATGAGAAAAAATTGGAAATTATTCATTACCATCAAAAGAAAAACATTAAATTTCATATTGAACATATTTTGATAAAACATAAAACTGAAACATTCTCAAAAAATAGAACTACAATACATAGATGTATAGCAACAATACAACTGAAAACTGAAATACAGATTCACACAATCTTAATCAGATCGACGGACAATTTGAATCTCTAAGAAATTGTCACCTCTTGGAGCATTAAATATCACCCTATCCTTAAATTTCAAACAATTTTGCTTCACAAATTTCTTCCAACCAGAGTAAATAAATTTATCCTCAACATTTTTTGAAGAGGTAAAAATTGGAGATCTAAAAACCTTTCCAGATACAACATCCAACAAATATATATAACTATGAGAATCCAGCAAACAATTTCTGGAATAATCCCTTGGAAAATTCTGCACATATAACAGAAAATCATCATATCTTTTATTACAGCGAAAAATATTATAAAAACAATAAACAAAAACAACATAAAAAAGATAGAATACCAACACATTTCTACCCCTAGAAACAGTAGAAGTAACATTCATCTCCCATTTATAGGAGATTGGAACCCTTTTCCTGAAAGAGGAAAAATACAATTTTAAAAAAATAAAAGTTTGACAGACAGAACAATAACTAACAAATTAATCAATACAAAAAACCACTGGAAAACTAAGATAACTTCACCTACCTCTGTAGAAAGCCCATTGGAAAAACAATAACTCCAAAATAGTTTTTAGGTCGATATGCTCAGTGAGGCAAATAACATTGAGGAACAACTACCGTATATATAGCCACACAACAAAAGAACCCACTTTAAGCAATATTAAAATAAACAACAGTACTGACAGAATCATATTAAAAGCATCATAGAATATAATAAATAGGACATTTTTTTCATATAAATTAAATATTATTAAATATTAAGTTAAATTAAATTAAATAGTAAAACAAAAATAATATGTCCTTTACATATATAAGAGGAAGAAAACAAAAATATCCATAAACATCCAGAAAACTGGTAAGGCCCAGTATTCATAATAATGACAACAGGCCCATTATCCATAAATAGAAACAACAGTACACTGACCCATTATAACTTGTAACAACCCCATGCATCAACGTAACTTTCAAATAACACAATAGAATACGAATTCCAGAAACATCACTGCATATCACAAAATACAACACCAGCTTCGTTCTCATAACAACACAGTTCACAAAAGCCACACTAACACCACAAACAAACACAAGTTAATTATCATTACAAATAGCTGCAACATCAACATATTCTCCACATGCAGCTTGAAAGCCATACAAAATAAACAATGACTTACACATTAAGTCACTGAAATACAAAACAACAATTCAACATAGTCACACATAATAATATATCGTACATAATCACTAACTAAGCATCCACAAAAGAGTGTCTCCAAATCCAAGAGATACACACCAAAACATTCCTTACTATTGTTATTACACAACCACACATAACAACAGATAACATTATGCCACCCTGCATCCTAAATCTTTGCACGCTTTGAGCTTGATGAACATCCAGGGTCATGGATTGGGGGAAATGGAAAAGCACCATTGAAATACTCATCAACTAACTCACTGGTTGTAGTAGTGGATGGAGAACACGTGAGGACCATCTGCTGCCTTAAATCAGTTGGGAAACTCCTTTCAACAACCTTAATCAAAATAAAAATTAAAACATTACAAAACACACAAATCTCATAAGCATTCACATATAAATAAAAATTAAACAAACTATGTGGAGTAAAATATCACCATGGATGGGATAAGACGAAGACCCTTCCGCCTAAAATAGTCCATGACAGAAGTCAGATTTAACACACGAAGAAGTTCGAATGAGGATCCAACAATCTCAGGGGCATGTGCAGTCTTCTTCACAATCCACATGAGGCTCTTGCCCATGCTAGAAGTAAAAGACTCATAGAAAGTCTGAGCATCAACTCTCTACACACGAGATATATGTAAGATATAAACTATTGAACATGCGACAAATCATACAAAAAATAAAAATAACACCTCTATAATATTTCAATGACTAAATTGCCATGAAAGAATTCAATAATCACCAGAATAGATGGATCAACAACAACAAGATTAACCATCACATGATCAAAAGACTTAAAATGAGCAACTTCAGTATGATCCTCAACTTCAAGAGTCAATTTCACCCTATTGATTACAACACCAATTATTCATATAAATCACAAGAATTAGAATGATCCAATAACCATCATAATTTCCAATGAAAAAAACCATAGAAATTCTAATAATAACCTACTTACTTTGGCCCTGCCTTAAAGTTAGTTGCATTACACTTTGTGCAGTGGAATATTCCAATGTATCCATTGAAAATGTTAGGACACTTACAAACTGCATACCACCATGGATCAAGTCGAACAATGTTCATCATTCGAGCATTCACAATAAATGTACCAAGGGAAGGATCAGAATTCAGTTCATCAATTGTCTTAATAGGATAATCCTTAAGGAAATCTAGACCATGTGACAAACGTGATCGTTGAGAAGAGCGCATAAGTCCACCATAGTTTGGACTACTACCAACATACATCAACAAACTACAACAAATATAGTACAAAAACATAAATTTCCATAAATACTTGTAAACATCTTCAATTAATTCATTTCATTATTATTATATTCCAGCACACAAACAAAACACATACCCATTCCTAAAATTTACCACCTCACGAGTTCTTGGATTAACAAAAATCTTAGTAATATGTTCAACTCCTTCTACCAAGGTAGCACCTACACCATCAATATAGTTTAGATAAAAATCAACAACATAATCTAATAAAACATACCTAAAACTATAGATAGAACTAACTCACAACCTTGCACAAAATTGATCCTCACAAATTGCAATACCACCAAAGGCAGACCATTAGTACAATTTTCGACAAGGCGACGAAACTCACCAACCAAGTCACCAGTAAGTTCACATGAAAAAGCTTTCCTATACAAAACCATGGAAACAACAAAGAATAAACCAAAAATTCTCACAATATCAAAGTGCAACAACATAAACACACATAACTTGTTTTCATTTATAAAAAAAAAAACAACCAAACCTTTGATCATTTAGTTTAAAAGTGACAGATCTGGTCACTTTACCATCAGAATAGAAATTTTTATCATGTTGAACCCTTGTTGGCACTCCAACAACATCTAAGACCAAACAAACACATAAATCAGTCATCCATAACAATTCAAAAACTTAAAATAACAGATCAATGAAAATGAGAATAACTCAAACAAACCACAACTTACCAACTAAATAAGGAAACAACCTCTTTTTCTGCAGAACATCTTCAGATCGGATCAAGGAAAACCCATAGCTTGGAGGAGAGTAATCACTTGAAAGTTCAACCTTAGACTCCTCATTGAACTCAAACTTAAACCTATGATAAGTAGCAAGGGAACGACCAGTGTTCAATTTAACGGTGAGAAAGGACATCTTATACACCTTGCCCTCAACAATTTGTGCATCAAACACAGACATCACAGTATGAGGAATACTCGCTTCGATCTTATGTTTCTACCACAAAAAAAGAAAACAAATCAATTAGAAAAACATAGAAGGAAGCTTTACAAAAAAAAACACAATGTACAGCAAAAAACGACTAATTCCAACATACATCTAGGCATAACAACTTACATTTTTGTCAATCAAAATCATCCCCATACTATCAAACTCCCCAGACTTGGAAAAATCAGGAACCAACCATTTCTTCAAAACCCTTAGATTATAAACTCCACGAGTAGTCAAATGCCTGACGGAAATGAGAGAATCATAAGCACCTTCGTCGGCTGCCATAACATATGTATGCTGAAGACCACTAAAACAAAAGGAAAAAACGATAATGAGCAAACGAATATCCTACTGGGTATATAAAACCTCAAGGCACAGTTTACAATACCAACACAACACGAAAACACACTTCCTCTGTTTCAAGCCAAAAGTGGAAGTGATATAGAAACACTACACTCACCTATTACTGTGAACAAATCTGAGCAGATATGGATCCTACAGACTATAGAACTGATATATAAAGAAAACACTGTCTTAAAAGACAAAGATGACATCAGCAAATACACTAAACAGTGTTAGTTGAAAAGTTTTTTTACAACTTTTTCCATTAGAAAACTATAAAAAATATCCCTTTTGGAAATATAACATCTATAACATACGTTGATTGCTAAATTTGCAGACAAAAATATATACTCAATAACGAATCAAAACTACCATAAACATTAATAATATTCAAATTTATTTAAAATATTAATGATTTGTATACTCTGTTTATATTTGCCTATATATATGGAAACAAAAACTATATATAGAATAAAAAATATAAAATATATGATACTACATAAACCTAATTAAAATATCTTGATTCACAAAAATATATTATTAATCTATCTAATTTTAATCACATTTTTTTAACTACATATAAATACTAAAATACTCACTCCATTTTTTTTTAAATATACAGTTTTGTCAAATTTTACATTTATAAAAAATCAAAAAAGTTTATTTATTGTTATATTCTACTAATAACAATAATCTGAAAATATTTTATTCATATAAGAATAAATCTCTTGATAAGGAAATAATAGAAAAATAAAATACAAAAATCAATTTTCTTAATTTGATGTTACTATTCCAAACGGATACTTAAAAAAAAAAAAATGATGCATGTATAATATACCTATTAAAAAAAAATTCATCAATATTTACACATAAAATATTTTTACAATATTTAATAACAGATAATTCAAACTATTAATTATAGATTCAATAGGTAATATAATAAACTATATAATATAATATAATCTACATGACCCTTCTATAATCAACATTTTTATAAAAATAAGAAACTAACCTCTACACAAAAAAAAAAAATAAAAAAAAAATATTTACAAAATTTGAAAGCTTTCAATTTTAATCAAGATATTCAACAATTCATATAAAAAACAATGATTATAAATATTGAATACTACAACATCTACCAATTTAAAGAAACACAAAAAAAAAACTTAAATTACTCACAATTGAAATAAAAATAAAAACACCATGCAAATAAAGGTGAAATTAGATAACCTGTCACTCCATTGCATTATGTATATATCATTATATTTTTCACTTTTCAAAAGGAAATACTTATGACTATATTATGGAGTGAATAAAATACAGGGTTAGATATATTTTTAGTCCCTATAGTTTCGCAGAATTTCATTTTTAATCCCTGAAGATTTTTTTCACACTATTTAGTCCCTGAAGTTTTCACAGTCAATGGTTTTAGTCCATGCTTTTAACGAAACTCTAGTATACTTTTGAATTTTTGAATGATTTTTTGTATTCATGTTGACAATATTATAAGAATATCTCCGATAAAAATTTAGAATTTTTTAACATAAGATGAATTATTTATGAATTTTTATGTGCAAAAATCTAAAAAATTTATATTTAATTCATTTCTTATTAAAAATATTTAAATTTTTGTAAGAGAGAGTTATGTAATGTACTAAATATGACCACGAAAAAAAATTTAAAATTTAAAATGATATGCACAATTTGAATGAAAATAGGGACTAAAAACACTGACTGAGAAAACTTCAAGGACTAAAAAATGTGAAAAAAATATTCAGAGACTAAAAAAGAAATTCTACGAAATTATAAAGAACAAAAACATATTTAATCCTAAAATATATAATTATATTTTTTTTTACACACACCAATCAATAATACACTTTATAAAAAATTAAAAATTAGAAATTCATGTACTCATCCAATTAAATATACTAATGCACGAAGAAAGTCCAAAACAGTTTGATTTTTTTAACACATGACCCTTTTTTTTTTTTTCTCCCTTAACAATAAGCTTCATAGGCACCATACATACTAACATAAACGATACAAAGTAAGCAACACAAGATGATATGCTACATTGAAAATTAGAGAGACGAATAGAAACACTACATTAACATTTAAATCATAAACACAATACAACACAATTAGACCAATACAAACAGAACACAAGCCATATCTAGAAACACCAGAGCAAAGATACAACAAATTATTCTTCAAGTACAACACCACATAGGAGCCTCAAACATTATTTTGCAAATACACCACAGGATGAGCTCAAAGAACCTAACACAAACAAAGAAACTACTTATTAACCATTGAACCCAGTACACTTAGCAGCCTTGTTCCCTTTGACAACATCAACACTACCATCACCAAAATCAAGCTTTCTCTTAACAGAACTCTTCCTCCTAGCATATATAACACTCTCAAGATAGGTGGTTCTTCCATTATCATTGTTTCTTCCCACGGTCTTGCAACGACGATGAAAGCTGACAGGACTGACACTTGATCTTCCAGCAACATTATTCTCAGATAACTCTACCTACAAATTAAAGACAACATCAAATAACAGACAAATCAGTTGAAATTAAAATCAAAAAAAGCATAAACCAGAATAAATAACGCATGAATTTCTCCTCACATCTCCATGAGTTGTCTGTTTAGAAATATCGGAACCATCACCACATTCAGCAGAACCACCAGACTCACACAATGACTGGCAAACAACTTGATACTGATCAAGAACATTCAGCGATCCATCATTCTTGCCTCCAATCTAATTCAACTCAAAAATTAATACAGACATAACTAATTAATAATTGAACAATATAAAACAACATCAAATACACCTACAGGGTTCTGAAAATCAGGAAGATATTCATCAAAAAACATGTCCACAACACCAACTTCACTGCACAAAGATGTAACTCTAAAGGAAGGAAAATCTTCAAAATCAATTTCATCTCTCTTCTCAACCTTACAAAGATATCCATCACCGTAAAAACACTCCATTTCATCTGGATACAGGGAACAACTTTCACCCTAGAAAACAAACCAGACATGCAATGAAAACATCACCAGTTAGAACAACCATATACAAATACAATTAACATATACCAAATAAACCAAATTACACTGCAAATACAAACCACTGCAAGTAAAAGAGGGCATGTCTCAACTGCCAATCTTTCAACATCTTTATCAAAAACCACGAAAACAGCAAAATCCTCACCATGCTTGACCTTGATCTTCATCCTAAACCTATTAAACACAAAAAAATTATATTTTTTCTGCATGCACCAATTTATTACATAATTACACAGAAAAACATAATAAAACAACACATCAAAGACATATTAAGACTAAAAAAAACCAACTTTGGCATGTCCTTGCAATTCTCATCAGAAAACCACAAATCAACTCCTTCAACAACAGATTCAAAGAAAACAGGAACAACAACCACTTCTTCAAACTTTGCATCAAACAACTCAGACAACTTCCTCACTGGAACACCACCCATAAATTCTTGCAGCTTCTTTGAAAAATCAGAACATTGAGTAGCCATCTCTTAATGACTATATAAAAAATAATTAACCCAAATATAACTAAAATGATACCTACTAATGACTATTTATAGAAAAAAAAAGACTAAAACAGTTTCAAAAATTTCATTAGGAGGGAAAATAATTGCCAAATTAGACAAATGAAAACAAATAAACCAAACATTATAATCATTAATACAATTTAGCAAAATGTAATAATACACATTAACATGTCTACCACCCCCTATTAAAAAACAAAGCACTAAGGCCCATATTAGATACTAATTATTGTATTCACCATAAGCCCACCACGTTCTAAAAAGGACAGCCCAATCCAAAGACCATCTTAATGAATAAGATCCAACAATTTCATTTTTAAATTCCTCATTCAATTACACATATATACCAATTTAAAATTTCCAGAAACTAACAATCAATTCACAGCAAACATTAATTTTTAAATAAAACCACGCAACAAAAAAAAAAAAAAAATTTCCTCAATAAAGAACAATGAATATAAAAACCTAGCTTCAAACCAAAACACGAGGAATTAAACCCAACTATAAAGAATAACATCTATTACCTCATGCCAATCAATAAAAAAAATAGCCCATTACTTGCACGAAAAAAACAAAATTTAAAAAAAGACCAATTACCTCACTAAGGAAAACATAATACCGAAAAAAAATAAACTCCACACTCATCTCATGAAAAAAAAGACAAAGTAAAAATAAAAAACACATACATAAATATATATATATATATATATATATATATATATATATATCCATCGATATATAAAATATAAAATAAATAAGCAAAATCATTCTAACATAAACCACCAAATACTATTCACCATTTATAACTATAGTTCACCAGCTTTAACACAACTATAGATAAAACTATTCCACTACATTAAAAATACCAGAATTTTACAAATTTTACAAATACATTACACTTAATCAATAAGTTAAAAAGCACCAAGCTAGATTCAAAGCACGTCAACAATTCATTACAATACAACAACACATACAACAATCACATAATACCAGCTGCAACTACAAACCATAAGTTCATAAAGTAAAACAAACTACAAACCTAACAAAATACTACTAATAACTGACACACCCTCCCCTACATCCATCCTTAAACTACATACTAATTTATTTCTTCCTCTGCATCACCACGGCGAACAATATCAACAACCATTACAAAAGGTGGATCGGATAACTGAAACTCAAGTCTATCTCCTCTCCTAAGTCCATTAGCCTTCTTAAATTCATACCATCCACGAGTCAAGTACATCTCAGCTCTTCCCCCTTCATTCCTACTATAAGTCTTGATGATACACTTCTGGCCATCCAACTTCTGTTGTGTCCTAACGACAATGTTAGTTTGATCTCTGAGCACACCATTAGCAGTCCTGGGAGGAAAATGCTACAAACAAAAAAAAAACCAAGAAAAAATTAATAGATCAATAAAGATAACATGCCCAGCAAAACACAACAAATATAAAAACATTCAAGGATACTAACCAACACCTGTTCTTTACTCTCACAGGCATAACCATCAGTCACAACCATATCCCATCCAAAAACACGATCATTTTGGTATCCATGCAATATATAAGACTTATCATCATCTTCTGTTAAATCAATTACATCTCCATCTTGATCATCACCACCTAACATTCCGACAACACCTCTTCCATCCACACTCTCAATTGTAAAACAATGATCATCATCACTAAACTCATACCTAAAAATCACCTGGACTACTTTTTTAAAACCACAAAGTATCGACACCATTTTTCCAGGAGTCATATAACAATTATCTCCATCCAAGTGTAACTCAAGAAAGACCATATTACCACTAGGATGGAGTAGATATGCATATGGGTAATTCTCCAATACATCACTCCACTCAGCCCTAAACCTTGAACAAATCTCAATCTTTTCCTACAATAACGAAACAAATAAAATTACACTAACAATGATTTCGGCTAAACAACACACACGAATGCTCCTGACCATTAACAAAGTTCATTTACAGAAATCCACTACAAATTATATCAAAAACACACATGCAGTAACAACCCATACCTTTCGTGGATCTACCACAGCTTCAAAACAATTTTTCTCTTGTTTTCCAGCATGAGACCTAGTAAATCTACAAACACAAACAAAGAAACAAACACCATCCTTCAATAATAAGATTAAACTGCCAACTCTAACAAATGGAAAGAAACCATTAACAGGTCCACGAACCATCACACCAAAACCAATAAAAATCATAATACTATCAACTCAAAACACAACACATACCAAAATACCCACACAACATGCAAACACATGACACTACACTACACAATAGAATAATACCCATTCATCTAAACAACACACCATAAACAATAAACGAAACACCTTATACAAAATTCCCTCTAAAAAACCTACAACGAACTACTCTAAAAATAAACACAACCAATCCAATCACAAATATAGATCAATAAGGATCATGCAATATTTGAAACAAATCAACTATAAAATTATAAATACCGCTTCGACGAAGACGACATCAATGAAGAACGACAACAGCTCCACTATCCTCCTTTCCAAATCAGGGATTTAGTCGAATTTTTCAATTGCAAAGAGTAAAGTTAAATAAGACACAATCAGCCTCCAAAAATATTGGGCTAGACTAACAAATTTCAACTGGGCTAAACCCAAAAATATACTATATGAGCACGACATTTTCTCATACACCCCACAAATAAATCAATAGAAACTCCATAACTTTTTACCTACAAAAGATTTTATAGACTATCAAACTTGTAATTAAACAATTTTAATATACAATTAAGCAATATTATATTATATTATTTATATCAACAAATAAAAATAAAAGACATCTAGTTGGAATTCAACATTTGAAATGAGCAAAACCAAAAACAGCATTCTGTAAACCAAACAATTCTCACATGTGCCACACAAATTAGATGAATAAATCATTGACATTTTTTTATATATCCATAAAAAGCTATTTCACTTTTTGAGATTAACTCTTTTACAACAACATACAGTAAAACAAAATAAAAAAATTAAGAAAAACAACCTCAAACTTATTCCAAGTTATTTCACCTGTAAACTATAAACACCCTAAAACAAAAAATAACTGTCTCAAACATCACAAGCATCTAAACATACATTATTTAATTTTTCTAATGTAATATGCACCAGACAACACACACATTAGCAATACAAACTCCCACAATCATATATCATATAAATATACCAATTTCACTCTTTAATATTTCAAATTCACCCAACAATACAAACCCTAATAATATAAATCTTAAGATCTTTTGACAAAATCCTGTTCTTTCATAACATCACATATTACACATGATTATTGACAGTTGGTAAATTTATTAATAAAATACACCACAAATAATTACGAAAATTTATTCAAATTATGCAAAAAGATAAAAACCAAACTTGTTACATATATTTTGGAAGATCTCCAACCTTAAGTAATATATATATATATATATATATATATATATATATATATTAAACACAAGAAAATTCCATTATTTGTCAACATAACAAAACTTGCCATATATTCCACAACAACTACTAACCAAGCTAGTATATTACTGTTAAAGTACAAAAGTAAGTATTTAAATTATCGTATCCACAGGGACTAGCTTGACATCAATCGTTGTTTCACAATTACCATTGGTTCTAAGTTTGTTTTTATAATGACTTTCAATTGCATAAGCTATAAATTGTGATTAAGTAAAAGTTTGATTTCAGAGAAAAAGAATTGCCGGGATTAGATTTCATCAATTCAATCATAAGTATTTCCTTGTTCATGATACATACATATTTCAACTACCACCCAATATTATCACGTATTGCTCATCATACGTTTCCGTATCCAGATAACGTCGCGATATCTATTGTATTCATTATCCTCCGATGTCTCGGATCATCAATGAATACAATAGCATTAAGATCCAATACTTTAAGTGAATATTAAACCCCCAAATCTATGTCTAGAGTTTGATGTTTAATAAGTGATTATCCTAGATCTTGATTCAAAAAGTATATGTCTATGTCATTTCAAATCATAGGATTAAACATATAACACAAGGATAACACTCATATTGAATGATAAACTAAAACATATATATAATCATGATCAAGTTAATACAAAGTCATGGATCAATTACATCTAATCCCAACAACAAAGGAAATTAGCCACACATGATCATGGTTAGCTTACAAAGATGAAGAGAAGAAGATGCAATGATCATAGAGCTTGATTTCTCAAGTTGTGATGAATCCACCTTCTTAGAACCCTAAATTCCTGTCTCTATTCCTGTTCTCCTCTTACTCCAAGTAGTTGATACCCCCAATTCTGTTTCTGGATCCTTTTATATCAGATCTGATTTTTAACTTTCGCCAGGCGAAATACACTCTCGCCAGGCTAGACTAAGTTTCTTCAGCTAAGGGTTTCTTGACATGTGTCCAAATGAGGAACTAACCGCCTTCTCTCGCCACAGCCTCGCCAAGCGACAACTAGCGAGATGCCTCGCCAGATCTCGCTACTTCTCGCCACCAGGACCTGCTGCTTCTGTTTGCTGTCGCTATGGCGAGAGATGGCGAGAACTAGCGAGCCTTGAAATTCCAAATGCTTGTTAAAATTGATCAAAATGCATTCCAAGGTTCAAAACCTATCAAATGGTTGGGAATTAGATCAAAATAAATATACATTAAAGTGGGAATATTTTCAAAGATATCTTTACAAAACAAGTTAAAAAATGCCTTAATTCAATATATAATTTAACTATTTTCTGACACTTATCAATTACACATCAGACAACCAATTATTTCTCATCACACTAATACTAATAATAACTTATACATCAGCTAAACAACTAAACATATAATCCCACTAGAAGTAATTATTATTACTTGGACATAATTGTTTCTCATTCCTCTTCGACCTTGACCTTTTTGAGACGCATGCTACGCTTTGGATTAGAAACTCCATCAAAAGCTTTAGACAGATTCCTCTTAGCTACAAAAGGACCATCACTATCATCATTATCAACCTCGACTGTAATTGGAGGAGTCACAATAACATCATTAACAAACTCATCAGCCAAAGCAGCCTCACTAGCATCGGTACCGTCACTCAATCCATCAGACTCAACATCACTAACTGGACATATTCTCTGAACAATAACCAACGAATATAATTGATTAGTATCACAAAAACAAACAACCAAAACAGAAAATAAATTGAATATTTTCCAGCCATGGCCACACCAACCTTTTTTGGAGTGCAAAATCCACCTTCAGAACAAAACCTATCAATAATAACATGATCCAAACAAACTCTCTTTACCCTATAGGAACCATCACCAACATTGGAATGCCTTAGAGATTTCTCAACAACAAACAACATCTTCTTCCCAATCAAACTATCAAACTCAATTGGATGTGGCCCAACACTTTTACCCTATGCAATCAACAAACACCAATCAATAAAAACAAACCATAATAATAACACAAACTAAAAACTGAAGAGACCAATCAACCAACATGTTACCTTCAACTGAGAAACAAAAAAGGCACAAGATTTCTCAAGCATGTAACTCATCTCAGAATCAAATACCACAAATACACAGGTTGCATCACCATCAGCAACTTCATACTTGACCCTAAACCTATACAAATGCAATTAAGTATTAATAATTAATAAAAAATATACATATACTACTAACAATCAACAATTAAATCAATACACAATCAAACACACTTCATATCCACCAACAATATCTAAGTACCTTGGTATAACCTGAAAAACATGTCTATCACATCCACTGCAGAAATAGGAACCTGAATCAGGAACTACACTCTTGTGACATTTACATGCCGGATACCACCAATCCTGTCCATCAACTACACCAACAACTTCAGCCCAAACAACAAACACACCATCCTCCAAATGACCACCCAACTATCCAATGGTTTTCCTGGGATGCATACGAAGAAACTCTTCTTCAAGGGAAGGCCTAGCACGTTCACCAATCAATTGAATAGTAGCATCTGCCTTAATCCCATGTACAACAATACTGAAATCAAAGTAGACCACACAATTAACCATCCATTGAAAACTGATGAAATAATTTTCTTTTTTAGAATCTACAACTGAAAACACAATATATATATACCTATTACGAAGAGATTCAACCTCAGCAATATCAGGATTAACCAATATCCTTGTAGTATTAATAACATTTTGGATAGAAGCCTTATCTGCAAACAAAACAACCTAATAAGACCAATACGAACAAAATAACATGTTAACCAAAATTATCCAACCACCTCTAAATATTTTCACTTTGGCGAACTGCACAACAACAACAACAGGCAACCCAGATTTGCACTTCCCCATCCTCTTCTTCAATTCTTCAACATAATCACCAAACAATGCACATTCACATTTACCACTGCAAGAGAAACCACCAAAACAATGAGTTATTTAGATTTTCCTTACTGCAATAAAAAACCAACCACACTAAATTAGACATATATACTATTCTTACGTGTGATCAGTCAACTCAATAACAACCATTTTAGTGATCTTATCATCCTTCACATACTCTCGCTCAGCAGACATCCCAGTCATCACCCCAATCACATCTACATATACATTCAAATAATAGCTCAATATAGCACAATATAAAACCAAAGAAGAAATAAATCAGTTACAAAACACAAATACTCACCGACCAAATACTCATAATCATGAGTATGAGAACTTATTTCATCGATATTAGTCAAACTTAACCCATACTGGGATATAGAAGAGCTATTACATAGCTTAACCTTTGTCTTAGTCTGAAATCCCAGTTTATATGGATGTTGAGTGGTACGGTACAATCCACTCTGCGGAAAAACAGATAAATAGGACAACTCATACACCTGACCCTCTTCAAGTTTGCTATCAAACATATAAATAAGCTGCTTCCTCACAGTGGCATGAATTTTTGCATCCTAAAATTTAATCAATCAATATATAATAAATAATATATAAATAAATAAATAACAAACAACAATTACTAAAAACATGCAACCAACACACAAATCAGAACCAGAATACAACAAAAATACAACTACCTTCTCATCAACCAAAACCATCTCAAGTGAACTGGTCTCACTGGGATTAAGAAAAGCAGGAACTTTCCAAATACGAACAACTCTCACCCTAATACGAAGATTCTCCATACCAGGCACAATATCAGCGAGATCATCAAACTTGTCATCAACCTTCAACCTATTGTTATGAACCATCCTCAGAAATACCACACACAAAATCTGAGTATCAAACCGTGACCCACAACCCCAACTCAACCTCAATTTATACAGAACTGATTCACAACAAACCCAAAAAGGAGGGAAAAATAAATTTAGTTGGAATTCGAATTTCAAACTGAAACAACCCTTGATTATAACGAAATCGGAGGGAAAAATAGTCACACCCAAATTAACCTCCACCACATACACCGGCACCAGATAAACCTAACAAATGATTGAAGAAAAATTAACTAAGGTGGTCTAGATTCAATGAACCCTTTTATCAACCCAAGCAACTGCAACACACCACCCTAGACAATACATTCACCCACAAAAACAAAAGACAATAATCAAAACAAAAAAACCAAAGCCCGGTCCCACCACAAAAACGAACACGCCAAACGGCGACAACAAAGCAAACCCGGTCCCACCACAAAAACGAAAACGCCAAACGGCGACAACAAATCAAGAAGGGACCCACCACATATAGTCCGACGTGGCTCGCTGAATGAAATGAACAATAGCATTTTGATGGTCCTTTCTTGTAAAGTATTGAGATATCCTTTTAGAGGTGATAAGTAGGTTATAGTTTAGGGTTTGGTAGTGGACTGGGCTTATGAAAGAAGCCCATCCTGTTTTTACTTTCCTTTTTGTTCTTTATTATTATTATTGTACTATTTAATTATTATGTAGCCCTTTAACGTTAATTTTTTATTTTACTTTTTTTGATTACTTATTACTCCATGTTATAGTAAAATGTATTTTACTAGTGTTTAATTATTTTTTCATTCCAAATGTCTTCTTTTATTTCGGAGAAACAAACTTTGATGACTATAATGACTTATAATTTTTTTTAGATTATGAAGAAATTGACACTATGGAGATTTTAGTTTTTAACTTTTTTTTGTTTTGATGAACATTTATTATGTACAAATTTGTACTATGTTGTCAATGGATGTTATGGTACTATTATGCATTATTGAACTTAGTTTATTATGTAATTTTTAATTTGGTTTGAGTTAGAAGTTTTATGTCTAATGTTAAGTTTTTATTTTATATGGACGTTATGACATTTTATTTTTTTTAATGTGTGAAACTAGATAATATTGAGTCATTGTTTATATATTTTTATTTATATATTAATTAAAAAATATATTTAATTAGAAACGGTTGGACCCGGTTGAACCCCGGTCCGACCAATTGAACCTTGAACCGGTAAGCTCACCGGTTCGATGACCGGTCCGGTTCTGATAACCTTGGAAACAATTGACTCTTTTTGAGCTAATTGCTTTTTAATTTCGTATTTTGATGTTTTTGAACAATTTGAATTACTTTTAAATTGTGGTCTGATATTTTTTATGTTTAATTATTTATTTTAACAATATAATTCTATTATTTGATTTATATAATTATATTTAAAAAAAATTTATAGGGACGTACCCGTACCTTAGTTTTTTTAAAAATGACGTACCCCGTACCAGTACCGGTACCGGATACCGGTACCGTACCCGCACCCGGGCAACCTAGGGTGTTATTATATAAAGTTTGTGACAATTTAAAATGATTTATACAGCCAACAATAACATTGCGAGTCACAGCAAACACAATGACCGCAACGGCAATGACCACAATTTAAAACCAAGATAATAATAGCAACTTACTTTCATTATTTGTGTGCATGCACTTATAATTCCTAACAACGACCTATGTTTTAAACTCTTGGTTTTTATGTGTTGGCTGGTGGCATAAAAATGAAAGTGTGGATATACTGATCAATAAACATAATTGAGCGGTAAAACTAGAGGGTGCGTGTATCATTTGGTGTTAATTGGATGAACATCACATATGGCTTCACTTGGGTTTTAAGCAACACGTGGTTGCCTTGTTTGTTTGTTTTTGTTGTTACTAAGGAAATATGTTTTTCTTAGGGAAGGAAGCATTTGGGATGGTACTCGTCATGATATATAATACTTATTTTTTTGACAAATTGATACATTTTTTAGGCTAAATTCGAAACAAATTTTTGGCTAATATATTAAAAATAATATTAACTAAGGAGAGAAAAAAATAATAGTTTAGAGAGTAAACTAATGTGTTACTATTTTCATTGACAACTTTGTGGAGCATACAAAATGAAATTTTCTCTTTCAACCGAATATTTTTAAAATACAAAAATTAGAGGTTCAATACTTAAGGAAACCAATTGTTTTACTACTTTAATCATTTTATTGATGGTTTATTTTTCAAGAGGTCAAATTTAAATCTTCTATTTTTTATTTTGTAAGACTATGTTTTACACTTTTTTTTTTGTCGGGTAGTTTATTGGCTAGAAATTTCATCCATAAGGTGGATAAGTGCAGTGTCCGGAGTTCGAATCCCAGCCCCTACATATAATATGCAATGTTCCTAATCAAGTGAGTTAAGCTCATGAAACTACTATTTTTTACGCTTTTACCAAACATAAAATAAAATATTAAAATTGTTATAAAAAATGAAAATGTGAAAAGTCTTGATTGGTGCAATGGTGGGTCCAAAACGTTTAGCACACAAATTGAACATGTATTGCACGTGCCTTGCCTTCCTCCTGCTTATCTTCATCTCCCATTCTCCTCCATACTTTTCAATTCTCAAACTTTTACAGTTCCAATTTAATTGATTAATTCATTTCCCATTTCCAAAGTTCCAATTTTGAAGGCTAATTCTGTCTGGGTTTGTCTAGATTGATCATAGTTTTTACCTTGTAAGTTCTTTCACTTGAATCTCATCTACCAAACAAAACATCATCATTATTTTATTTCATTAATTAACCATTCTACTACCTTTGTTCTCTGATCTGTTCTTGTTTTGTTTTTCTTTCTTGTGTTCTGTGATGCTTGTTCTAAATTTTGGTTCAGTTCATTATCTTGAAATTTTGTCTTTAAACTTGGTGGAGTTATCATGTTCTAAATGTGTCCACACAAGGAAAAAATTTCACTTTTTGCTGAAAAAGGATGCACTTTAAACTCCTGAACTAACTTATTAAAACAATGATTATATTTATAAGTGAGGATAATTCTCAACTTAAAAACTTATTAAACTTTTATTTTGTAATGTCGAGTTAGAGTCGACTCCGAATTCTATAATGGTATCAGAGTTTTCCAAGATATATTGAGCCATCTGCTATGAGGTTTCCGCTAAGGAGTCACCCACCATTTATATCCACACACCAATCACAATAGTATTGAATGGGCTATCAAAAAAAAAAAAACAATAGTATTGAATGTGAGAGGGTGTGTTAAGAAACCCACATCTCAAGTGGGGGCAACCCTTTGGATAATTAAAGCAACCAAGGTTTTAAATCGGGTCGTGTTTGTTTTTGGAATCCTTGATATTGCAGAAAGGTTGATGCAGCTTCAACCGCAATTGTAGACCTATTTTTAAACCGAAAATATAGTAACCAAAATCTTAAATCGCGACACGATTGCGTTTTGGATCATCAACATTGTAGAAAATCACAGTTAAATGCGGCTGATGCAGCCTCAACGGCAATTTCAGACATTTTTATTGAACCGAGAAGATAATGACCATGGTTTTAAATCGCGACACATTTGTGTTTTCAATCCTTGATTTTGCAGAATATCAGTTAAATATGGTTTATGCAGACCCAACTGCAATCACAGACCCATTTTTAAATCGAGAATATAATAACCTAGCCTTGAAATTATGCGACATTCGTGTTTTGGATCCTTAAAATTGTAGAAAATCATTGTTAAATGCGGCTAATACAACCCCAACCACAGTTGCAGACCTATTTTTAAACCTAGAATTTTACCAACTCCATCAAGTTGAGAAATTTATGACCGAATAGAACCATAAAATTTATCTGAAGATAGACTTGAGCAATAGTGATTATGCATTTGTAATATGTATTAGGTGTTTAACTTTTTTATTTAAAAATTCCAGGTTATTATGAAGGGTGAGTCAGAGGGTACAAAATTTAGCTTAGATGCCAGAAAGAATGAAAAAGATAGGTTTCCAAAAGGATTGGATCCTGCAATATCCAATTTTTTTGTGCAGCTACCTCACAAGTTTCAAAATATTGTAAAGGTAAATCATCAATCCTGTGGCTTAAAATTTAGTATGAACCTCGATTTGCGCTTAACTGATTATTTTTTTACTACAGAATCAGCTGAGCAGATTAGCAAAACATGAAGGAATGAATTGGGGGAGATCTGTTCAGAAAAATGGGAGTGGAAATTTTATTGCATCTGTAGCTGAACTGAATGAGCAATTGCAAGCATGGAAAGAAAATCCTTCTTGGGTTGATAAGCCACCACAAATAAAGGTGAGGATTTGTTAACATAGAATTAATTTTGTTTGGAAAATGTTGATTTCTTATTGAATCAAATCATTAATGGATTTTAATTGCTTTAGAATGCAAGTAGAATAATAGTTTTCCTTAGAGGCTGTTCATTAACCTGTTTCAGTCTATGAAGCACTGACACAGACAAAGACACCGGGCGACATGTAGTTATCGATAATATAACTTTATAAATTAAAAGTGATTGTTTATAAACACAAGTGTCAGTGTCATGTTGGTGTCGGACATTAAGACGTGCTGGTGCTGCATAGGTTTCTGAAGTGTTGGTGCTGCATAGGTTCCTGTTGATTTCAACTTGTTGCGATACTTTTAAAATTTATAAATAAAGTATCTACTATCTAGTATGGTTTGTTCAATTCTGTTTAGATTTAGAAAACTTTCAACTTAACATTCATATGCCTTCAACAAGAATTGAAAAAGTTCTCAAATATATATGTCTGTTTATGTCTTAGTAAATGTTGGTTTTTACAGGTGACTGTTCCCAAAGGCTCTCTTTGCAACCTAAATGTCGAAGTTGATGTTGGACTTCCCCCTGATGCAGTATATAATATCGTGATAGATCCTGACAATAGAAGAGTTTTCAAAAATATCAAAGTAGGTGACTTCATTCATCTATTACTCTGCTCAATGTGTTTGGTTACAATGGTTACAACCATCCTAAAAGAAATCATTGAAGAACGTTATTATCAAAACCAAAACATTGTTTAATATGTTTCTTCTTGATTCTCAGTTGTTTTTACTTCTAGCTTGTAAAATTTATCGGTCTAAACTTCCGCAATTCAACATGGCAATGTTTTTGTTGGTCAGGAAGTGGTATCAAGAAAAGTTTTGGTTGACGAGGGCCATAGACAAGTGGTTGATCTTGAGCAAGCAGCCATTTGGAAATTTCTTTGGTGGTCGGGGACTATTGCAATTAATGTTTTGGTTGATCAAAACAGAAATGACTACTCTGTAAGGATCTATCCCTTTTTCGTATAATGAAAGGATTCCATATTTGTTGCACATAATTATTCGAGGCATGTATGAATTCACCTCTCTTAGATTTTCTTTGACTGCAAGGTATATTTGGATGGAAGATTTTAGAGGGCTAACTATATTTCCGATTTTTTAAATGATTAACATTGATCGATGATCATAGAACATTTGAATTGCACTTAATTTGTGTTACTGACAAATACCTAATATCTCAAAATGGAGAATGTTTCTAGAATTTCAATTGATCATACACATTTTTTTAAAGGCAAATGCTAGTAATTAATCATTAGATATGTTACGAAGGGACTCTGAAGCCTACGTTGTCTCCAACCTGTATATGTATCCCCTAAATCACCAAATCACCTTATTGCTCCTAGTCATACACATATATTGAAGCTCAATGATCTCTCAGATAGTTTTACATTTCGTCTGACAAAAAGAATGTATATCTTACATACTGCTGCCTAATTTTGTTTCAGATGAAGTTTAAGCAAACCAAGACAGGATTCATGAAAAAATTTGAGGGCTGTTGGAGGGTAGAGCCGTTATTTGTCGACGAAGCAACCTGCTATCCCTTTAAACCTAAGACAAAGGAAGACTATAACATGTGTACAAGAGGAAAAGGAAGAATTGGATCGAAAGTTCGTCTAGAACAAATACTACAGCCAGCTATTGTCCCTCCACCTCCCATATCATGGTATTTGAGAGGAATCACTTCCAAAACAACTGAAATGCTTATAACTGATCTACTTGCAGAAACTGCCAGAATTAGAGAAGGATATGAGGTTGAAAAGTCCAAAGAAGAGATTCAACCAAAAATTGATGAAACTTTGGACCCGGTTGCTAGCACGAATAACATTAAAGAGAGGTGGATGTTACGGCGAAAAAATGCAAAGCAGAGCCATAGAGGACCGTTGACTGCTAAATGATTGTCCTGTGTATGTTTTTATAATTTGAATTTAAGCAATCTTGTTAGATTGCTCCATGGTTGTTGAGTTCACTTTAAAGGATTCTAATTTATATATCTTTTTTGCATATTGTTGAAGTCCCTAATTTTTGGCTCGTTTCATTGCATACCAATTTGGTGAACTGCTGTTTAGATTTCTTAAAATATTCAAAATATCAGATATGTTACCAAGTTCCAGAACAAAACACTGAAAATAATAGTACTTGTAAGTACTCAATGGATTAATGAATGTTTAGAATCAAAATTGATAAGATCCTATGTTGTCAATATCAAATAGCGGCGCGTAGCGCGGAATCCCAAAAATAATATAATGGCATAGCGGATAGTGGGATGATCTATTGTGAAAACTAAAAAATCATATACAAAGTAAGATAATTGTTTTTTGTATTAATCCTCAGAGGAAGGGGCCCCAGTTCGGCCGTGAGATAATTAAAACCTGACTAAGAATTGTCCCCACAAAAGATCGAGCTCTGGTTCTCCCGAACGTTTCGTCATAAGTGGGGCTCATTAACCACTTGAATTCAATATCTTGGTTAAGTAAACCTAAATTTTGACAACATAAATACTAAAAAAACAGAAAAATACACAACTAAAGGGACAATCAAACTTCATAATTATAATCAACAATTGAACCATCTAAAACAACCCTCAGCAAATTAAAAATAAGTTAAAAAAATCAGAGTTTTTGAGAAATCTCTCCCAAAATTGCAACTTCCATCAAACCACTATGATACCACAATTGCGCTACTTTTCAACCACTAATGCAAGCCGCTGCTCTCAATAGCGCTTTGCGGGCCTATGACGTGGCAGTAGAGGGCTGCATCGCCACGCTACACTGCTATAGCAGCACTATTGCGTGCTATAACCAACCTATTAAGATCTCAGACAATTATGCACCTGATTTGAATTAGGAAAGAGAAGAGCATCACCATAGTTACATGCATTAATTGATCTTGACCATTGATTTGAGATCGGACAACCATGGTCAATGAATGCATCACACATTTACCATGTGGAATCCAAATCTCTAACTACCTAGAGGCTATGACAATAGGGGGAAGCATATGGTTGAAGTGAGAGAGGGAGAGATGAACAATGGAATTCAGTTGGGAGAGAATAGACATTATCCAATTTATGGTACTTTCTATAAACCTTCATTAAAGGATATATCAGTTTAAAACATCGCCCCAAAATCAGAAGAGATAACAAAAGGGATCTTACTGAATGCGCAACAAGGTTAAAGTTTGTGTTCATAAAATACAATGCATCAAGTAAAAATGTGAAAAATAACATTTACTCATGAGTTGACATTCTGATTTCCATTAATCTTTTCAATTACAAGTCAATCCGAATCATCTGATACTATACTTATTACTTTCAACTATTTTGCATAATCAAATTCAGTTACAACTACAAATCATGTAAGAAGTGACTGATTGCTTCATCTAAGTTACATAGACACTACATTCTATACTTTCCTCTCCATTTAATTCCCCATCTAGTGGCCAATGCATTTTATCAACAGCAAAGGATAACTTGGTGGTACTTTGTTGGGTCTCTTGTTTGACCAATAATTCCTTGAGGCCATGTTTATCGGAACTCATGAAGGCACCCATAGCTCCAAGAAATCCTTCATGCCGCAAGAACATTGCTTTCGCTTCACCTTTAGACCTAAAAATGTAAGCAGAAGATTCAATAGTTTATATTTTTCTGATAAAAATCATGTTAGGACTCCAAAGCAAAAAAGCAAAGTTGGCTCAGAAGAAGTTCTATTAAACCTTCCATGCATTATTGTGATAAGCAAAACAATCAAAATTTTACATTCTAAATTTTAGCATAAAAATGTAAACTCTCCCTCCCTGCCACCCTTTAGGAATCATGACTTATCATTGCATATATGAAGTTAAGCATATGTAGTTTCATGTGCTAAAATTTATGCTAACATAAATAAATACTGGCTTTTATTGACGAAACAATATATAAAATACTTGCATTTTCTAGATGAAAGTTGGAAATCATAGTTTTCTAATTTTATTTTATCATTTCTAAATACAATTCTTATTGTCGAACATGGAAGAGCCTCTGAGAAATCTTGGAAGTAGCTTGATCTTGGTGATGCTTGTCGGTGACCTCTCAAAGGCTCGCTTCCATGTTCGATAAGAACAATGATTTTGCGACTAATATTGTTTTGGCTATAGAACCAAAAGCTTCCATGTATCTCAACATAAACCATTTTAGTTATGAAGTACAAAAAAGACAGTTGGATGGAGGATCTTCCTTGTCACTTACCAGAAATTAACGGCAACAGATAGTGTATCCATTGTAAAAGGATGCCTCCGAATAAAAAATCCACCAAAAAATATCCTCTTCAGCCCAAATCGAAGGGCATTCAAGTAAGATATCTGAAAGCAAACAACAAAAGGAAACAAATAAGAGCTGAAAGTGACATAAATACTGCATGATAAATAAATAAATGTATAGGAGGAAATGAGAATAGAATAATATAACTCCGCAATTGGATAGCTTAGTGTGAAATAAATACTTTATAAAGAGGACATCCCTGGAGAAAATTCTATTTTCCATTTTCTATTCAGTTTTAATGAACATTTAATTTCTTTTTTATCTTTTCTAGCAGTTTCTTATTTGTTTTTCTTCGGTTCAAAACACTATCCGATGTTATGTGGAAAGTTTTCATGACGTAGATATTAGGTTAAAGAATCGTGTCTTTGCAAAAAAAAAAAAGAACATAAAGGTTGAAGAATCGTAAGAAAAGAGTGGTTAGAATATCCTCTTAGATTCTAAGAGGTAAGAGGTTATACCTAATATAAGTCTCCAAATGCTAATATCTAACCATGTGTGTGTGTAAAAGTTCATCCACATTCATCTTTAACTCTGTTGGTATATACCAATATTCTATTTTTCCCATCAAACAAATATCAATAACATGCAAAGTAGCATTTTGTCTTCCATCTTTGATTTAGCAGCAAAAAGTTCCATTTTAGAAAAAAAGACGGTAATGAGGAAGAATACAGGGAAATAACAAATAGGGTGAGCATGAGATATCCTCCACTAATCAACCATTATAAACATAGAAAAGCACAAAAAGTTTCAAGACATGCGAAAAAGTTTTACTTCACTAGATACAATGATATGCTTATGATTTAGCATTACTTCATAATATTTAGTGCACGATCTAACAGTAGCGATCATCTAACTACAGATCCACAGTTCAAAACTGACCTGTCCAATATTATTTGAAATCATTCTTAGAAGAGATCGAGCAATATCTTCGGGTTTATAATCTTCACGCTCCTTACTATCAGACATTGCCTTTCCAAAACTAGAGGCTATTGCTGTTGATGAAAGACCAATCTGTTAACAATCAAAGAAAAAAATATATATATCAGCGAACTGAAGAACCCTAAGATAATGTTACTCTCCATTTAAAACAATAGAGTAATTGTAGTATCATATTAAACAGGAAAAACGCCATAAACTTTCACTAGTCATACCTTTGCATAATCCATTCCACCATAAATATCTCCGACAAGCATATCTACCGCTCTGTTGTTGCCTTGGTAACTTAATTCCAGCAACTCATCAAAACTGAACCAAAAAGTGCATTGATGTTAATCCTATGAATATATATAAAACCAATAATGATTATATGTCCTCAAAATAATTAAGTAAATAAATAACCTCTTGCATTTAGTTAAAAGCTTTCCTAAACCCCAGAAAGTGCCTCCACCTATACTTGTTCCACTAACTCGCTCAAACTTTCCATCTCCTTCCACCTATTTTATGAATTGAAGAGATTAAGAGATTCCTTGAATTGTTTAAAATGATTAAAATTTCAAAATTGGAAAAAATTATGTATCTTGAATGATAAGAACCTTGATCATGCCAACACCAGACCCAATATTAACGAGAAGATAGGGATACAGATCATTTTGGTCTATCTGCATAAATTGCCTTTGATCACTCATATAGGTAAACGCTTCTCGGTCGACTACCTATTTAAAGAAGAATGATACAGAGATTAGATTTTGCGTTGAGAAATTCTCAAGGTGTATAAGAAGGATGACTCAACAGCTACCAAATCTTAGGACTACTTTGGCCGTAAAACTAATTGATATGGGATCTCCACATATATGCTAATCTATTGGGACAACAAAGATTATTTATTGAATATATAGAGGAAAATTAGTATGAATCACATAATAATTTTAATTTGATATTTAAAAATGGGAAATTATTTGCATTAAGTAGCAGAATCAGTGTGTTATCAGGATCCTACCTCGAGAAGAAAATTTGATCCTACAACAAGACAATCCATTTCATCTTCCTTGTCAAGAATTATCCCTAGCCTTTCCTTGAAGAGGTCTGCATATTTGTATGAACCACCACCTGTTGCCTTCACACCAATAGTTTTCATTCTTAAGAAGTATATAATATAGAATCAAGTGCCTTAAGACGAAATAATATATTATATTTCATTGAATGAAACATTTTTCATTTAAGCTTCTACAAACACAAGCATAAGGGCAATAGGAACAAATTGTTCATAATATAACGAGTTCAAATTGAAATTTTAATCACCTTAACAGATATTGGCTGACTTCCAGGATTTTCTTGCTGCTGACTACCTGAGTTCATCACCAGTTACAATTAATTTAAGGAAGCAGCAGAACAGTAATAAGACTTTCAGAATGAACTCATCATGAATGTGGTCATAAACACAATCAAGTATCAAGATTTGCAATGATGATGAAACAAAATTTTGTACTCACCTCCAAGATGAAGTTTCATGGTCTTGATAAAATCTATACAATCATTTATCTTGCTTGTTTCAAACTTCTTAAAATTAAGCCTTCCTTTAAGAACAGGATGGTTCCTACTAATGCCTTTGGATTTATCTGAAGTCTTTCTAGGAGATATCTCTGCCTTTCCATCCACAAAATGATCATCATCTTTTGTGAAGTATACTAGCTTGGCAAGAGATCCTGTCAACAGATAAACAACATTATTAACTGCCAAGAAACCCTTACAAGCCAGACAGACACTTTAAATTGCATAATTATTCTTAGAATTTCGATTGGTTTTACTCAACCTCACAAAACCAGATTGTAAGTTGACAGCCGTCTCCCAGGTATAAATACTATTTCAGGACATATCACATTTAATGAAGGACTCTCAACGCAGTCTCTCACGTGCAAAGATTGGACATATCTAGAGTATGACTCAAGTGTTTCGAGAATGAGTGGCCCCACAAATCTTGAATTGACTCTAATATCATCTTAGAATTTAGGTTGGGATTTACTCACTCGGTACGTCCTTATTTGTTGGATCGAGATCGAACGGTTCATAATTCACTGCAGACTTTGATTTCTCTTTAAATTAAAAATACCGAGCTTGAAATCTGCACCGTCCAATTTCAATCCAACAACTACGGCTGTACCGAACGCGTGAATGTGTCAAATTAATGACTGCTGACAATCCAGGCTCACCAACGTGATAGCAATTCAACTGTATAACCATGATCCTTTCAACAACAACAACCAAGTCTTATCCCATTTAATGGAGTCAGTTATATGCAACAGTTAATACCATAAAGTTTGAAATCATAATCATGTGCTAGCATCATTCTCGCTGCCATTGTTTTTTTTTAATGGAAAAATCGTTATCATGTGCTAGCATCATTCTCGCTGCCATTGTTGAATGCACCACGAGTGGCGCTTAACTTATGATATAAATGCATGTGTAATTATTTGAGAGAGCTTATGAAAATAGCTCATATGCCATATGTTTTTTTCAGCTTATTTCAGTAACCACTCTGGTACAGATTATGAAAACAACTTTCATCGTATATTCAAACAGCTTAAAATCATTCCTCTTTAATCCTATAAATAACTTGTAATTGAACTTCTAATACAACTTATAATTAAGCAGTTAGAAGATAATACAACTTATAATTGCTAGCTAAAAACCACCTAAATTGTTCTTAAAGGAAGTAGTAGAAACCATCCTGATGAACAGGATGGTTCCTACTGGATTTGAACCTAGAACCTAGAACCTAGAACAGGATGGTTCCTCAGACACACAACTGCGAGGTTCTAGGTTCAAATCCAGATGAATGTGTTCAGCCTAACAATATCAACATCATCGGTTGAACTATAACTTAACAACAAATAAGCACTAATCTTATTTATTAAGCTTTTATATAAGTTGTTCACCAACCTCCAAACACAGCCTAATTCTAAAACTCAACTAAACTAAAAAGAAAAAATCACCAACCTCCACAAAAATTGTGTATGCATATTGATCAGAAGAATGCAAACAGGGTTCAATTAAATCACAAGCATTACTAATCAAGATTAAAACTTTTTCACATAAAAACTAAACCCCATAAAATTGAACAAAGCAAAGAAAAAGTTAAGAAAGAAAAAGTTACCTCCAATATCAAGAGCAAGATGATAAACATCAGTTGATGGATTAGGATCCGAATTTGTTTCAATTTGAAACTGTTTTGGATCCATAATTATTTATTTTTCCTTGTAATTAAAACTCTATGATTCTGAGAGTCTTATTTATTGTGAAATCATAGAGAAATAAATTATGTGGGTTGGTTTGTTTTTGATGCAATAGTGCTGTATGTATAATTGTATATGACTGACTTCATTTATAATAATCTATTATTTACATGAGAAAAATGATTCGCACATTTTTTATTCTAAGCTATTTATAATAATAATCTATAATCTATAATAAAAAATTAATAATTAATAATTGACAGTAGAAGGAAAAGAAGAGAAAAGATTAGGAATATGGTTTTTTTTTTTTGTTTGTTTGATGATTCGTTTATGAGGAGAAAGAGCCAAAGATGTAAAGGTTTTAAATTATTCTCTTGTTTATTTATTAGTTAACTTATTTTTAAAAATTTATGTGTAATTTTTTGGAAAATATTTGGGTGGTCACAATATTTTGGATTGAACGCATTCACTTACACATATATATTATATTATTTAATTATTTATAAAAATATTATATAATTCTTTTCCTTTTCTATCTTTTTTCATTTTTGTGAATAGACGAAAATTTTGTGATCAATCTCTGTTATTTCGAGTGGATTAGTCTCTGCAGTTGCGCGCGGAGGATACCTTTGATTTACCAAAAAAATTTTTTTTGTGATCACACAAAAGTTTCTCTAATTATTTTTTAGAACGATGGTTAGATTCTTATATTTGTTTATCCAAATATTTATTTAGGGATTTCCAAAAGTTAAATATATTTTAAATTTCTACAAAATCACTAGCTTTTAAGTTTAGACCCACAACCAAATTTATTCATTTTTAATCCTTATTTACATTTTATAGAGAATATTTTAAAGGAATTAAAATATCTATTTTCTGGAAAAAGTTTTTAAAGTATGAATTATTCATATAAATTTATGAATTACCAATAAAATTTAATAAAAGTTAAATTAAAATAATGTGATTTCTTAGAAACTAAAACTATATTTAATTAAAGTCATTAGGCTTGGTCTAGTGGTGAGAGATTTAAGTAGCATGAGGTTTTATGTTCGATCTTCACTTGCAACATTCGTAAACAAAAAAACTATATTTAATTAAATAAAAAAACTTATGTAAGTGTTCTTTTCTTTGTTGTCCCAATGACCCAATCTAATCTAACAGTATGAAAGAGATGAAGCGACAAACCACTAGGTTTGATCTAGTGATGCGGGATTTGAGTAGTATGCTAGAAGTTCTAGATTCGATTCTCAGCTCCATTATAAACCAAAAAAAGAAAGGAAGGGACAAGACGACAAGTGAGAATTAGGTAATGTAACATGTTTTAGGAATGGGAAGGGATCGAGAATAGGATATGGTGTCTTGTTTTCGATTATTGTATTTATCTAATTTCATTTATTAAGCGCCCGATTCTACATAGTTTACAAACAAGCCATATTTATCTAATTTCATTTATTATTTTTGAATGAATTACAAATTGGGCTCTCTATTTATGGTGTCATGTTTTGTAATTTTAAGGTAAGAATAATTACATTAATAATGCAAAATGATTACATTTCAAACATGCATGTAACTGAATGGGATCAATTGCTTTTACTCCTCCCTAGAAAACTATATGTGGCTTTGGAAAAAAAATTGTACCAAATTATATGTCTTTTACAATATCAACGAAACATTAAATGCTATTTTTCCTATTATACTCTTAATTATTTATTACTCTCTTATTTCACTTCTTCAATTTATCTTTCTCATACAATTAATGAAGGACAATATTGTAAATTAACTCATCATTTATCTTTTTCATACAACATTAATTACATTTCTTAATATGCGTAAAAATGTCAAAGTGACATATATTGTGGTACGGAGGGAGTATCATATAATATTTTATTTTTATGCATCAGCTGACAATTAGCTTCATGGTAATTATGTATGTGGTTATCCCGATGAGCTTAGCTCAGTTGGTAGGGATATCACACCATGTGCAGGAGCTCGGGTTCGAATCCAGGACACTCTACTTATTCACCTTGAAGGTGGATTTTCTAGCCACTAGACTACTTGACAAAAAAAGATTATGTACGTGGTGATTCAATATACACACCGTATAAATTAAATTTAGAAATTGAAACTTACAAAAGTGTAAATTTGGAATGCCATGAGCGCGTGAGTGTAACTGAGAGGCACAAAAAGAAAATCTCTTTAGCCAAAGTTAGTGGAGTTGGTGAAATAGTCATAAGTTTTTTTTTCCTAAATGGATTACATGCAGGCGTAAATTTTTTTTTTTGAACGAGCACAGTCGTAATATGGTGCAGTCATATAGTTAAAAATATAGTCATTTGATTAAGATCAAATGGTTTAGAATTAGAAAAAAAATTAATTTTTATTAAATAATGTAAAAGAAATTGTATTTATAGTTAAAAGTATAGTCATTTGATTAAGATAAGATGATTTAGAATTAGAAAAAAAAATTGTTATTAAATAATGTAAAAAAATATGTATTTAAATACTAACTCATTATCAATCAGACGTTCTTTAACACATGACTGCATAATTTTATGATCATTTCGATTGAGCCAATCCGGGTCCCTGTTTTTTTGAACAATCCTAACAGTCATCTTCAATTAAAGGCTATTTTGTTGATTTTTTGTTCTAATGAGTAATGATACAACTTTAAAATTATACACATACATATAATCCAATTCAATAACATTAATTAATATAGATGACACTTAATGTCTTACTCATACTCTTCAACAACTCCACCTTCAAACTCCACGGCACATCGCCGAGCGGCGTGTTATCAAACATGTGAAGCACTCCCTCAAAAGGATACTTCACTAATGATAAATAATGGAACCATATCTCCAATACTGAGAAAGAATTCACCGAAGAGGGACGTCAAGGAACTAATAGCCTAGAAGGAAGCTAAGATGGTTAAAATGTAAAAGAGGAAACCAGATGATCCGCCTGCGAGTCCTACCGACGAGAAAGTTGTGACGGCGAAGGCGAAAGAGATGAAGATGAGTGCAGTGAGGGAGGTGATGGAATGAGCAAGGACATCTGATGATGATGATGATGATGAAATGTTGTTGCATGGCAACAATTGACTCAACATTAATATATTTGACATATGATGATGATGAAACTATTGTCACTGTTATTATTATGATGATGATGATGATAATTGATTGTTTATTACTATACTAGTCATTACTCTCAACATTAATGTTTGAATTGGATGATGAATTATGTTGTTGCTACTGCCGTTGTTATTATTATTATGATGATGATGATGATACTTCTTTTTAATATGTTAAAATGGATTGTCTGAGACATAGCGTGTACTTACACCACTAAGATCTATAATTTCAACTTCACCACAATTACTTTATCCCTCAATAATGGATCTGAGACATCTCAAGCCTTCTTCTCTTTGTGCCGCAATTTTATGTCTATCTCATCACTTTTTATTCTTTTTCCTCTCATCATCACATTTTAATTTTTATGTTTTGTTTCACTTCTTACACACAAAACCACACATGTTGCCACAACAACTGACTATAACTAAACCCTTTTTCCTTTTTTCTTTTTATATATTTAGAGACAAACTTAACTATTATATTTTCCTTGTGTATTTTTGGATTACAAATTTCCTATTATTAGAACTTCTCTAAAGAAAAAGAGATGTTCTATTAGCGGGTGTATTGGATTGAGATTTCAAGAGATTATTTTGACAAAAAAATATTGAAGATTTTAAATGACTATGTGAGATTTTATTGATTTTGTGAGATTTTAAGAGATTTTTCCCAAAAGACTTTTTACAATCAAGATTTTTAACACATGATTTGAATGGATTTTGAGAGATTTTTTTAAAAAGACTTTTTACGATCAAGATTTCATAATACTTTATATATTAGGAAAATTTCAAAAGACTCAATACATATTAGGAAAATTTTAAAAGACTCAATAAATTTTAAGGTTGGGGGATTGGGGTTGTACTCAGCAGTAGAGGCAAACTCGTATGCTTTTGTGGCTTCTAGAGTTCAGTCTTGGGTGTTGCAAGAACATATATTGAGGGATAGTGGAGTATGTAGCATGGACTTTGATGACACTCAGTTATATGATGTTTTAGGGCCATTTTAGTGCCAAATTCTAGTAATAATAAGTTAGAATGATTCAAGTATGTTAAGTTTTATGTCATTTTACAAGAGTTGAAGATTTGAATGCTGCTTCTGAGTTTAGTGAAGAAAACATGTATTTCAATTCAAGCCAATAATATGAAGAAAAATGAAGAAAACTGGAGCCTCCCAGCACTAACAGCTGCGCCTCGCGCAGAATGAAGAAGAAAACATGAAGTTAGCTACTGGTTGCTACGCCTCGCGCAGCTGCGAAAACAACAATTCAAGATTTCGCATTTTCTATAAATAGGGGCTTCCATAACTGACCTAGGGGTCGATTTTCATTGGAAAAATACTCAGGAATTCGATTTTGACGGTGCTAGGGCTAGAAACTCATCCGAAAGGAAGATTCAAGACCTTTGTTCATCAATTGTGATGTAATCTTTCTCAAACTCTTATGCTATGATTATTATTATTATTATTATGAGTAACTAATCTCATATGATTAGGAATTATTGATGACTCTCCTTAAAACTACCTGAGCCATGTAACTACGTGTTCTAGTTTATTCAATGAAAACTTATAATTATTCAGTTAATCTTGTGTTTATTGCTTTTCGTTAATTGATCACTTTCAAATTGATTTTAAGTTATAAATCACTATTGACCCTAGTTGAGAACTAGAACCTAGAGTACCAGATAGGGACAAAGAGATGATTCACAATAATTCCTAATCGCCTTTCTTTATTAAAAAGTTCTCGTTTAAATTTTCTTGCAATTTGAATTATTGTCATTGTTACTAGAAATATCTAAAACCCCCTGCATTTTAATTACAAATCCTAAAATAGAATTAATTGTTTTGTCGAGATTAACACAATCCCTATGGAGACGAACTTATTTTATTACTTAACGACGAATTTAGTTCACTTGCTAAATTTCTCACCAGACTCTGATTTTTACAATGCTTTGGATGGTCTCCGTGATATGATTCCAACTTTTGACTTTAGCAGTTTCACTAGCAAGGACACCGTCCCCCCTAAAGCCCAACATGTTTTGGCAAGTGCCCTGTTTAGTAAAATTGTTAAGGACATGGAAGTTAACTTTCAATTGACTATCAGACAGAAGCGGTTTTTGGATGCTTACAGGCGGCTCATGCTCAAGATTTTCTGCTAGCTATCCCAATTGACGGATTAGGCCAACATATGTCCCCGGTAGAGTATCGCACTATCCTCAAATATCGCCTGATGATTCCTTTATTTCCTGTTGATGATGTATGCCCCGTTTGACGTAAGGCATGTCTGGATAGATTTGGGGAGCATTCAGTTCATTGTCGAGAGCTTCTAGGCTTCAAATACAGGCATAAATTTGTTCGGGATGTCCTTTTTGATGATTTTAAGCGCGCAGGAATATCTGTGAAGGTAGAGGCACCTGTGAACTTCTTGATTGGCCCACTGGAGGGAAGATCTACATTGAGGCCAGCCGATGTTTTGGTGTATGGATGGGTAGGAGGAAAACATGCATGTGTGACTTGACTGGAGTTTCCCCACTTGTGGGACTGTTGACTGGAGATTTTACTGTAGGACAAGCGACTCTCAAAGCTGCTTCATACAAAGTGGTTAAACATGAGAGAACATGTTCTGACAATCAACATACATTTATACCATTTGTCCCACCGTGACTCTCTCTACTCACGGCGGCACAACCACCAGCATCACCTTCAATCATTGAATACCTCACCGCCTCACCTTACTCTTACCCACTTTGGATCCTTTGTCAGATAAAAAAAATCAAATAAAAAAGCACAAAATCTTCATCTGATACAACTTCCACATGCTTTTTCCTCTCTTCCAATCACTTCAGTTTGTGTTCCCATTTGCTACTGCCTTCACCTCCATTATCATAAACAAATTTTAAACAAAATAGAGTTCTCAAAGTTTAATTTTTATAATCCTTTAAAGAGAGGTGCTTTGCTTGTCCATGAAGATTTTTAAACTTAATTTCCTGAAAAACTAACACTAACAGACAAGCTAAAACACATATAAAGATTTAATCTCTTTCGATCTCTCTCGATGGAAATCAATTTTGACTCAATCTCTTTCTTTTATTAAAATTGATCTCATGAATTGGGATTTTTGTTTTGTGTTTTGCAATTGATCTCATGAATTCGGAGTATACATGTGTTCATTTTTTAGAAGTTGAGAAGCAATTGGTGTATGATGGGTGGCGATGCAGTAATGGAAATGGGTGAGCAATTGGAGAAGATGAGAAGTTGAAACAACATTGGACTAAGTGTGGACAACACATTAAATTTTGTGCCACATTTTAATCTAAACCATTAATTTTAATCCAAAGGCTACAAATTAATTCTCACATTCTCAAGTAAACTTATCATTCTCATATGATACTCTCTCTCTCTCTCTCTCTCTCTCTCTCTCTCTCTCTCTCTCTCTCTCTCTCTCTCTCTCTCTCTCTCTCTCTCTCTCTCTCTCTCTCTCTCTCTCTCTCTCTCTATATATATATATATATATATATATATATGAATGACAAATACAAATTTAATTTTAATTAATAAATTTTCTGGTCTTTATTAGTTTGTCTTGTTCTTGCTTCCATATAGCAATGCCAAGTA
This sequence comes from Trifolium subterraneum, assembly GCA_951799995.1. Classification (NCBI taxonomy): domain Eukaryota; kingdom Viridiplantae; phylum Streptophyta; class Magnoliopsida; order Fabales; family Fabaceae; genus Trifolium; species Trifolium subterraneum. The sequence continues at coordinate 21,774,375 of OX637464.1, read as the reverse complement.
AAATAGAAAACCAAAGGAGAAACCCCAAGCAATGGTAATGAACAAGCAGTTCCATTTACTAAGTTGTGTAACACCATGTTGCTTCAATATATCAGTTCCATTAACAACACAAGTAGAGCTTCTATGTCAATCCTCAATGTCTTACTCATACTCTTCAACAACTCCACCTTCACACTACTCGGAAAATAGTCGAGTAGCGTGTTATCAAACATATGAATCCCTCTCACAAAACATCTTGGTGGATTAATATCGAATTCATTCTGAAGCACTCCTTCATAAGGATACTTCACTAATGATAAATAATGGAACTATATCCAGTAAGGTGGAATCCTATCCCTACTCATAGAATCCACTGAACAGAAGAAAGTATGCAAAAATTGCAACCACAACGGTAAAATTGAGAATTCTGTAACTTGGTTGATGAACGGACATTATAACGATGCTACCGCTCTGAGCAATTCGTTGAAACCCTTCACCAGCATGTAATCACTGGTGGAATCAAGTCCAGAGGTTGGTTCATCTAAGAATAAAATGTTTGGATCGTGAATTATGTCTTTTCCGATTGAGACACGACGGCGTTCTCCACCGGAAACACCGCAGTGACCTTCGTCTCCGATGATAGTTTCGGCGACCGAGCTGATTGATGAGTGCTTGAACACGAGCCTTTTCTTCGATTTTGAGAGAACGAGGGAGACGAAATTCGGCGGAGAACATGAGAGTTTCTTCCACCGTAAGCATGGGGAAGAGAACATCATCTTGCATAACATAAGCTGAAATCACCTTCTGAAGACTTGACTCCAAAACATCGTCGTTTAGTGTCACCGTTCCTTTGAGAGACTCTTTGGAAATTATATCGGCCAGAGCGTCGATTAAAGTTGACTTGTCAGAGCCACTTGCACCAAGAACCGTCATGATCTCTCCGTCTCTGGCTTCATCAGAGATGTCGTTGAGGAGAATCTTTGTACAGATTGGTTTTGTTTCGACTTCTGGATCGGTTGGAAGAGAATTTTGTTTTGAGGAAAAGAAAGAAAACTTACTTTTGAGCTTGACACTGTAAGTTAAGTTGGTGAAAGAAAGGAAAAAAGGTGGGGGAAGTGTGTGAAGGTGCGTGGAGAAAACACAAGAAGGGGGGTTGAATTGTGTTTTGGATATTTAAAAACTTTTCAAGATATTTAAATCTATCAGAGTCTTTAAGCACAGCGGAATTATTCACACAATTAACTTATGGCTAAGTGAATGATGAAGGAGTAAATGAGAGAGTGAGAGAGAGAAGAACACACAACAAATTATACTAGTTCCCCTCACGAATTGAGAGTACTCCAGTCCCCTTGTTTCCAAGAGAGTTCACTATAATCACTAAGATTACAATTAGATGCTCAAGCACACAAGCTCAAGACTTCCTTGCTCAAGTCACACAAGACTTAAGACTTCCTGCTCTAAGTCACACAAGACAGAGAGACTTCCTTGCTCCTACACTCAGCAGAAGACTTCTTTGCTCTAATCACTAAGATTGAGACTTATGTGCTTCTACACTAAGCAGAAGACTTCTTTGCTCTAATCACTAAGATTGAGACTTATGTGCTTCTACACTAAGCAGAAGACTTTCTTGCTTCTACACTAAGCAGAAGACTTACTACTAACTTATAACCTTAAACTTATTACAAACATAATAACTTCAGAGGCTTAAGCTAGTTTCTATGCTCGCTTCATTTGAGAGATATTTTCTATTACAATTCAGATTCTCACTTTCTTCTGAGAGATGTTTTCTAATGAAGATCGCTAGTCATCAATTATTTCTTTGGCATATTTATATGAGTTGAGAAAGACATTGAGATGTTGGAGAAATTCCCGTTGTAAAATGGACAGTTGTAGTCTTTTAAGATCTGTTGAGTAAAGCCACGTCTTTCTTTGCAGAGAAGCTTCACCTTTACTGTTTGTCCAAAGTACAGTAATAAGGTACAACTAGCTCCTAGAGAGAGAAGGATCGCATCCTTTGTGACCGTTGTAATTAGTTGTCCTTAGAACAAATCATCAGGCTTGATAAGTGTAGTTGATGTAGCCCTTCTGATGATTTGGGGAATTCCTTTGCTTCTGATGAACCTTTGATAACTTGGAGTCTGATTGGTCTTGAATGGTTGGCCTCTGATAGTCCTTCGTAATTCAGCTCCTGAACGTCTTCATCCTCTAAATGACTCATGACTAGCAGATAGCTTCTGAACTCTTGTAGGCATCTGAACATCCTTGAGCTTCTGAACTTCTCTGAGCTTCTAAACTCCTTCAGACATTCTGATCCTCTTTGAGCTTCTGAACTTTGTTTAGCTCCTGACCACGTTGTAGCTTCTGAACTCTTTCAGAGTGTAAAGATTCAGACTTCCATAGGTTTCATCAGGGTCTAAATTAAGTGTGCTCTCGATATAACGTTGGATTCTCCTGCACTTAATTTAAACATTAGTACCATCAATTGTCCATTTAATACTTTGTTATCATCAAAACCTAAGGGTGTGTATTAACACATATTTTGTTCCAACAATCTCCCCCTTTTTGATGATGACAAACATAAGGATTAAATACAATTGTTGTTGATAAAAATCAGCTATATGTTGACATTAGGGTTAGGTTTGTAAGCTCCCCTATCTTGTATCCATTGTTAATTTTAATCAGTTTCAGAATTACTTTATTATATGACTTAAATTATTCATATTTCACTATATAAAGAACAAGGTTTGCAAGCTTCTTCTTTTCATAGTGTGATAATCTTTGAATAAAGTTGCACCCTTACTCAAGAACTAACTATGAATAATAAACTTCAATTAATAAATGCATTCTCCTTGAAATTAAGCCCTTAATGCAGATGCAAGATGAAGCAATATTTCAATTGAATGACAAATAGGATTAGAGGCACTTAGAGACGTCTACACACACACTTGGTTCTGATGGTTATCATTAACAGCTTCAGAGTTCAAAATATTTTCAAACAGTTCAGAGCTTTAAAAAAATCTTTTGAAAGAAAATAGCTCAGAGCCTGAACAAAAAAAAATTGAAAACAGTTCAGAGCTCTTTAGTACAATATTTGGAAATCCTCAAAGATCAGATTGTCATATCAAAGCATGTACTTCATGCTACTATTTTGACCATTCTCCTACGTTCTCTTTCTGAAGCACTACAAAGCCCTAAAAAGCTAAGTAATTTCGCTTCTTCCAACAATTGATTTACCAATATTCTTTCTCCCCCTTTTGTCATTATCAAAAAGGTAGTATAAGCAATTAATAAAAATTTCAACTTTCAATGCCGTCAAATCAGGAGTGGTTGAACGCATTTAAGACTCGGCCATTGAAATATGCTTATAAAAGGAGAGAGATACCTAGTCATTTTATTCTCACAGAATAATCTTAGGTTATTGATAGATCTCTTGAGAGAAAAAATGAAACGCTCAGAGAAGAAGAAAGTAGTTTCAGTGAGAGTCAGTCAAGATAGGAGAAAACATAAGAAGAAACCAATGGAAACAAAGCCAGTGTCTGTTACAGAAGAACTCAGTTCAGAGTCTGAAGAAAATTCTTTGGACTCTGACTGTTTTAAGTTCTGAAGACATATATTCCTGAAGAAAATCAAACTGAAGTCCATAGCCTAAGAAGGGCAAACTGACATTCCTGAAGGAAACCAAACTGATGCATGGTTTCTTCAAGAATATCAGTTCCTTCTCCAAGGTCATCCCTTAGAGGCTTCAAGAAAGTAGTCTTTAGGAAATTGATATGTAGTCCACAACTCAAGTTCTCAATGAAATAAAACTCATTACTTTGGCTTGTTATGTAATTTGATTTCTTATTTATATTTCTTCTCTCGTGATGTAATTTGATTCTTTAAGAATGCCACATATTGTACTTATTGAAAATCAAATTTTATAAATAAGAGCTCAAGAGTTTGAAGTATTGATTGTCCAAGATTTGTTTGTTTAAGAAATAAAGTCATTTCCAGAATTAAATCAAATAAAAATGCCAAACAGAATCAACATAGACATATAACTATTCAGATAATCATGATGAATATATAAAAATAAATTAATATATACACAAGTTGAACCTAATATTGTGCCTAATCAAAACATTAAACAGCAGATAAACACATAAGCGTTCAAAGAAATCCTAAGGGTTTATTGTGGTTGGTTACAGAGAGAAGCTAATGCATTCAAGATTTCTATTTGGTTTCCATTAACTTTCTCTATCATCCCCATATACTTGCCCATTTCGGCTCTGATTTCTTTAAGTTCAGCCTCATAAACTGGATTTCTTAGATGCTCTTGGTTGCTCCTTAGATCTCCTTGAGAAGATTCATTCAGATTGCTGTTTCTTTCAGTAGAGGATTCAGGGTGATTCCTCGCTGTGTCCTTTTTATTCTGAATGACCTCTTCAACCACCTTATTCTTCCCCTTGTCAAACCTCCTCAGTTTTTCAACATCAGCCTCCTGAAGACTATGCAGCTTTTACCAAATCCTCAGCCAAGCTCACCCATTGTGCAACAAGTTCATATGAAGATATGTCAGAATGTCTTAGCTCAGGAAGACCATGTATCTGTTTAATCAAACTATTGCATTCATTCAAGATTTCAGGGTTAGTTGAGTTGGTTGGATGAGGTTCAGAGTTTGAGGGTGAAGAGGTGTGTTGAGGTGATGATTGAGGTTGTTGTTGCTGTTGATCAAAAGCTTTAAGATGAAAATCATCTACATGAAGCTCTCGGACCATATCATCAACATGGTTTGATGGTGAGGAATGTTGGATATCTTCTGAATCAACAAGTTCAGTATATTTTGAAACATCAGAATGAGGTTCAAGTTCCTCAGTACTTTGTTGTTCAGGTTGTGGTTGGATAGGTTCAGATGAGGGCTGTGGTTCAGTGTGGATTATTTTTGGTATGGGAGGTTCTGAATGAACATGTCCTGACACAATTTGTTTTAACGTGAGATTGTCTTCAGGACTTGTTTGGATAGTGTTTGGAGTGAGGTTTTGAGTCTGCTCAGAGGGTGAATGGGTGAGTGGGTTCTGAGCAGGATTTTTGGTTATTTTTGGACAAGATAATTCACCACCTAAAGGTTTTTCAAGAAAATGTAGAGGTGAATTTCTGGGTTGGGTTGATGATGGTGTTGATTGAATTTCTTGAGTGTTTACAATAGCAGGTGTAGACATAGATATATTACCTGAGTTGTCCTTGATTGAGCCTTCAGCAGTTTTCTTCCTTGGCTCCTTGGTGAGTTTCTTCAATCTGACACACAATGGTTCATCATCATCTTCACTTACTTCATCATCTACTGCTATCACAGTTGAACTCCCAGCCTTGGACTTGATTTTCCCTTTGCTCCCTGCCCTTGCATCTTCATTCTTCTCCATTTTTATCTTCACCAGCATCTTCCTCTTCTTCTTCAGTTCTTCTTCTTCAATCTCAAACCCTTCACCTTGACTTTCTAGCAGTTGTATATATTGATTGACAATACCATTTGAGACAGGAGGTATGTCAATCTTAAATCTCTTTACCATTGAATCTTGTGAGTGAGGTAGAGGTTCAAATGGATCAGAGGGCTGCATTTCTTTTCCTGCTAGTAAGTTCATGTTAGAGAGAGTGTGAGCAGAGATTGTAGAAGCTCTGATTTCCCTAATCAGATTGTCATGACCAGCAGCCTTAATTGCATCTATCACTCCACACTGATAGAATATCTCACTCAGGATTCTAGGATAGATGACATGAACATTTGGCTTAGACTGCTTCTGAGTAGCATGTATTTTGCCCAGTTCAAATTGAATTTTCTTGTGAGAAAATAGACAAAGTGCCTATGATCCCAAGAAAGTTGATCAGTACTTCCACTTCTTGGAAATATTGATCCTAGAACTATTCTGGCTAATACTCTTTGAATAGGCTTCAGATCACCCACCTTATTGCTTTCACAGCTCTTTCCTTTAGCGTAGCACAGCTTGGTCATGTTTACTAGAAATTCTGAATTCTTTGCTTCACTTTGGCTAAAGGTATGGTAGGTGCCTTCATTTGGAATGGATAATACCTTAGCCAGATTTGAAGCAGTAAGAACTACTTCAAATCCACAAACCACAGAATGCACTTCAGTTTCTTCAACTATCCTCATTCCCAATTCTTGAGGAGTCTTGTCCTTATTTTCCAACTTCTCCCTCTTCTTTGCATCCAGCTCCCTGTTGTAGTCTTCAACCGTCTTCACCTTACTTCTGATCCAGAAATCCTTTACTAGCGTTGGATAGATGGGACCATTTAGCAACTCCATGTATTTAAAGCTCCCATCTCGTTCAATAAAGAACTTTAAGACATCAAAGTGATTCTTCTCCAAGCTATCAAAGTCCACTGGTTGTTCCATAACCAGATTTAGAGATTTTCCCTCCATCTCTAGAGACAAATCTGTGGAGAATAATTCTTCGCAAGCAATGATATTGATAGGAAAGTTCTTTGGAAACGCAAATAGAGAATCTGAAGACGATGTGGGTGCTGCCATTTCTAAAGTTAGGGTTTTGCTAATTTGTGGAAGAAAGAGGGTTTTTCTGAAGTTTGAGAAGAACGAAAATGTAGGTTGTGAGGATGCAGTGTGTGCAAGTGATTTAGTGATTTTGATCAAAACAGTAAAACAAATTAAAGCACACAATATATTTAAATTTAAAAATAAAACAAACCATCATTAACTGTTTCAACCCAATCAGAGCTTGTGTACGTGTTGTCTATTTAGCGCCAAAACGTTTTAGTAAAAAATACTTAAACGTTTCCAATTCATTTTCTATTCAGAGGCTTGTCCTTCAGAGGTTGAAAAGTTTCTCAGAGTCTGGACTACTTCAGATGCTGAGATCCAAAATACTTCAGAGTCTGAAAATGTGTCTTTCAGGACCTTTAAAGAAAAATGTGTTCAGACATGATTTTTCAAGGTTTTTAGTTCTGAACATTTTGTGTCCTAAGAAGATATTTTCAACCTTTGAAAGTTATTCCTCTGAAATGTCATTCAGGAGATGAAAGTTACTTACCTGATTTTGAAGCTCTTTTGTTTTGATGACATTTTGTTCAAGCTCAATCTCTTTCCAGGTCAAATTCTGAACATTCATCCCACCAAAGAGAGTTGCTATCATCAAAGTCTTTTTCAAAACAATCTTCAAATTCTTCATACTCCCTCCTGTTGCTTATGTACTCCATCTCATCTTCTTCTCCATCTGACTCTTCAAAAATGTGCCTTCTATGCACAATTGCTCTTCTTCCATTCACATTCACATGCATCCATGTGGTTGGAAGGTTCAGAGTCTTAGTTTCACCTGAAATCAAGTAAACTATTTTGTCTCTTGGTACCCACTTGCTTGAGGGTCCTAGACTGTTAGTTGCCAAATCTTCATCCTCCATTTGTTTCATCTGAGTGCTATCAGATACAAATGTAGTGTAAAGATTAGGAAGTGAGAAGCTTTCATCAATAACTGATGAGCTTGGTTCCTCTAGTGTTTGATTACTAGAGTATCCAATCCCATTAGTATTGTTGGTCTTTAGGTTGCAAAGCATGGAAACAATTTTATTTTGATCAGCATTGGTGTTGCAATACTCTTTGAGAGCAAAAGAGTGCTCAAAGGGTTTGTAACACATAGCATAATCATTCTTAAGATCTTTTGTTTTGATAAAATCGTTTTGTACAAGATCTTCAGAGTGATTTGCTTGCTTACTTAAATTCTCATAGTCTGCTTTAAGCTTTTTATACTTCTGCTGACTATTAGAGAGTTTAAGTAAAGTATTCTTAAGATGCTTGATCAATTTTGCTTTGGGAAGACAAGAATATACCTGATTCACTGTTCTCTGGATACTGTCTGTGCTCTCAGGTTCTGACTTTTCATCAGAACTTGAATCTTCAGAGTCTGAACCATCTTCAGAACTTGATCCTTCAGCTCCTGGTGCTCTTTCAGATTCATCTTCAGAGAAGTTGTCTAGTACATCCCATGTTGTCATTCTTTTAGCCAGTCTTCCTCCATTCTTCTTGAAGTTGTACCATCTTTGAATTTTTCTTGAAAACCTTTCAAGATACTCTTCATCAGGTTCTTCAACAAGATCTTCATATTCCAATGCTTGCTTTCCTTTCCTTGCTGCTTCTGCTTCTTCACCTTTCAACTCTTGCATATCCTTCAGAGCCAGTTCATGGACTCTGAGTAAATCAATCAATGATTCAGGACTCATTGAGTTGATGTTTTCAGTTTCCTCTATAGTATTTGAAATTACATTCCAATTCAGAGGCAAACTTCTCAGCAACTTTCTTACAAGCTCTTTGTTGCTGAGTTTGGTGTTGTAGTCTTCAAGCTTGCTTGTGATGGCTTGAAACCTTAAGTTCATCTCTTCAATACTCTCATTTTCCTCCATTCTAAACTCCTCATATTGATCTAACAAACCATTTACTGTTGCCCACTGAATGCTTTCATTATCATCACTAATGAGGCAAAGAGTAGTAGTTGTAGATTCAACACTAGAAGTTTGTTTATCCCCTGATGTGGAAGGATTTTGATTGTTGCTCAGATCTTCATTTAAGTTCAGTCCATCTTCAATTTCCTTGACAAGATCAACAACTTGTTGATATAACTTCTGCTTCCAATCATCCATGTTTTGAGCCATGGTGATTTTCTCCTTTGGATCTTGACTGTCTCACGGTTAAGTGATTTACCAACAGAACCGAAGCTCTGATACCAATTGAAGGTGCGTGGAGAAAACACAAGAAGGGGGGTTGAATTGTGTTTTGGATATTTGAAAACTTTTCAAGATATTTAAATCTATCAGAGTCTTTAAGCACAGCGGAATTATTCACACAATTAAGAGAGACTCTTTGGAACGTCGTCGTTTAGTGTCACCGTTCCTTTGAGAGACTCTTTGGAAATTATATCGGCCAGAGCGTCGATTAAAGTTGACTTGTCAGAGCCACTTGCACCAAGAACCGTCATGATCTCTCCGTCTCTGGCTTCATCAGAGATGTCGTTGAGGAGAATCTTTGTACATATTGGTTTTGTTTCGACTTCTGGATCGGTTGGAAGAGAATTTTGTTTTGAGGAAAAGAAAGAAAACTTACTTTTGAGCTTGACACTGTAAGTTAAGTTGGTGAAAGAAAGGAAAAAAGGTGGGGGAAGTGTGTGAAGGTGCGTGGAGAAAACACAAGAAGGGGGGTTGAATTGTGTTTTGGATATTTAAAAACTTTTCAAGATATTTAAATCTATCAGAGTCTTTAAGCACAGCGGAATTATTCACACAATTAACTTATGGCTAAGTGAATGATGAAGGAGTAAATGAGAGAGTGAGAGAGAGAAGAACACACAACAAATTATACTAGTTCCCCTCACGAATTGAGAGTACTCCAGTCCCCTTGTTTCCAAGAGAGTTCACTATAATCACTAAGATTACAATTAGATGCTCAAGCACACAAGCTCAAGACTTCCTTGCTCAAGTCACACAAGACTTAAGACTTCCTGCTCTAAGTCACACAAGACAGAGAGACTTCCTTGCTCTGATCACACAAGATCAGAGACTTCCTTGCTCAAGCACACAAGCTTAAGACTTCCTGCTCTAAGTCACACAAGACAGAGAGACTTCCTTGCTCCTACACTCAGCAGAAGACTTCTTTGCTCTAATCACTAAGATTGAGACTTATGTGCTTCTACACTAAGCAGAAGACTACTTTGCTCTAATCACTAAGATTGAGACTTATGTGCTTCTACACTAAGCAGAAGACTTTCTTACTTCTACACTATGCAGAAGACTTACTACTAACTTATAAGCTTAAACTTATTACAAACATAATAAATTCAGAGGCTTATGCTAGTTTCTATGCTCACTTCATTTGAGAGATATTTTCTATTACAATTGAGATTCTCACTTTCTTCTGAGAGATGTTTTCTAATGAAGATCGCTAGTCATCAATTCTTTCTTTGGCATATTTATATGAGTTGAGAAAGACATTGAGACGTTGGAGAAATTCCCGTTGTAAAATGGACAGCTGTAGTCTTTGAAGATCCGTTGAGTAAAGCCTCGTCTTTCTTTGCAGAGAAGCTTCACCTTTACTGTTTGTCCAAAGTACAGTAATAAGGTACAACTAGCTCCAATAGAGAGAAGGATCACATCCTTTGTGACCGTTGTAATTAGTTGTCCTTAGAACAAATCATCAGGCTTGATAAGTGTAGTTGATGTAGCCCTTCTGATGATTTGGGGAATTCCTTTGCTTCTGATGAACTTTTGATAACTTGGAGTCTGATTGGTCTTGAATGGTTGGCCTCTGATAGTCCTTCGTAATTCAGCTTCTGAACGTCTTCATCCTCTGAATGACTCATGACTAGCAGATAGCTTCTGAACTCTTGTAGGCATCTGAACATCCTTGAGCTTCTGAACTTCTCTGAGCTTCTGAACTCCTTCAGACATTCTGATCCTCTTTGAGCTTCTGAACTTTGTTTAGCTCCTGACCATGTTGTAGCTTCTGAACTCTTTCAGAGTGTAAAGATTCAGAATTCCATAGGTTTCATCAGAGTCTAAATTAAGTGTGCTCTCGATATAACGTTGGATTCTCCTGCACTTAATTTAAACATTAGTTCCATCAATTGTCCATTTAATACTTTGTTATCATCAAAACCTAAGGGTGTGTATTAACACATATTTTGTTCCAACAGTGTGGTGGAAGAGGACGAGGAAGAAACGTCGAGAATGTGGTGAGGTTAATCGGCAATTTTGTTGTCGTCTTGAGCATCTTCGACGCATTTGAAGAGTTCTCCGAGTGTCGGAGAGGGATGGTTTCGAGTTCTGATGGGATTGGGAACTAGCTCCATAGTTTGTGTTGGTGGTATTCTAGAGATGGTAATTTAGACTAATTTGAAAGGGCCGTATATGATAAAACATATTGGCATAATTTAGAGTAGGATATATTTTTGAGGCTGAATATTCATGTATTTCTCTTATTAGAAAAGCATCTCATACACATGAATTTATATAGCATGAGTAGTGATGGTTACAACCATCAAACAATCATCACTACTAGGTGCTTAATTCATAATTAAACACACCACTGAACACTAAGTGCTTCCACTACCAACAATGAGAAATTACTCATGCAACTCTTCACTTACACTAGATAATTTCCATATTCCACTAACATAAAATCAGCACATTAACTAACATACTCCCCCTTAATGTGATGCTCTTTAACTCTCATTGCTTCTCCAAGTTGCTGAAATCTTCCTCTAGCTTGGTGGTGCTTTAGTAAAAATGTCTGGAAGCTGCTCTTGTGAACTGTAGAAAATCAACTGCACATATCCATCTTCAATCACACTTCGAATGAAGTGATGCTTTATGTTAATGTGTCTGGTCCGACTATGAAAAATAGGATTCTTTGCCATGGCAATAACTGATTTGTTGTCACAATGAAGCTGGAGACTTCCCTTTTGCTTCTCTCCAATGTCTTCTAATATTCTTCTCAACCAAAGTGATTGTTCTATAGCCAAACCAGCTGTTAAATACTCAGCTTCAGCTGAAGATTGTGCCACAATATCTTGCTTCTTTGAGCACCAAGAGATCACACCTGAACCAAGGTTGAATACATAACCTGAAGTGTTCTTCATATCATTAACACTTCCAGTCCAATCACTATCACAATAGCCTTTAGCTTCTGGTTTAGAATTCTTCTCAAATCTGATTTCATACTCCATGGTTCCCATGACATACCTTAGAACTCTTTTTGCTGCCCCAAGATGTAAATGACTTGGTTTACTCATGATTCTTGAGAGTAAACTCGTAACAAACATTAAATCGGGCCTTGAAGCTGTAAGATGAAACAAGCTTCCAACCAAACTTCTATACATGCTTGCATCTACTAATCTTCCACCATTTTCCTTGTTTAATTTTTCATTCACTACGAAAGGAATATCAACAGGTTTGCAGCCATACATGCCAAACGTTTTCAAAATATTTTCAGCATACCTCTTTTGACAAATAAAAACTCCATACTCATCTTGGTAAACCTCAATACCAAGAAAATGATGCAGCAAGACAAGATCACTCATCTCATATTTTTTCACCATCTCTATTTTAAAATTTTCAACCATTTTCTTGTTGTTACTGTTGGACCAAAATGAGTTTTATTAAAAAATACCCTAAAATTTTGATGATAACAAAGTATTAAATAGACAATTGGAATTACTAATTATTGATTTAAGTGTGCAGGAAGAAATAAAGCCTCTGAAGTTTACAGTCTGAAGATTACTAATGCCTCTGAAGGAAGTTAGCCTCTGAAGACTGACAGAGCATCTGAAGATACTATCAGAAGATGAAAGTTCAATATATCCTAAAGAAGCATACTCTGTTTTTCAGAAACCTCGTATCTCTGATAAAAGCTTCTAGGATGTTCCTTTTGAAGGATGGCAACTCATGGTTAAGGAATAATCAATAGTACATCATTCTTATCCTCAACCTTATCATCAAATAGAACGTATAGTACAAATCTGTACTATCTTTACTCAAATTGGTGGAGCGTTTCAACAACGAAAGAGTAGTGGAATTGATTTACTTCTTTTGGAAAAAGAGAATCAAATTGATATCTACTAGAATCAACAGCTGTCAAATCTTCTGCAACGATCTTATCTCAACGTCTACATTTCACTTGAGTATATATAGAGGACAACCTTATTGAGAAAAGACTACTGACTTACTGAGAACAAATTCACTGCTGAACAATTGAACTATCATTTGAACAACACACTAAACTTCAATATCTTTTGATATTTCAAAGATTCAGAGATCTAAACTTTTGTATTCACTCAATTGATTTAAGTGTTATTGAGTCTTTTTAAGCTTAGATTTTTAGAACACCTCTGTTTTACAAGTGTATTAGTGTTGATTATTTGTTTTAAGTTTTGTGAAGTCTATTGCTTGTGTGCTTGAGCATTTGTGAAGTTTCTTGCTTGTGTGTGCTTGAGTATTAGAGTTTGTAATCTTTAGTGATTATAGTGAAATCTCTTGGAAGTGCAAGGGGACTGGACTACTCTCGGTTTGTGAGAGGAACCAGTATAAATTTATGTGTGTTTATCTCTCTCTCTCTCTCTCTCTCTCTCTCTCTCTCTCTCTCTCTGTTTTTGTTTGTCTTGTGTTTTCTAGTTTTCTAATATCCGCTGCATTTTAACTCTGAAAGCTAGAAAAGTTTTAACTTTCAAAAACACAATTCAACCCCCCACCTTCTTGTGTTTTTCACACCTTCAATTGATATGAGAGGCTGGTTCTGTTGCTAATAACCTTACAGTGAGACAGTAAAAGATCTGAAAAACACTATATGTCTGAAGAATCATCACCTTCTGCAACCAATACAAACAATAACTCTGATTACTCTAGTGTATCTCTTGATGACGAAAAAATGAACTCTACATCCAAACATGACTCTAACAAAAAAGTTCTTGTGTTTAATGGAGATGATACACGCTTTGAATGGTGGAAAGATAGTATCTATCACTATATCAATGGAATTGATGATGAGTTATGGGATCTGGTAGAAGAAGGAGTATCTATTGATGATATAGGTGCTGATGGGAAAATTACTTTAGTTCAGAAGAGAGCTTTATCTGCTGAAAACAAGAAGATTTTTGCCAAACACAATAGGGTGAAAAATATGATGATGTCTGCTATTTCTCACGATGAATATACAAAGATTGTGGACATGTCTACAACAAAGGCAATGTATGATTCGCTATGTGCAACGTATGATGGGAATAAGCAAGTTCAGAATGCTAAAGCAAGACTATTAGTTCAACAGTATGAACTTTTCACAATGAAGCCAGATGAAGACATTGAGACTATGTTTTCTAGGTTTCAAACTCTGGTATCCAACCTCAGAGTTCTCAAGAAAAGTTATACTACCTCTGACCATGTATGGAAGATTCTGAATAGCTTGACAGATAAGTGGAGACCAAGGTCACAGCTATTAAGGAAGCAAAAGATCTTGAGAGCATAAGTCTTGAGTCTCTAATCAGCAATCTCAAGAGCCATGAATTGGTATTGAACACTGATGTAGCTAAGAAGAAGGAAAGGTCAGTGGTTGTGCCATCAACTTGAAGATCTTCTAAAGCACTCAAGGCTAAAACTATCGAGATTGAGGAAGAATCTTCCTTAGATGATCAAGAGGAGGAACACGATGATGAGGAGTTTGCTATGTTCACCAGAAACTTTCAAAAGTGGGCAAAAATGAACAACAGAAACTTCAAGGGAAACAACTCAAGAAACAATGGCATTAAAGAAGAAAAGAATTGCTTCAAGTGCAAGAAACCTGGACACTTCATTGCTGACTGTCCAGAAGCTTCATCAAAAGACAAGAGCAAGAAGTTCAGTAGTAGAACAGACAACTTCAGAAGAAAGTTCAAGAAGAGTCTGATGGCCACATTTGAAAACTTGGAAATGTCTTCTGAAGATGATGATGAGAAAGCTAATGTTGCACTTATGGCAGAAGCAAATTCTGATGCTGGTTCTGAACAAGACTCAGACTCAGAAGAATCAGACACTGAAGAATCTGGAGAGGTATTTCTAAATTATTCTAAAGAACAACTTTTAGCTTCTCTTGGCATGTCTTTAAATAAATTTGTTAAAACATTAGCTGAACTAAAACTTTTAAAAACACAGCATGATGATTTAACAAAGAAAGTTGATCATTTTCAAACCTTATACAAAAACTCTTTAATTAAAATTCAAGAGCTTGAAAATGGTTGTGCAAAATGCAACAAACCCAGTGATGAGCATGAAATTGCTCTTCAAGAGTTTGTTCATCAAAAAGTCAATAAAAGCAAAGTTGCTTCTATGATTTATGGTGTTTGTAGAAATAGAGGAGAAGCAATTGGTTACTCATATGGTAAAACATATGGAGAACCAAGTTCTTCTTTATACACCAAATCATCAACATAAAGGGTAACAAGAAGGATATCATCTTTACCTTGATGCTTCACATACAAGGTAGGCTCACTTTGACTTCTTTGAAATCCTTGCTTATTTCACTATACCACGCTCTAGGGGCTTGTTACAACCCATAGAAAACTTTCTTCAACTTGTAAACTTTTTCCTCTTGGCCGTTAGTCACAAAGCCTTGAGGTTGCTGCACATACACCTCATCTTTTAATTCTCCATTCAAGAAAGCTAACTTCACATCAAGTTGGTACAAATTTCAACCTTTTTGAGCTGCTAACGCAATGATTGTTCTCACGGTATCCAAATGTGCAACCAGAGCAAAAGTCTCACTATAGTCAATTCCAGGCTATTGTGCATAGCCTTTGACTACTAATCTAGCCTCGGCTCTTTGGATTGAACCATCTGGATTATGTTTCAATTTGTACAGCCACTTTATTCCAATAACTTCTTTGCCATTTGGCTTTTCAACTAGCTGTCTTCTTGCATCACATTCTCCAAACATCTTCTTTGATTGCTTCATCAAAATTTTCTCGTTCCACAACACAATAGTTGCACCTTGCATAAATATCACTCAAGTCCTTCAATTTTATTGGAGTTGAGCTGGGAGAAAATAAACTTGAAGTTGGTGAACTTGGAGAGGATGAAGAACTTGGTGTAGTTGGGGCTAATTGTTCATTTTCAGCTGCTGAATTTTGTTGTAATAAAATTGCAGGGACGGTTTTCTCTTCCATTTTATCTTCTTCCCAATTCCAAGAAGCATTCTCAACAAATACTACATCCCGGCTAATGATCACCGTGTTTGTCTTCAAATTGTAAATTCTATAGCCCTTTGACATTGAACTATAGCCAATAAAGACACATCTTTCACTTGTTTCTTCCAGCTTTGTCCTCTTTTGTTTAGGAATTTGAGCATAGCAAACACACCCAAAAACTTTAAGCAGTAGTTAACTGAAGGTGTTCTTCCACTCCAAGCTTCAAACGGAGTCTTATTCCATACAACCTTTGTTGGACATCTATTTAACAAACACACAGCAATATTAACAGCCTCAGACCAAAATGTTTTAGGCAAACCTTTCTCAAACAACATAGACTTCGCCATCTCCATCACAGTTTGGTTCTTTCTTTTAAATACACCATTTTGATGTTTTGCTGAGGTGTATAGCCAACAGTGAGATGTCTTTCAACACCTCCATCTTCACAAAATTTGTGAAATTCATTTGAAGTGTACTCCTTTCCCCTGTCATTTCTCAACATTTTTATAAACATACCACTTTGTTTCTCAACAAAAACTTTAAACTTCTTAAAAATTACAATAACTTCAAATTTTTGTCTCATAAAATATACCCATGTCATGCGGGTATAATCATCAATAAACAAGATAAATTACCTGTTTTTGGCATGAGACAAAGTATTCATAGGGCCACACACATCGTACAAGTTCCAACACTTGTTTGGCTCTCCATGCTTCTCTCTTCGGAAAGGTTGGTGGTGGTGTTTGCCAAGCATACGTCCTTCACACAAACCAGATTTTTCTTCAATTATTGGCAGCCCATACACAAACAAGATTCATTATCCTCTCTAGCCATCATGCAGAAATTTTTCTCATAATTAAGAAAAAGTGGAAGACTTCTATTGCTGGTCATTTCTACAACAACTTTTCTTCTCTTTGAATAAAAAATTATGCACTCTCGATTCTCAAATTTTAGAGAATAGCCATGCTCCAAAAGATGTCCAACGCTTAATAAGTTCTCATCTAACTCTCTGGCACATAAAGAGTGTCATTCATGGGCCGGATTGGGTTGGGTTTGGCCAAAACCAAAACCCGAACCACATGGAGTACTCCGGATTGGGTCGAGGAAAATAACCACCCACTTTAATATTGGACCGGGTTGGGTAAACCCACTTATTTTCGGGTTGGGTTGGGTGGGTTGTGGGTTACCCAAATTTTTTTAAAATATTAAATGACTAAATAACAAATCATCATATTTTTTCATAAAAATAACACAACCTTTTTTATTTCTTAAAAAAAGTGTAATGTATTTTCAGTATATTTTTAGCATCATAATATGATAATATCATCATTTTTTTTCTTCATAAAAACAACCTATTTCACTATTTTCAAATAATGATATTTTTTAACACCGCTACATTTAAATGACAAAAATAAGTCAAAGAGTGAAGACTCGAAGGAGATGATAAAAAAATGCGTTAAAATCATGATGTACGGAATGCGTTTGGAATAAACACACATACAACTTATTTTGGATATTAGAGTATTGAACCTGTGACTTTTCCCTTTTAATGCTCAAATTGCAAAAGAAAAATCTTTGTTATTTATATAAAAATTATTTTTAACAATCATAGCACTACAAATTAAGTGGGTTGGGTCCGGTTTTGCCCGAAACCCGATTTTTTTTTATGGATTTTTCATTTTGAAATCTATACCCACACAATGACCCGATCCAACCCACTTTTTTGGGTTGGATTGGGTGGATTTGACCGGGTTGATCGGATTTGCCCAACCCATGTACACCTCTAATTTAGATTCTATATATCAATCCAGTTTATTTTCTTCAATACAATATCTATCAAAATTTTTTTTTGTTACAAAGGAGTTAAGGATCGAACCTACAACCACTAGTATATTACCCAAATCCATCACCACTAGACTAAACCCAGTGGCTTTCCATCAAACAATTTAACTTAATGTTTTTAATTGTGTAGGTAGTTTTTTTTTTTTTTTTTTGAATGGCTTTAATTGTGTAGGTGGTAATAACTAATAAACTACATGTGTCCTTGAAATATTGTTTTTTCTTGCGTATATTGTAATAACCAATAAACTACATGTGACCATTGAAATATTGTATGGTTATGTTCTCACTAGCTACTAGTCCTTCTTTTTCTTATAGCTAGCTACTACTCATAATCCATAATTGAAAGTTCAAAGTAAAAACATGGCAGCAAATTCATATTGTGTTATACTATATGTATTTGAAACTCTTAGGAGTTCGGGGAACATCGAGAGCAAAAATAAGTCAGTATTCCATAAACACAAAAAATAAGTCAATTTCACTCGCAAATTGTCATTTCTTCCCTTAGAGAGAATGCACTCCAGGGTGAACAAAAACCTAGAGTCCATAATTAAAAGTTCAAAATAAAAACATGACAGCAAGTTCATATTGTGTTATTACAATATATGTATTTATGATATTACGTGGACAAATATCTATATATAATTATATTAGATATTTATCAATAAAGAGCCTTAATTGATTAGTGGTCAAATTAAGTAATAAGGCTAACTAGACTTCTAATTAGATAATTAATTAAACATTTAATTAATTGATATGAACTCAATATGAGTGGATGTCAGGATGGCTCAACCCTAATTGGCCATCACACTATATATAGGTTATGGTTCCCAATATACCGGACACACTGCGTATCGACTCTTCTCATCTAAAGAATCTAAAGGCAAAAGGAGTCCAGGTTGAGGAAGAACCATAAGCCACCGGATGCTTGTCATCCGATTTCTCATTCCTTGTGTTTCATGAACAATATTCGTCATCCGCCTCTCCCTTTGCATCGCTGCCGAGAGACTACGGTTTATTCATATCTAGTGATATTGTTCTATCCATGTATTCATATAATCCTATAATCTTGATAAATCAACATGTCGTAGATCCTATTATGTACACGCTTATATGTTTATTTGGCTTCCGCACTACGGTTATGAGATTATATGTTTAACCTCTGTCATTGAGAGCATGTCTAGAATTAATAATAAAGTAATTCTATCAATGGGTATCAGAGCAGGTCTTCATGTTTGATTTATTAAGATTATTTGCAATTTATGCATCGGTTCTATGTCTTTTTTTTTTTTTCATACTCTCTTGCATTAACCCTATATTATGAATTGTGGCTGCGATACAAATTGCCTTTTATATAAGAGATTGATTCCACGTATTTTTCAATGAATCATATTGTTTTTTGCTTTCGGTAAATCATATTGTTTTTTTGCTCTTGTTGCAAAATCAACGCTTTGTTGTTTTAGTGTGAAATCACAATCTCTACCTTATCCCGATTCAAATCATGTGAGTGTGTACCTTTGTGCGTGACCAATATTTTGTTGTATATTGGCTATAATGATTTTGCTTATTCCAATTGCGTTGTGTTGCATCTAAAGAAAGAAATTGACTGAAAATATCTATTAATGATTTCATAAATTGTCTTTCTCTATTTTGCCTTATATCATCCGTATGGAACAACAATTTGAATGGTAGATATATTTATTAAAATTATGTATTTTATTTTAATTTGTTTCCTACATTTATTAAAATTGTGCATTCAAATTGGTTTCAGTACCAGCTTTGATCGGTTTCATTTGGTTAAGCTATTTGAAAGTTTGTTGCAAAACATATTATGTTGTGGTCACTATATGTGTACGTGTATCAGCATGATTAAAATTTGTTGGATGTACAAGGTCAAATTTAGTTGAATTTTGTATTGGCTCTAATAAAGTTGTAGCGGTAATATTCATGATTTTTTTTAAGCTCATTTATCTATTGTTATAGTTATATTTATTTATAACAGATGTAGTTTGTCTTTGCCGGTAAATAAAGAGCTTGTATTCAGTTTAATTTTAATGATATGATTTATGGTGATTTTGAAATTTAGAAGATTCAAAATACTTTCTTTCCCCTTTAAATTGGGGAAATTTTCAAATATGGTTTCTATTTTGAAATTTAAAATTGATTCACATGAATATTTTGTACACAAAGTTTATTTTGAGAAATAAGGTAAATAAAGATTTATTATTTATTACTTATTGGATGCGATGTGTGGAGAAGGTTCTCCGGTGGCAAGAGACCTTTTAGATGCTATCACCCTAGTGGTTAACTTATGGCTTGGAGGGAGATGTCCAAGTAGTCTATCCGAGTTTGTAGCTTCTGCACCCTTGACCCCGTTACTAAAGCCTGATGGTGGGATACGATCTATTGCAGTAGGTACTATTTGGAGGCGTTTAGTATCCAAGATCGCTATGAAAGGAGTCGGAAAGGATATGGCTAAATATCTCAATGATTTTCAATTTGGGGTTGGAATATCAAGCGGTGCAGAGGCTGTTTTGCACAGTGCCAACAGGGTGCTAAGCCAGCGACATGAGGATGGTTCTTTGGCTATGCTCACAGTGGACTTCTCGAATGCTTTCAACATGGTTGATAGGTCGGCACTGCTACAAGAGGTGAGGCTGAGATGTCCATCTATTTCCTTGTGGGTTGAGTTTCTTTATGGTCAGGCAGCGAGGTTATACCTTGGGGATGGTCATATTATGGCAGCCACTGGAGTGCAACAAGGTGACCCGTTGGGACCCCTTCTTTTTGCTCTTGTGCTACACCCTCTCATTCATAAGATCAGAGACAACTGCAAGCTCCTTTTTCATGCTTGGTATCTTGATGATGGGACTATCATAGGGGATTCCGAGGAAGTGGCTAAATCCCTTGATATCATTAGAGAGACAGGTCCAGGATTGGGCCTTCTTTTGAATATTCGGAAAACAGAGGTTTTTTTGGCCTTCTTGTGATGGAAGCAAACTTCGTAAGGGGTTGTTCCCTTCGGACATTGGGAGGCCCGTGTCTGGGGTAAAATTGCTCGGAGGCGCTGTTAGTCGAGATAGGGGTTTTATTGAGGAGGTGGCTATGAAGAGAGCTGTCAGAGCAGTTGAACTAATGCATCTTCTTCCTAAGTTAAGAGATCCACAGAGTGAGCTTCTTCTACTTCGGTCATGCATGGGTATCGCCAAGCTTTTTTTCGGCCTCAAGACGTGCCAACCAATTTACACGAAGGAGGCAGCTGCTTTGTTTGATAAAGAGTTGAGAGTGGCGATTGAAAACATCGTGGTTGGAGGGGGTTCATTCTTTGGAGACCTCCAATGGAGGATTTCTTCTTTACCCATTAAGTTTGGGGGGTTAGGGTTATATTCAGCAGTAGAGGCCACCTCATATGCTTTTGTGGCTTCTAGGGCCCAATCTTGGATTTTTCAAGATCATATATTGAGAAACAGTGGAGGATGTGGTATGGACTTGGATTTTGACAATGCTTTGGACGGTATTCGGGATAAGATTCCGACTTATGACTTTAGCAATTTCGCTATTAAGGACACCGTCCCCCCTAAAGCCCAACATGTTTTGGCGAGTGTTCTTTTTGGTAAAATTGTTCAGGACATGGAAGTTGATTTTAACATGACTACCAGGAAAAAAGCAGTTTTTGGGTGTTTAAAAGCGGCACATGCTCAAGACTTTCTCCTCACTATCCCCATCGATGGGTTAAGCCAACACATGTCACCGGTTGAGCATCGTACCATCCTTAAGTACCGCCTCATGATTCCAATATTTCCCAAGGATGAGATTTGTCCTGTTTGTCGTAAAGCATGTCTCGACATTTTTGGGGAACATGCAATTCATTGTAGAGAGCTTCCTGGCTTCAAATACAGGCATGACTTGGTCAGAGATGTGCTTTTTGATATTTTTAAGCGTGCGGGAATCTCTGTTAAGAAAGAGGTACCAGTGAACTTCTTGACTGACCCACAAGAAGCGAGATCGACACTTCGACCAGCAGATGTTCTAGTGTTTGGATGGGTAGGTGGGAAGCATGCTTGTGTAGATTTGACTGGAGTTTTCCCACTTGTGGGACTAGGGGTTGGTGATTTTACCGTGGGACGGGCAGCCCTCAAAGCTGCTTCAAGCAAAATGGCAAAACATGAGAAAACATGTTCTGACAATCAAGACGTTTTTATACCTTTTGCTTTCGACACTTTTGGATTTCTAGCACCAGAGGCTGTAAACCTTTTGAAAAGAGTTCAAAAGGTTATGCATTGTAATGTCGTGACGCCTAGGTCTAGGGATGTAGTTTTTCAAAGATTAGGTTTTTCTATTAAAAAAGGATTAGCGGCGCAGCTTGTTGCCCGACTACCTTTTGTTAATGTATAATTATTTTTATATATATATATGAGTTTATGTTAAAAAAAAAAAAAAAAAATTTGATCATTATAGTATTTTTATGAAAGATCATTTACCTTTATATAACACTTATTAGTGAAACTCAAAATATTGTGATCCAGTTTAATAGTACATTAAAACATATTTGAAAAATTCGACAAAAAAAAAAAAAACATATTTGAAAAATAAGTTTGATTCTTTAAATTTTTACGGGAGAATATAGTTTTTTTATTAAGGAGAATATAAATTCTATAATAATTTGCTTATTTATAGAAATATAAAGTTTTTTGTTTCCCTTTAGTTTGGAAAATATAATTATAGAATTTTATTTATTTATTTAAAGAATCATTGAGTATATGTGAATCAATTGTGACATGAATATTATTTGTTAAATATAAATATTTAATTTTGTTTGCAATTAAATATTTAGTTTATAGCATGATCATGATGTTTGAGTTTATTGTTATTATGTTTCTACAATAATTTTCTTTTATCATGCTCTTTGGATAATATTTTTTTATGCCAAGTTTTGATTGATAGTGAGATTTTATTCTCACATAAGGGATGTCATCTAATCTATGATTATCAAGCAACATCATAAAGGAAAATGACCTACATTTTGTGGGTAGTGCCTTGTAAATTTAAGATATTTTCCATTTAATTTATTAAATTGTCTAGTAATGACGATTGAGTTGGTCGAAACAACATGTTGCCGAAGTAACCTCTGTTGCGTACATTTGATTCAATTGAACTTACAATAGATGTAGTGTGAAATTATTCATGTGGGTTGTCGTCGGCCCGAAGGAAGACACAACTTGACCGGATAATTGCATACTTGTGATGGTAAATGTGTGGTGATTATAAAGTTATTTACCATGTGGATAATAGGATGCCCGAAGGTGACTATTATCTGACAGGACTTAACACCAATGTTTGATCATTGGATTGAGAGTACTGCTTGTAGTTAATTCTTACAATCCGAAGATTGAAGATTGATGGTGCGCTTGGTATCTTGTTTCAATCTTTTAATTTACAACTAAAGTTTTACATGTCTCTATAATAACTTATTGACATGCCTAATAAAGTCGTGTTATTAAAAGAAAATCCATGTAAGTATTTAGTGGATTACATTCACACATATAATGATAAACATGTGACGGTTATAAGGATTTATTGTTTGTCAATATTGATCGTCTGTGTTTGATCATTTTCACGAATACCACTAGCAATTGATGTGATTTTTTAAGGGCTTGACATCAATGGTGCACTAGGTATTTTGGTGAGTAACTTTTGGTTCTCTATAAACTAATATAGTTTATGTATCTGCAAAATTGTGTTAGAATTTTATTTCTTAAATTCTAACTCTCAGGAATATAAGAAGAACATTATGTTCTTGGATCTAGATCTTGGATAAGGGTGGAGAAACTCAAATTCTCTCACAATTTAGTAAATTTAAAGTGAGACTCGAGTTTATAAATTGAGTATGCTCCGAATCATGAAGGTCGTGTAATTATAAAGTTTTAAATTCTAGAGACATTTGAGGTATTATTCAAGATGACATTATTTTTGTCATGTGTTTCTTTGCTTAAATTTTATTCTAGTGCTTCTAAAGCAATAAAGCGAAAAATAAACTCTCATCGGAGAGATAATATTTCATTCAGATTCTTAAGCAGAGAAAATATCAAGAGCACATTCGGTAATCATTTAGTCTTGCTAAAGCGTTATATTTCTGGCAATTAGGTAACTTTGTCAAAAAAATTAGCATCTAGTATTTTATTTGCACAATTAATTTTATAACTATTAAAGTCAGAAATGATTCTTTAATATGATAATTTCATAAAGTGTGCTATAAAGTAAAAGTTGAAGCAAGAGAAAATGAAATAGTGTTCATTATGTAAATACCTCAAAGGATAAGGGCAAATAAAGAATAATAAGAAAATGAGATCTAAATTGACAAATGTTCAGTGATGTTGAAAGACACATCAATCGAGGAAATAAGTCGGTGAAAATTGATGGTTTTTTCAACTATTTGCTAGTTTGTTGTTACTAACTTATATTTGTATTTAAAACACAATTTGGTGAATCATTATTTGAATCTAGTTTTTGTTTTAATGTCATAAATTCTTTATTATTATTATTATTATTATTATTATTATATTATTATTATTATTATTATTATTATTATTATTATTTTAAAACGATTGATTCAATTGTCTTTTACATACAAATATTATTATAGTCAATTCAGTTATGACTTTTGACAATCTAGAACCATTGAAAAATTTGAGAAATATAAACTTTGTTCCCAATAAATCAACATTTTGATATAGAAATTACAAAAGTTTCTTGAGGATATTGAGTTTGAGGGAGAGATATGGTAAAAGAACAAAATTAAGTGAGGAAGAATTTATTCTAAATCAATTCATATAGTTGCTATTTATATAGTAAATTTTAGATCCTCATAAGAACATTAGTGCTCTTCCTCTCAATTAAGTTAGGAAATCAATTTATGAATATCAAACTCAATACCTTCAAGAACTTGGGCGTCAAATGTCATAAAGTATTGACTGCAAAGAGAAATCATATTTTTTGTTTTGAAAACTCTATTAGGACAGTCACGACACTTGTTACTTATTATAATTTTTTGGAGTTAAATAAAATGGATATCAAAATAGTGTTTCTTAATGACAACACTAATAACACAATAAGGTGCAATCAGATGAAGCTTTATGTCAATAGACACAAAGTAGATGGTGTGCAAACAAAATAAATCCATTTATTTATTAAGAAAGTTGTCTCATTATTGATACCACAAAAATCACAAAAAGTGTGAAGTAGCAAAGTTTTTTCACAAGAAAGGGGGGGTTTGAATTGTGAACCTTTAAAATATTGCCTATAAAAATTATCAAACACAATATACTTGAAGAATATTATTAGATTGTTAGTTAAAGCAAATATTCAAAAAGTGTTGCAGACTGAAGAACGTTCTCCCAACACTCTCTGACAGTATATATATAACTATTAACTTGTGATCGGTGTGATTAGTGATTGCGCAAATTAAATCAGAGTAAGGGAAGAGAATCCACACAACAATTTATCCTATTTCACCCAAAATGCTTGGGCTAGTCCAGTCCCCACACTCCTTGTGAGATTGTCTACTAAGAGATGCTAATGATCTCAAGTTACACTTCCTTTGATCTAGATCCAAGACCAACAATTCTTCTAAGCCCTACAAGCTTAATCTACCTCAGTCACACTGACTATGAAGGTGTCACTCAATTAGTAGTTACGTACTAACTTGAGTCAATGGTTACAATAATGGAAGATTTGGTAATCAAAGCCTATTCACTCAATACACTATGAGAAGCTTTGAAGATGCATGGATAAACTCTCAAAACACTCAATGAATATTCTGATCCTAGATATATGAATTACAAATCTGAGTGAGAGAGAAAAGAAGAGCTCTTGATAAAAACTTGTATCACAAAAACAAGTGTTGAAGATGTAGTGAAAACTCTTGCTCTTCAAAGTTGCCAAGGACCTCTATATATAGATGAGTGATGATCAAGAAGTCTTGGCCATGAAGTATATCCGTTGGAAGCTTGAAAATAACGGCTAGTAGCTCTGCATAATGACAGCTCATGTATTTTGAAGAAAACTGATCAGTCTGAGATTGATCTCCAAAGTTTCTTCTTCTGACTTTTGAAAGAGGAGTGTATGGATAGCTGTTGTTGAGCTGTAATGTTGTTGTATGTTGCTTAACAAACAAGTATAGCCGTTGTGCAGATTTTGGATAACCTTTGAACAGCTGTATTCAAGCTGGTGTCACTCCAAGTGAATATTTTCTCTTTCCAGCATAGGTCTGAGACCGTTCTTCAAATTCTGGGCGTGACTGAAATTCTTCCTTATGATGCAAAGAAGCTAGAGCACGTAAAGGCCAGCTGTTATGGATAAAATCAGCAGCTGGAGGTTGTACTTGATGTTCCAAGATGTCCTTGTTGCAAGTACAAGTGTCATAGAGAAAGAGAAACAACATTGGAGAATGTTCTTTCTTTATTCCTTTAAAGTGCAAGTCAAATGCAAGACTAAGATGTGCTGTCTAATTTTCCATGGTCCATACACAGTCAGTTCCATCAATTGTGTATAAAAATATCCTTGTGTCATATGCTCAATTTTCACATGTTCAAACATAGAACTTGGTAAAAATAGTAAGTTCTCTATTCATGAGAGAATCCTTTGCCTTAAATGATCTCTTGGACTGTAGAGATTTTGTGAGTGAAGCCCAAGATAAAAGTGATCATTTGTCTTGTACATGGTTGACTTATCCATAAGTCCTTTTGCCTTGATTGTGTGAAAATGATGTTGCGCAGATTTCAGAGATCAATCTGAGACCGTTCTCCATGCTTTTGTTTTTATTAAAAAAGAAAACTTGATATTTGATCTAAATAGCTCAATTGTTCCTAGCTTAATCAAAACACTCAAGAACACTTGTTAGATACCAAAAAGATTAGAATTACACTTAAAAATAATTAAGAGGTTTGTTATCTTTAAAATATCAATTTGGGATTTTGCCTCAACAATCTCCCCCTTTTTGATGATGACAAACTTCTTGAATTATGTTTTGAGATGGAATTCTAATTTTGATCAAAATTTAAAAGTGCTTGAAATAAAATGTCTAGTGTTTTTAATTTGTAAGCTCCCTGTCGCGGTGATTTTCGGACGCCAAGCTATTGGT
This sequence comes from Trifolium subterraneum, assembly GCA_951799995.1. NCBI lineage: Eukaryota > Viridiplantae > Streptophyta > Magnoliopsida > Fabales > Fabaceae > Trifolium > Trifolium subterraneum. The sequence continues at coordinate 21,747,717 of OX637464.1, read as the reverse complement.
TAGCTTTGGTTCTCAAAAATTATGATTCACCACCGAACTTTAATTTATCCAAGGGAAGGGAAAAAATCGAATAAACCCATAATTAATTTTTTAGAGATTTAAGGTTCGGGGGTTAGTTATGCAAAGGGAAGGTATTAGCATCCTATGTATCCGTAGTACTCTACGGGAACCTCTTGTAAAATATGTATTTTTGTGCTAAAATGTTTTGCTTGTAAAATTTGCTTATAAATGATTGGGTAATGATGAGAGAATTTTTTTATTAATTTTGGGATATTCAAAAGAAGAAAAAAAAAAAAAAAAAAGTCTTATTAATTTTGAATTGGGAAGACACAAGGTCTTTTGCACTACGTACCCGCGAGGGATCAAAATCTCGTAGTTCGCGGTAAAATTTGTAAAGTGATTTGTTTGATTGATTTTAGGAGAAAAGACGAGTCGTCATCTTAAGTTTAAACTCCTTTTTAATCCGCCACGAACATACTGAAAAGTTTATATCTTTTCCTGCCATATGTCGTGGGGAGATGAATTTCAACTAGAGATGACTCACGTCTAAACTCTCTTGAGAAAAAAAATTTTGAAATTGAAAAGCCAAGCGGCAAAAAATTTGGATTGTTTTGTATTTTTTAGACTTTTTTGAAAATATTTAAATATGTTTAAGTGTATTAGAGCATTTATTAAAAAAAAAAGTTTGAAAAAGGTTTCTCGACGAAAGTCGAAGTTTATTATAAAAGATTTCTTTTTTTTGAAAATATTTGAATGTTTTTGCTTTTTATTATTTTAAGAACAATTGATATTTTTTTTTTTTTTGAACGTCGGTTATTCGGACCGCAAGCCATTCGGCAGGAAATCCGAAGTCACCGGAGAGTGAAAAGTCATCCGCCAAACCACTCCTTTTTTCATTCTTTTTTTATTTAAATGAAAATAATTTTTATTTCAAGGTCAAAAATAGCGAACAAGCAAAAGCGCAAAAAAAAACATCGTAATGCGGGGTTAATGAAACATTTCCCTTTTCTTTTGGACCTAAGACACAAACATCATAAAATAATAAATAAACATTTTTTTTTGTCCTTTTTGTATTTTTGTCATCATTATTATTGGTACTACAAAATAAAAAGAAAACAATATATAGCAACTTGATTTTATTGTTTTTTTTTAGTTATTATAAGTAAACTAAAAGGGGTATGAAACCAAAAGGGGATTATAGCCCAAACAAACAGCAACCCAATAATAAATAAATAAAATGTAAAATTAAACAGACAAAACAAACATTACCCTTAGATCTGAAAAATGAAAACACGATAGAGAGAAACAAAGTAAAACTTGCGCGTGAGAGAGAGAAGCAAACCGAGAGAGAGAGAGAGATTGCCGGCGGCGATTCCGGCCGGAGACGGGGCTAGCGGCGGTGATGAGTTCCACTCCTTCCTTTCTTCACTCTGCTTCTTCTCTTTCTCTGTTTTTTTATTTGGTTTTTTTTTGTTTGTTTTGATTAAGAGTTGGGTTTTGATGATTTTGAGTAGATTGGTAGAAATTGAGTGGTGTTTGTGTTTATTGATTGAAGAGGTTAATGTTTGTGAAAGATGAAGGTGTGCAGTAATGGAGGTTTGTGAATGAAAAAAACGCAGCACCCTACTGTGTTATTGTTTTTTATTTTATTTTTTCTTTGGTTTTTCTGCAGAGATCATGAGTGAAGGATGGAGATGATTGTTTTTGATGTCTACATTTTGCTACACTGTTTTTCACCTTTCTGAATTTTTGGTTCCTCCCCCCTCTTTTTCTGATTTTTGTTCTTCAATTTATAGACTTTGTTGATGAACTTTTGTGACCAATGGATTCAATTATACACTGGACTTTGCTGTTGCTTTGGCAAAAATAATCGTTTTGCAGAGAATGAAGTGATATGTGCTTTATGGTTGAGTGTAGAATTGGTAAAAGTTGAAGAAACATGGTGAAAGGGAAATCAGTGTGCCCTGGTTTTTGCTATCTGCAGTGTCCTTGTTGATTTTTTTGTTTGACTTTGATCCAAAAAAACTTTGCTTAGAGTGTGAATTTGGTGAAAATTGGAGCTTTTGTTCAAAAAGTAGAAGAAAAATAAAAAGAAGTTGCAGACAAGGGAGAAGAGGCGTGCTCTGTTATTGCTGCAGTGTGCTGTGTTTTTTTTTGCTTGTTTTTAATTAAGTAATTAATCATAATAATAAATTAATAATAGACAAAATAAATGAAAATAAAAAACGGGGAGAGGAAAGAATGCAGCACGTGCTGCTTCTTTTTATTTGCTATTTTTTGTTTTGTTTTAATAATGATAATAATAATAATAATAATGATAATAATAATAATAATAAAAAAACAATAATAACAAACATGTAGAGAAACAAGGGAGGTAGGTGCACTATTCTTGCTAATTCAATCTCTTTAATTAATTAAATATAATAATAATAATAAAGGAAAATAGATTTTAGAGATTTTTATTTTTATCAAAATATAAACATAGATATCTTGCAAAAGAAAATAGATTTTTAACATATATTTTTTTAGATTTTTTCAAAGTATAAAACAAAGATATCAAAACAAAATAAACTAATTTTTAACATATATATTTTTGGATTTTATAACAAAGATACTAACAAAAAATAAAATTAAATAAATTGACATATTTTTGGATTTTTCGTTATTTATGCATAAAATGTAATGATGAGAATATGAGGTGAGATCTTAGGTCAAAAATTGGGGTATGACAGATGCCCCTATTTAAGTCTCTTCATCCGGAGATATGAAGATGAAATCTTCATCTCGATTGGAAGAAGAGGCTTAAATACAGAATACACAATTTTGGACCTAAGATGCCGAGAATGCTTATTATGCAAATGCAAATGCAAATACAAGACTTTGAATCTTGTGAGAAAGTGGAATCACAAGAGACAAGTTTTTTATTACTGGGGAACAGAGACATTTACAGGTGAGCAACAAAAAGTGACCCGACTGAGGGAGGAAAACAATGATAGGGAGAGGAAAATGATCCAACTCCACTTGTGAAACAATGTAGTTTTACAGGGGATAAGTTGTCTACTATCATATAGATAGTTTATAAAAGACAATGAGAAATATCACTTACTATCGTATGGATAGCTTAGCGAAGGTAAATGAGAAAAAGAGAGACACGTACTGTCTACTACCATATGGATAGCTTATAAAAGACGAGTGACAAATATTGCTAGCTAACATATGGATAGTTAGCATAAACAAAAATGACAAAAATTGTCTACCAACATATGGATGGGTTTGACATGTATATTACCTACTACCATATGGATAGCTTATAAAAGGTAATAACAAAAGGAGACACCGTCTACCAATATATGGATGGCTTATAAAAGACGAGTGACCAACATTGCTAACTAACATATGGATAGTCTAGCAGGAACAAAATGACAAAAATTGTCTACCAACATATGGATGGATTCGACATGAATATTACCTACTATCGTATGGATAGCTTATAAAAGGTAATAACAAAAAGAGACACCGTCTACCAACATATGGATGGCTTTATAAAAGACGAGTGACAAACATTGCTAACTAACATATGGATAGTCTAGCAGGAACAAATGACAAAAATTGTCTACCAACATATGGATGGTTTTGATATGAATATTACCTACTATCGTATGGATAGCTTATAAAAGGTAATAACAAAAAGAGACACCGTCTACCAACATATGGATGGCTTTATAAAAGACGAGTGACAAACATTGCTAACTAACATATGGATAGTCTAGCAGGAACAAATGACAAAAATTGTCTACCAACATATGGATGGTTTTGATATGTATATTACCTACTACCATATGGATAGCTTATAAAAGGTAATAACAAAAAGAGACACCGTCTACCAACATATGGATGGCTTATAAAAGACGAGTGACAAACATTGCTAACTAACATATGGATAGTCTAGCAGAAACAGATGACAAAAATTGTCTACCAACATATGGATGGTTTTGATATGTATATTACCTACTACCATATGGATAGCTTATAAAAGGTAATAACAAAAAGAGACACCGTCTACCAACATATGGATGGCTTATAAAAGACGAGTGACAAACATTGCTAACTAACATATGGATAGTCTAGCAGAAACAGATGACAAAAATTGTCTACCAACATATGGATGGTTTTGATATGTATATTACCTACTACCATATGGATAGCTTATAAAAGGTAATAACAAAAAAAGAGAGAGGCTTCCACGAAGGGAATATATAACTCTTCCAGGAACTCCAAAGGAGATATAGGAAGGTTAGATTGAAAATACAGATTTTCTCATAACGAGAAGACATCTGAAAAGTTCTTGATTAACATCTCTTGACCAGATATACTGGGGATGACATCACACGAGGAAGTTGAGGATATATGTGTTGGTACGTAAGCTACTCAAAATGAAGAGGTTGTCGCTTACTGATTGAAATTAGAAGTCGATCCAGGAAAGAACTGAAGAGAAATAGTCAAAAAAGACTCTATACCCAATGAGAAATGAGCTCGACTAGGGATCTTCCTATCCGCGTATTCGGAAAGGGATACAACTGAAGCAACTTGGAATATGTTTGATGGAGACATCTCTAGATCAGACTCACTGGGGATGACTGGACCAGATACACTGTGGATGACTTCTTTTTTGTTTTGTATGAATGATAGAGACATCTCTGGACCAGACTCACTGGGGATGACTCTTTTTGTATGAATGATAGAGACATCTCTGGACCAGATACACTGTAGATGACTCTTTTTGTGATTTATTGAAGCAAGACACATGATGGTCAATGCAGTATGTATGAATGATTCTGTTTGCATGTTGCACATGGATACGAACATATGTATGGACATGTGAATGACTGTATGTATGTATGTATATGTGAATGATTATATGTATGTATGTATGTATGTATGTATGTATGTATGTATGCATGTATATATGTATATATGTTTGTATGTATGTATGAATGTGTGAATGGTTGTATGTATATCATGAAGCTTGTATTTGTATGATTGAATGATATTTGTACCTGACTGGATGAGATAAAAGCTTGATCATGTAAGATGAGTATTGGGGCGACGTATCCGTACAACCACTCAATAGTTCTCCACTGGGGTCATCACCCTTATAGGTGAAATAAATCAGATCCTCGGGGTAAAACCCGGTATAGCATGTTACTCCATGGTAAGAATGATTGCTTCTTGGAGTAAAGTCTGTTGATCGGAGGTTCGACAGAAGTCGCCATTTGTGAACCGAAACCGAATTTATTATTATTATTTTTTTTGGTCTTATTTCGACAGCCATGCTTTTTCTTGCTTTTTTTTTTTTGTACCTTTTTGAAATCCCTAATTTTTGCCTGGATCCCCCTTTCGGGTTTTTCAATCCACCGGGAATATATATCTCCTTTTTTGTGTGCCCCTAATTTTCGCCTGGACTGTCCTTTCAGGTTTTTAGCCCACCGGGACACTCATTTTTTGCCTAAGCCGCCCTTTCGGGTTTTCAACTTAGCGAGCTGTTCTCTTTTTTTTATATATATAGAAAGAATCAAAATTGATATGCTGATATGCAAACCTCTCAAAGAGATGCAATTTGTTAGTGATATGCAAACTTCTCAAAGAGATGTCATTTGCTATTGAATGCAAACCTCTCAAAGAGATGTCATTTGCTCTTGAATGAGCTTCCCAAAACGGGTTTGAGCTTCTTCTTTCACTGGGGAAAGGAAAAAAACATACAAGCCTCTTAAATCTTAAAGATAAGCACTTGCTGGAGATAAAATTGATAATTTTTGCTAGAAATATTTGAAGACGGACCAATATTGGTGATTCCGCTGGGGAGGAAAAATTATGTTTTGGAGTGTCGAGTTTGCAAAATAAATGCAATCTCATGAACCACCTTCCAAACAGTAACTGCCGGGGATCAAAATTCAATCCAGGAACAATCTGGAGAGAAACGGTCAATCAAGACTTTGGTGAGGGAATATCTCAACTAAAGGGTTGTTCTATCCAAGTATGAACTGGAGTAGAACGCTGAATAAAATGCTTCCATAAGGAACAAGCTTAATGGAGATTCAAAAAATAGTGTGATTTTCTGCTTAAAGGGTAAACTCTAATTGAGAGAGGTATAAACACCTTATGAAGATAAGGGACAAATATCAAAATGCAAAAATGAGCAACGAATATAAATTCGGCAATGCGTGATGAATGATATAAATGCATGATGTGTATATTGTATATGCTGACAAAACAGGCAAAACAGATAGACAGACAAAATGGAGATGACCAAACAATACCAATACAACCGAATACTCAGCCAATCAAGATGGAAACATCACTGGAGAGAAAACAAAACCACTGATAGAGTAGATGCTTTCTTCAATGCTCAAATCTCACTGGGGGGTAGGAAAATACTTCTTGGGGGTGAACCTCCAAAATTCAATCCTCTAATATCACCATCCGTTGAAAGGGAATCAATGTGAATTCCTCTTTGATGCTTAACTGGGGAACATTCAAGTTCAGTTTTTTAGTTGGGGAATGCTGAATCACATACCCAACATATTATAACAATACTCCCAAAAGATCAACTTTGTCGGAGGATGATTCTTGGCTTAAGGAGGAAGAAATTATTTTGACAGATCTGGATTGCCCCTGGAAGCCATTTTGGGTGCCCCAAGTTTACTGTGTTGATCAAGGTAACCTTCGATTCACAACCTGCCCCAGATCGTATGGCCTTTGAGATAAACAGTTTGATCAACGGATTCACAGAGAGATTCTTCGAATCTCGAGGTAACTGTCCCAGATTGGCGATACTTGACATAATCTTTTCTCAGCAAATCTTCTAGGCAACATGCCCCTAGCTGATAGTCAATTGTAAATTTTCTTGATGTCAAGCAAATGTTTTACAAGCAGAAAAAAGTTTATTCTGAAAATGAGAATTCTAATTCAATAGTTATGTGAATCTTGAAGTTTTGTTGTTTTTTTTTTAAAAATAAAAAAAAAAGGATGTCGCAAAACCTTATGACCGAATCACTAGTTAGGATATGAAATTTATTTTTGAAAGACAAATATAGTAAAGCATATGATACCATCATAGATATTGGGCAAAAATTATGGGAGTCGGGAACGCTTTAAAGTATGCTATCAAAATAAACCCTGCTTCAATTAGGACTTTTGAGGGTTGTAAGGTGGCTTGGTTCACGGTTTTCAGAAAAAAGATTTTAAGGCTCAAAGATTATTTGTGCCCACCCATTCTTCGTGGTGTTCTTCAGACCTATGCACAGTTCATTCAACCTGAGTGTTCCTTTCAAAGGTCTCTTGATGATTTTAAGGAATTAAACGAGGTTTTCAGAGTAGTACACTCACCTCTTCGTGGTTGTAGTCACACAAATTTGTCCCCCCTTTTTTTTTTATATTGAGGACCTTGACTTTGGTAGTCCTTTCGTATTTTATTTTCCCTAACTTTTGCTTGGACTCCTTCTTTTGAATTGGTAGTCCAACGGGATGCCCTAATTTTTGCCTAAGCCACTTGTTTTCAAGTTTGGTCTTAGCGGACTTTTCTTTTTTTGGACAAATCATGTGACATTTGACTTTGTCTTGATCTATTGAGAGGTGATGACTGTCTCGTTCTTTGGTGGATGAGGGATAACCATTGTGGTTGATCCTTATAAACACATGTCTTTTTGAAATCTGAACACTCGGTCAAATCAACTGAAGACTACCCTGCCCCAGGTTATATGTAAGGTTTTTTTTTTTATTTAAAAGAAACTCCTACTTCAAGGCTCAAAAGGGTTAACAAGGGATTATCTTCCTTATATCTCCGGTGTTTGGGACTTGAAACAATGCCTGTACATCATCAACAAGGTTTTATTCAAAAGCACACAATCAAAATTTTTTTGCGTTTTTTTCGTCATCCTCTCCCCAATTTCCGCATAAGCAAGAAGATTGGTAGAATTTGGTATCATAAATGCCAAAAAATAATTTAATTGAAAACAAAAAATGAGTGCAACGAATGAATTTCTTCAAGACTAACATACTTATTGTGCTGAGATAAACATTCAAGAAAATAAACAAGTTCTTATATACAAACAAAGCATTAACCAAGAAAAATATAAATGATAAAAGCAGTACAATGCCAAAATTTGGGGAGAATTTTCATCTGGACTTGAGCATTTGCAACGATCCATTTCAAATTGGCCTTCCCCGAAATTACAAACGAGGTCACTCGGGACTTGAACCAATCTCGTCGATAGCAGCCATAATTTGAACAAACCTCAATCATATCCACCTTTGCTCGGAGAGTAGCCACCTCTTCATGAAGCTCGTGGTTCTCTGGCTTAGACCCATCTTGATTAGCTCGGTGTTGTATTTTGTGACACAACTTGACTGTACGGAGAGAAAAAGACACGAATAGATCGCCAGAATGCGAAAACTTGACTGATGAATGATGCATGAATGCAATGCAAATGATTTTTTTTTTTATATATTTTTTTTTTTATCTTTAAGGAACTTAATATTAATTGCAAACGTCGTAAGGAGACAAAAAAAATTTTATATTTTTTTTAAAAATGGAAGGATTACAAAACCTACGACGTTCGCAAATGTAATCCTAATTTCCTTGAAAATAAAAATAATGAATTCTTATGAATGCAAATGCTATGGTATGGAAAGATATGGTCCGGAATAGTTTTGAATACTAGTTATATGGTGCTAAAAAAAAATTTAAACTACCCCCCTCACATGTAGATTCTAGGCTTCAAAATGGTTCCTAAAATCATTGATCTTACTTGAAAACATCACAACCATTGCAAATCCTCACAAGACCGCAACACTTCCAAAGGATCTCTTTTAGGTGTGGCCTTCGCGTCGACCCCACGAGATATCCACCAAGAAGGTCAACGTTTAACCACAAATTAGAGTTCTAAACAGAGGTCCCTAACAACACGTTTCGAGGTTCTAGACTTGTTTAAAAGGTCCCTAGAGTCATGGATCCAACGAGAAAATATCATCGTCATTGCAAATCCTCGCAAGACAACGATATTTTCAAGAGGGTCTACTCTAGGCGTGGTTTTCATGTTAACCCTACGAGGTATCCACCAAGAAGGCCAACACTCAACCACTAACTTATCTTAAGTGTTTGCTCAAGTCCGGGTAGAGGACTTTTCTCTCATAAGTATTAAACCCAAACATATAAGCATAAAAAGCAATAAAATATACAAGAAAAAATAATAGCACAAATATAGCATATATACAAGTTAGGCTCAACCCTCTTGGGTGATGTCCCCAGTGAAGTCGCCATTTCCCCAGTGAAGTCGCCATTTCTGTCGCGGTGATTTTCGGACGCCAAGCTATTGGTTAGCTTTGGTTCTCAAAAATTATGATTCACCACCGAACTTTAATTTATCCAAGGGAAGGGAAAAAATCGAATAAACCCATAATTAATTTTTTAGAGATTTAAGGTTCGGGGGTTAGTTATGCAAAGGGAAGGTATTAGCATCCTATGTATCCGTAGTACTCTACGGGAACCTCTTGTAAAATATGTATTTTTGTGCTAAAATGTTTTGCTTGTAAAATTTGCTTATAAATGATTGGGTAATGATGAGAGAATTTTTTTATTAATTTTGGGATATTCAAAAGAAGAAAAAAAAAAAAAAAAAAAGTCTTATTAATTTTGAATTGGGAAGACACAAGGTCTTTTGCACTACGTACCCGCGAGGGATCAAAATCTCGTAGTTCGCGGTAAAATTTGTAAAGTGATTTGTTTGATTTTAGGAGAAAAGACGAGTCGTCATCTTAAGTTTAAACTCCTTTTTAATCCGCCACGAACATACCGAAAAGTTTATATCTTTTCCTGCCATATGTCGTGGGGAGATGAATTTCAACTAGAGATGACTCACGTCTAAACTCTCTTGAGAAAAAAAAATTTGAAATTGAAAAGCCAAGCGGCAAAAAATTTGGATTGTTTTGTATTTTTTAGACTTTTTTGAAAATATTTAAATATGCTTAAGTGTATTAGAGCATTTATTAAAAAAAAAAGTTTGAAAAAGGTTTCTCGACGAAAGTCGAAGTTTATTATAAAAGATTTCTTTTTTTTGAAAATATTTGAATGTTTTTGCTTTTTATTATTTTAAGAACAATTGATATTTTTTTTTTTTTTGAACGTCGGTTATTCGGACCGCAAGCCATCCGGCAGGAAATCCGAAGTCACCGGAGAGTGAAAAGTCATCCGCCAAACCACTCCTTTTTTCATTCTTTTTTTATTTAAATGAAAATAATTTTTATTTCAAGGTCAAAAATAGCGAACAAGCAAAAGCGCAAAAAAAAACATCGTAATGCGGGGTTAATGAAACATTTCCCTTTTCTTTTGGACCTAAGACACAAACATCATAAAATAATAAATAAACATTTTTTTTTGTCCTTTTTGTATTTTTGTCATCATTATTATTGGTACTACAAAATAAAAAGAAAACAATATATAGCAACTTGATTTTATTGTTTTTTTTTAGTTATTATAAGTAAACTAAAAGGGGTATGAAACCAAAAGGGGATTATAGCCCAAACAAACAGCAACCCAATAATAAATAAATAAAATGTAAAATTAAACAGACAAAACAAACATTACCCTTAGATCTGAAAAATGAAAACACGATAGAGAGAAACAAAGTAAAACTTGCGCGTGAGAGAGAGAAGCAAACCGAGAGAGAGAGAGAGATTGCCGGCGGCGATTCCGGCCGGAGACGGGGCTAGCGGCGGTGATGAGTTCCACTCCTTCCTTTCTTCACTCTGCTTCTTCTCTTTCTCTGTTTTTTTATTTGGTTTTTTTTTGTTTGTTTTGATTAAGAGTTGGGTTTTGATGATTTTGAGTAGATTGGTAGAAATTGAGTGGTGTTTGTGTTTATTGATTGAAGAGGTTAATGTTTGTGAAAGATGAAGGTGTGCAGTAATGGAGGTTTGTGAATGAAAAAAACGCAGCACCCTACTGTGTTATTGTTTTTTATTTTATTTTTTCTTTGGTTTTTCTGCAGAGATCATGAGTGAAGGATGGAGATGATTGTTTTTGATGTCTACATTTTGCTACACTGTTTTTCACCTTTCTGAATTTTTGGTTCCTCCCCCCTCTTTTTCTGATTTTTGTTCTTCAATTTATAGACTTTGTTGATGAACTTTTGTGACCAATGGATTCAATTATACACTGGACTTTGCTGTTGCTTTGGCAAAAATAATCGTTTTGCAGAGAATGAAGTGATATGTGCTTTATGGTTGAGTGTAGAATTGGTAAAAGTTGAAGAAACATGGTGAAAGGGAAATCAGTGTGCCCTGGTTTTTGCTATCTGCAGTGTCCTTGTTGATTTTTTTGTTTGACTTTGATCCAAAAAAACTTTGCTTAGAGTGTGAATTTGGTGAAAATTGGAGCTTTTGTTCAAAAAGTAGAAGAAAAATAAAAAGAAGTTGCAGACAAGGGAGAAGAGGCGTGCTCTGTTATTGCTGCAGTGTGCTGTGTTTTTTTTTGCTTGTTTTTAATTAAGTAATTAATCATAATAATAAATTAATAATAGACAAAATAAATGAAAATAAAAAACGGGGAGAGGAAAGAATGCAGCACGTGCTGCTTCTTTTTATTTGCTATTTTTTGTTTTTTTTTTTTTTGTTTTAATAATGATAATAATAATAATAATAATGATAATAATAATAATAATAAAAAAACAATAATAACAAACATGTAGAGAAACAAGGGAGGTAGGTGCACTATTCTTGCTAATTCAATCTCTTTAATTAATTAAATATAATAATAATAATAAAGGAAAATAGATTTTAGAGATTTTTATTTTTATCAAAATATAAACATAGATATCTTGCAAAAGAAAATAGATTTTTAACATATATTTTTTTAGATTTTTTCAAAGTATAAAACAAAGATATCAAAACAAAATAAACTAATTTTTAACATATATATTTTTGGATTTTATAACAAAGATACTAACAAAAAATAAAATTAAATAAATTGACATATTTTTGGATTTTTCGTTATTTATGCATAAAATGTAATGATGAGAATATGAGGTGAGATCTTAGGTCAAAAATTGGGGTATGACACTCCCCCTCAATTCAAACATTCAATTTTCAAAATGATCATACTTATGACATAAAAGAATTGAGTAACATAGATTGGATTTGAATCAAGCAATAAACATTAATCATCAATCTCACATAAATGAGCATCCAAACACAGTGTACATCATATGATTAATTCAAAATGATTCAAACATTCATCAAAAGCAAATTAAAACATAAAATCCTGGTTTAGACAACAAATACATAGTAGGAAAAGTTCATATGACATCAAAAGAAACTTCCCAAAATATCTAATCACTAAACAGGACCATTAAAGCATAAGTTCATAAATTAGAAAAAACAGAACAATAATTATCAAATATCCAATGGCAGCAGCTAGACAAGCTTTCATTCCAAAACATCATTTGAGCTCCCCCTTGATTTTTCAATTCATTCTCCCCCTTTGTCATCATTGAAATGGGGCAACCAGGATCAAACACACAAGCAAAGTTTTATCATTCTTGAGCTCCATCAGGAGCAGGTGAGGTGGGAGGACAATCATCATCATCGGACTTGTCATTTGAAACAGGGAATGGATGAAATTGAGGTGTTTCAATAGCAGGAGGTGGGTTAATATGAAGCTGAGGACAGACAACATTGGCAAACCAATCCCTTAAAGTTTTTGATTCCAAAATTAGGTGACTCATCATAGAGTGCTGGACAGTCATACCCTTAATCACATTATCCAAATCTTTTCTCATCTGTTCCATATCAGTTTCAATTCTTGAGCGTTTGGCAGGCCTTGAAGGGCCAGGAAAATCAACATTGATATTTCCCTCAAACACTAATTGTCTAGTTCCAGCATTTGCAGCATTTACTGATGAACAGAATGAATCAAATGTAGCAAATGAAGATGGAATAGATGGCAATGTACTATCTGTAGGATTTGGAATAGGCAAGGTTGAGATTTCAGGGGTGTCAGAGGTAAGGATGTTCCTTATAAACTCAGAAGTGCAAAAGGAAGAGAGACTTCCTTGGCTTGAGGTCATTAATGGTGAAAACATGGTGGTGTTTGGTGGAACAGGCATAGGTTTAAAACCTTGAAGAGTAGTAGCAGCAGTGGTTACAAGTTTCTCACTTTCAGTGGTGGGATCAGCATCACCACTGATTTGAGTATTTTCATCAGTCTGGAGAACGTTCTCCAAACGGTCTCCAGAAGCATCAGCAAGCACATTTAAGTTGGATTTTTCAAATACATCTCTTTTTCTCTTAACCCCAACATCAGCAACAGGGGAATCAACTTCTTTCTTCATATGACTCACATTTTTCAAGCTAAAAGTGTAATAATGGTTTTCACTAGGTGTGTTACTCATGTCAGCATAATAAAGTCTAAAAATTCTTGTCAAAATCATGGCATATGGCAGGGCAATTTTCTTAAAACCAGAGGTGGCAGCATGAATCATGTGGTGTAGGATAATGTATGGAAGGTTTAGCTTGACTCCTTTGGCCATATGATACATCATGAGTAGGTCAAGATCAGTTACCTTATCTTTGCTTCCAGTGCGAGGGAAAAAGGAGTGTTGACACATGTTGTGGAGAAGCTTGTACTCAGTCTTCAACATGGATGATGGAGGTGCATTCTTCTTGGCTCCTTCTTCAGTAAACATCTTTTTCTTCAACTCTTCCTTATTAATCTTGACTTAATCATACCAATCATTTCCATAAACTTCCAGCCCTTCACTTTTGATTCCAATAACACTTCCAATTACATACGGATCCACCACAATTTCAACATCCTTGATGTTTGAAGTAATCAGGTCTTTTTCAGGAAAAACTTGGGCATTGAAGTAGAAAGTTTGGACCAATAAAGGGTAAACTGTTTCTTTGATGTGAAAGAAGTTTTTCCATTCAAAAGGTTCCACAAATTTTACTAAATTAACTCCTCCAATAGATAATTCAGCAAAGTTGTACATCCTTGATACTGCTACAGGTTTGGTCTTCCAATACTTGTCAAAAATCTCTTCATCTTCAGGTTGAATGAGTGGAGCAGGCAACAATTTTTCCTTTTATTTTTTCACAGTAACCTTCTTCTTTGTTCGTGGTGCCTTGACTGCAGTTTCAACCTCCTTCTTCTTTGGAGTTGGAGTTTTCTTGGTCTTGACATGTTCAGACTTTGTAGATGTAACGGGCTCAAGTTCAAATTCATCAATCTTCTTTTCCAAGAGATCAATCTCAGAGTCAGATTGATCCAAAACATGAACTGTGGTGTCCACCACAGGTTTCTTACCAACACCAGACATTATTCTTGATGACCTTCTGATTTCGGAGGAATCAAAAGACTTAGATTTCTTTATTTTGACCAAAACAGGTGGAGAGTCCTTTGGACTTGGTATAGTAGCAGTTGGAGATGGAGAATCTTCTTCATTTTCTGGATTTGGAGATTGTTTGGGTGAATCAACAGGTGATGGTGGTTGATTTTGAGTGAGGTGAATAGGTGAGTTTTCTGGTGATTTAGAGGGTGAGTTTTGAAAAACAGTTGAAATTCTGGCACGTAGTAGAAAGATGTTGCGTAAGACGCTACAGCAACCTGTGAAGCAATATATCACGCTGAAAGAATAAAGTGCAAATAAGTAAATAACACAAAGGTTTGTTAACCCAGTTCGGAGCAACTCTCCTACTCTGGGGGATACCAATCCAGGAGGAATCCACTATAGTAATGCTAGTTCAAAGTTACTCAGCAAACGCCCCGTTTACAACTTCTCGCCTAGCCAATACCCGTGCTATACTCTACCTAGGAACTCCTAGATATGAGACGCCCCGTCTCACTCCTTACGTTTATAATAACCAATATGTTACTCACCGTAACAGAAAACTATGAATTACTTAAACAAACCTACCTCCGTGCTTAAAAGCTTTGGAGCAAGCTACACAACCTATTCTCTATGCTTAAAAGCTTAAGAGAATTAAACAATACAACTCAATAAAACCAGTCTTAAACTTGCATCAAGATGACACAAGGAAGGCTCACAAATCACAAGAAACAAAAACACCTAAACCTTAAAACACACGCTTTAGTGAACACACGGTTTAGAAAAAATACACACATCAATAAGCTTGGGTCTTCATGTATTTATAGCCTTGAATTGTCTTGATGTCCAAGCTAGGTCTTCAAGTAAAAATCGCTTCAATAATCTCTGCCAACCCTAGATTATTTTAAAAAATATAACTTGAAGATTTGACAAAATAATTCTTCCAAAAAAGATTTAGTTCAAAACAAAAATATATAAATATATTTTTGTGTTAAATATTTGAAGCAATCTTTCTTTGCTTAAGGAATAAGGCGCGCAAGCATGTTTAAAACATGTGTTGTAATTTTTCTGAATCAAATCTTTCCAAAAGATATTGCTTAAAAATTCTGGGGGCGCAAGCTTCAGTCCTGGCGAAGAGATGCTGCACAACATGCTCTAAAGCATCTCGTCCAGCATGTTGACTAATAGTTAGTTTTTGCAAAATTGTAGCCAACTTCAAAAACCCAACAATCTCCCCCTTTGGCAAATTTTGGCTAAAAATAACTTTAGACCAGTTTGTGGAGAGATACATATCATACTTTCCTTCGAGTCAACATAAACACACAACTAGGAAAGAAAGTAGAAAAAGAACATTTATCAGAGGCAAGCAACAGCGGAAAAACAACATAGCCTCATGGAGTACAACCTGAGAGAAATAAACTCTCATGTAGTGGATTCAAAAATAAGGAGAAATAAACTCCTTCATGGAAAAATAAATTCCACACAAAATAGGAAAAATAAATTCCTATTCATCACAAACAGTAGAAAAATAAATTCTACTCCCCCTTAATACATGCATGGAGATCACTAGTAGAAAAATAAATTCTACTCCCCCTTAGTACATGCATGGAGATCAAAACATGCATATCATTAAAAGACAAAGATGCTATACCAGATGCTATAGCATTTGTCGCCACATCATGCAAACAGAAAACCTTCAGAACATAAAACCTTCAGAGAATTACTCCCCCTTTTTGGGCTAAATTTGACAAAGAAAGCCAGTAAACGATTAAACAGAGTACCATATCAGAAGAACCAAAAGAGCACCAGAATATAGGAACCATAGAGTACCAGAGCAAAGAGACATAGAGTTCCAGGTGCAATCAGAATCAAGGCATAGCCCACACAATAACTTCCAAAATATCAAGCAGAACAGACAAGAGGACTTGCATCAGAATGCTCTTCCTCCACCTCAGTATCACCACCTACATCATCTGCATCATCTTCAGTAACATGAGGAATAACACTTGAAGTGCCTTCTATTCTAGCACATGCAGCTGCTGTTTTCTCATCCTCTAAAGTGTGGACAACAAGATCCACCAGAAACATCCTTCTTATCACCAACAGACATAAAATCCTTACTAATTTTTCAGATGTTTCAACACTACCCAAAATAGCGTGCATTACCAAATGGAGGTAAAAAATAGTAGCAGTCGCACGCCACACTAGCAATAATTGCTATAATTCTTCAAATAGGCAAATACCAAGTTTGCCTCGCAATTTTTCAAATTGAACAGCATCTAGAGCTTTAGTAAATATATCCGCTAGTTGTTCTTCAGTGCCTACATGCTCAAGAGTAACAATTTTGTCTTCTACAAGATCTCTTATGAAGTGGTGCCTAATATCAATATGCTTTGTCCTACTATGTTGAATAGGATTTTTTGAGATATTTATGGCACTAAGATTATCACAATATAATGTCATGACATCTTGCTCCACATTATACTCCTTCAACATTTGTTTCATCCATAATAGTTGAGAACAACTGCTTCCAGCAGCTATGTACTCTGCTTCAGCTGTAGATAATGAAACACTGTTTTGCTTCTTACTGAACCAGGATATGAGATTGTTACCTAGAAAGAAACATGCGCCAGATGTGCTTTTTCTATCATCTGCACTACCTGCCCAATCTGCATCACAATAACCTACTAGAGTAGAATTTTCACTATGACAATAGAGAATCCTATAATCACAGGTGACATTAACATACTTCAAGATCCTTTTTACTTGAGCAAGATGGCTCATCTTGGGTTGAGCTTGGTACCTAGCACATACTCCAACTGCAAAAGTAATATCAGGTCTACTAGCAGTTAGATATAATAAGCTTCCAATCATACTCTGATGCGATATTTCTGCAAGTGCACAGACTTATCGTGTAGTTATAAAAGATTATCGTTCCTTCAGGGACTATTTTTCCAAAACTTCGCTTATGTTTTTAATATAATGTAAGGTTAAGGCTAAATATTAATTGGAAAGGGATTATAAAATAATTAATTTAATTTAAACAATTGGATTTAACTAAACTGGAATGTTACTTTAAGTCGCTTCAATGGGTTCGGTAATTAAATTGCATTTAGAAATAATGTTACTTTTTAACAAACTGATATTGATTTAAAAACACACTCCTCACACTTTCGCGCTGTTGGTTAATATTGTAAAGTTATAAAATAAATGCTTCACTCTCGCTCTCACATTTACTTATAAAAGTACTTTTTGAAAATCAATTCAATTTAATTAAAAAGATCTAGTTTTCACAAAACAATATTAGTTTAAAGACTCGGGTCTCACACTTTCGCGCTATTGAACTAAATCATAAAATATAAATAAATACTTCACTTTCGCTCTCATATTTAGTTTATAAAATATTTTTTGGAAACTAATACAGTTTAATTAATTTTAAAGAGCTGTCGCGGTGTTTAAAATTAATGTCCAGTTTTTACTATCTAGTATAAATCTCACACTCTCGCGCTGTTGACTTACACTTTAGTTAATTTTCACTTTCGTGCAAAATTATAGTCTATCGTTTAATTAAAAACTGAAACAGAAAACTAGTTTGTTTGAAAATAAATTTTGCAACTTAATTACTAAACCCAAATCAGCTTCTTATTCACATTCCAGTTATATTAAATTAGTTCGACATAATTATAATTGAAAACATCATAATTAAATAAATAGTAATTAATTTAATTAAGAACATATCAGATACCAAATGCGAAGAAAAATAAATAAAACAGGAACATATAATTGAAACTGGAACAGATTAATTAAACAAGTAGCAGTATAGTAACAATGAAGAATTATTATAAAATAAAATAAAAGCAGGAAATTAAATAGCTTATAGTGTTCGTGACAGTATATACTGTTCGTGCAAATAAAATAAGCTGAGATCCAAAATATTAAAATACTAAACTGAATAAAATATATTAAATAAAGTAACTTACAGAGAGCAACCAGAATGAAAGCAAAAACACCAGAATAACAATAGCTTAAAATCTTAAAATAATGTGTGATAAGAAGAAGGACCCAAAAAATACTCAGTACAAGACTTATTTATAGGCTGGAAATAGAGTTCCTTTTTCCCCAAGTTTAGGAGCTTCGGTTGATATTTAATAGATCATGGTGAGGAAAATATGGAACTTGTAACTGCCTCCTTGAAAATAGCTTGTGGCTGGTAGCCACAAGCCTTATGACCAGCGCCTTGCCCATTAAGCTTAGGAGGAAGTTGTTTCACTTGTGGGACCACGTTGATATTTCTTCTTATTTTTTACACACGTGAAAAACAACATGGTGGTCACAAAAGGTATGGCCAGCGCCTTGCCTATGCTTGGTTGAAGTACATGCTGGGCACAAGTGCTATGGCTAGTGCCATGCACTTGTGTGTTGGATATTGTTTTGACTTCTAGTCCCATAAAACTCATGTTTTGCTAAATTTCGGCTGCATCTGTATTTCAATAAAATGTAATAATTATTTTATTGATAACACAATAATTTAGAGAAAATAATAAAATATTAAGACAAATAATATTAAATAAGTAGTGCATTTTTTGGTGTTATCATACTCCTATATAGGCTTTGATCAACATCAATTCCTGTTTCATCTTTGGTAAGCTTCAAATGTGTTGCTGCAGGAGTTCTTTTGTGATTTCGTCCATCCATACCAAATTTCTTCACAATATTTCTAGCATACTTACTTTGAGAGACAAATATGGTGTCTTCCATTTGCTTTACTTGTAGTCCAAGGAAGTATGTTAGCTCTCCTACTAAGCTCATCTCAAATTCTGACTGCATTTGCTGCACAAAATGTTGTACCATCTTGCTTGACATTCCTCCAAAGACAATGTCATCAACATATATTTGAGCTATAATGAAATCACCTTTTTCTTTCTTTACAAATAGGGTTTTGTCATTCCCTCCTTTCCTGTACCCTTGACTTAAGAGAAATTCAGTGAGCCTTTCATACCATGCTCTAGGGGCTTGTTTTAGGCCATATAGGGCTTTCTTCAATTTGTAAACATGATTGGGGAGAGTGGGCTCTATGAATCCTTTTGGTTGTTCAACAAAGACTTCTTCATTTAAATACCCATTGAGAAAGGCACTCTTCACATCCATTTGGAATAATTTGAATTTTAAGATGTAAGCAACACCTAAGAGAAGTCTTATGGACTCAAGACGAGCAACAGGTGCAAATGTCTCATCAAAGTCAATTCCTTCAATTTGAGCATAACCTTGAGCAACAAGTCTGGCCTTGTTTATGGTGACAACTCCATTTTCATCAGACTTGTTCTTGAATACCCATTTAGTACCAATCACATTTACATTCTCTGGTCTTGGAACCAAATCCCACACTTCATTCCTTTTGAACTGTTCTAGTTCCTCTTGCATCGCATTTATCCAACAATCATCAGTCAAGGCTTCCTTCACATTTTTCGGCTCAATTTTAGATACAAATCAAGCATTTGAGATAACATCATTCATCCTTCTTGTAGAGACTCCTTGGTCAGGATTACCAATGATGAGATCAGAAGGATGAATCTTTTGGATCCTAATGGATGGACCTTTCTTAGGTGGAACACTCATAGACCCAGTTTCAGAAGCTTCCATGTTGTTTTCATCTTCTTTTACATTTTCAAATGCTTCAGTTGATGAGTCAGATGCTGCTGCATCTTCACCCGCATCTTGCGTCCCGCTTTCTACATGGTCAACTATCACAACATTGCTAGACTCCATCATTACTTTGGTTCTGGAATTGAACACTCTATAGGCTCTACTGTTGGTGGAATAGCCTAAGAATATTCCTTCATCACTTTTAGGATCAAGTTTTCTTCTTTGTTCTCTGTCAGCCAAGATGTAACATTTGCTTCCGAACACATGAAAATATTTGACAGTAGGTTTCTTGTTCTTCCACAGTTCATACAAAGTTGTGTTGGTTCCAGTCCTTAACGTAACTCTATTGTGGATGTAGCAGGCTATATTCATGGCCTCAGCCCAGAAGGAGTATGGTAATTTCTTTGCATGAAGCATGACTCTAGCTGATTCTTGTATAGTTCGATTCTTCCTTTCAACCACTCCATTTTGTTGGGGTGTGATGGGAGATGAGAACTCATGCTTGATTCCCTCAGATGCACAAAATTCAGAAAACCTTGAGTTTTCAAACTCCTTTCCATGGTCACTTCTTATCCTTAAAATTACACTATCTTTTTCTCTTTGAAGCTGAACACATAGATCTTTAAAGATGTCAAGAGTATCTGATTTTTCTTTGAGAAAATTGATCCAAGTGTATCTAGAGAAATCATCAACAACAACATAAGCATACCTTTTTCCTCCTAAGCTTTCGACTTGCATCAGTCCCATAAGATCCATATGAAGTAACTCAAGGACTCTTGTAGTTGTGGAATGTTGTAGCATCTTGTGTGGCATCTTGGTTTGTTTTCCAATTTGACATTCACCACCGATGTTACCTTCTGCAATTTTAAGCTTAGGTAGTCCTCTAATAGCTTCCTCAGATATTGCCTTTTTCATGCTCTTCAGATTTAGATGTCCTAACTTTTGGTGCCAAAGTGTTACCTCGTTTTCTTTTGCTATGAAACATGTTGACAAATTTGCTTCCTCTTGAGATACCCACAAGTAGCAATTGTCTTTGGACCTCACACCTTTCATGAGTAATTCATCATTCTCACTTGTGACAAGACACTCAGCTTTGGTGAAATTTACCTTCAGACCTTGGTCACACAATTGACTAATGCTAATCAAATTAGCAGTTAATCTTTTTACAAGTAGCACATTATCAAGTTTAGGTAAGCTTTTGTTGATCAGCTTTCCTACGCCAATGATCTCCCCTTTGGCTCCATCTCCAAAAGTCACATAGCTAGTTGAGTAAGATTTGATATCAACAAGAAATCTATCATCTCCAGTCATATGCCTCGAGCACCCACTGTCAAAATACCAGTCTTCTTTTGAAGAGGCTCTAAAAGAAGTGTGAGCAATCAAACCTGTAACCTTATTTTCAGTTTGTTCTTCATCAACTTTGGTTTTTATGGTGATGTTCTCACTTTTGACTTTCCATTCTTGTTGAATCATCGGTATTGGCTCAGTTTGTTGCTTCTCCTGAGGGTACCCATGCAGCTTATAGCAAAACGGCCTTATGTGTCCCTTTCTACCACAGTAATGACATCTCCAAGGATGGTGTTTCTTATAGTGAAAATTGCCATGATGCTTCATAGGACGCTTATAGTAAGAATTTTCATGATGCTGTGTAGGATGCTGGGGCACCTTTCTTGACATGTTAGCACCTGGGACTTCTTTAGGATGAGTATACATAAGCTCAGGATTATAAGTCTTGAGTTTGTTGACATTTTCAGGAAAGGTAGTGTACTTTTTTTGTCCAAATTCAGATTCTTGTTCCCCCTAACAATGTCTTTGTCCAGTATCAAGCAAAATCCTTTGGGTACATAAACCCTAATTTTTTGGGTATATATCAGAAGGTGAAAATCAGAACAGGGGGGGGGGGTAGCCGCAAAAAAAAAAATCACAAACCCTCATTCTTTTTTTTCAAATCAGAACCAGCAAAAAAAAGAAATAGAAAGAAGCAGCAACACAGTGGCTTTGCTGCTACTGCATCACGATATCCATCATCTTCAAACCAAATCACCATCATTCATCAACCATAACCAAACCATAATCAAAAACCAGATCCAAAAAAACTTCAAATCCAGAAAATAGCAAATCAACCCAAAAATCATCAAACCATCTCAATCAAACCGAAAACAACCCAGAATCAAAACCCGATCCTCCATCATCATCAAATCAGATTCAACCATCAGAACCCATCATACACGAACCAAAATCGAAAAGGAAATCGAAAAAGAAATCGCAAAAAGAAGGAAGCGAAAACAGGATCCGAAAAGAACAAGAAACCGAGAGAGGAGAGATCGAGAGAGAGCTCGTGAGAAAGCGGAGGTGTTGAGAAGGTTTGTAGCCGCCGCCGTGAGAAGAGAAGAGGAAAATTGGAAAAAATTGTGAGAACATGATTCATGGCCGCGGCGGAGAAGAAAGAAGAAAAAATTTGGGAAAAATGTGAAGTTTTTTAGGGTTAGGGGTATATATACCCTGACCCAATCCAGTATGCGCTCACACATGGTCTTATGGTACA
This sequence comes from Trifolium subterraneum, assembly GCA_951799995.1. Lineage (NCBI taxonomy): Eukaryota > Viridiplantae > Streptophyta > Magnoliopsida > Fabales > Fabaceae > Trifolium > Trifolium subterraneum. The sequence goes on along the minus strand of OX637464.1, from coordinate 21,725,148 downwards.
CCAGCGCACCCGTAATCCTCTGATTTTGATCAAGCATCCCAGATCTCATCTGGATGAAATCAAATCTGGGCTGTCTGATTTAATCAGACGTCCCAGATTTAATCCACATTTTCACCCACCATCCTCCACACGCCTTTGGGCCCTTGTGGGCTGGGCCTACTCAGGTTTTGCTATCCCCACCCCCTGTTTTGCTATTAACACCCCTGCTATATTTATTTATTTTTTTTATTTTATTTATGTGTTCTATTGTATTTGAATGTCATTTAATTTATTCATTTTGTACATTATTTATATGTTATATGCTATGTTTAAATATCAAAAACGTCAAAAAAATATGCCATGTTATTTATCTTGTTTATTATTGCTTAAATATAAAAATGCAAAAAAATATTGTGTAAGTCCAAGAGGAAAGGGGAATTTTTTCGTTAACCTCGTGTTGTGTTTATTTTTTTGCGCTTTTGCTTGTTCGCTATTTTTGACCTTGAAATAGGAATCATTTTTATTTAAATAAAAAAGAATGAAAAAGGAGTGGTTTGGCGGATGACTTTTCACTCTCCGGTGACTTCGGATTTCCTGCCGGATGGCTTGCGGTCCGAATAACCGACGCTCTAAAAATACAATTTTTCTTGAAATAATAAAAAAAGGCAAAAACCTTCAAATATTTTCAAAAATAAATCCTTTTATAATAAACTTCGACTTTCGTCGAGAAACCTTTTTTCAAAACTTTTTTCAATAAATGCTCTAACACACTTAAGCATATTTAAATATTTTCAAAAAAAGACTAAAAAAATACAAAACAATCCAAATTTTTTGCCGCTTGGCTTTTCAATTTTAAACTTTTTCCAAAAAGAGTTTAGACGTGAGTCATCTCTAGTTGAAATTCATTTCCCCACGACATATGGCAGGAAAAGATATAAACTTTTCAGTATGTTCGTGGCGGATTAAAAAGGAGTTTAAACTTAAGATGGTGACTCGTCTTTCCTCCTAAAAATCAATCAAACAAACCATTTTATAAATTTTATCCCGAACTACGAGATTTTGATCCCTCGCGGGTACGTAGTGCAAAAGACCTTGTGTCTTCCCAATTCAAAATTAATAAAACTTTTTTCTCCTTTTCTTTTGAATATCTAAAAAAAAATTTAATAAAAAAAACTCTCTCATCGTTACCCAATCATTTATAAGCAAAACATCTTAGCACAAAAAGTACATATTTTACAAGAGGTTCCCGTAGAGTACTACGGATACATAGGATGCTAATACCTTCCCTTTGTATAACTAATCCCCGAACCTTAAATCTCTAAAAAATTAATTATGGGTTTATTCGATCTTTTCCCCTTCCCTTGGATAAATTAAAGTTCGGTGGTGAATCATAATTTTTGAGAACCAAAGCTAACCAATAGCTTGGCGTCCGAAAATCACCGCGACACTTATTAAACTGTCTTCCAAGCATGACTATAGCTTCAGAGAAACTCTCACCTGAATCTTGTTCATCTTCCTCAGCAGCATTGGATACAAAAGCAATGCTTTTGTTTTTTCTTTCTATTCTTTCATTGACAGATGATTCATAGGTCTGGAGTGACCATATTAATTCATCAACTCTCATAGTTGAGATATCTTGTGCCTCTTCCATAGCTATTACTTTCATATCAAACTTCTTGGTGAGGGACCTAAGAATTTTCCTTACAATTTTTTCATCACTCATTTTTTCTCCTAAGTCATCAAATGAGTTGGCAAAATCCATAACATTCATATATAAATCATGAACACTTTCATCCTCTTTCATCTTAAGATTCTCAAATTTTCTAGTTAAAATTTGTAGTCTAGAAATTTTTACCTTAGCAGTCCCTTCTTGAGTGGTTTTCAAGATATCCCAAGCTTCCTTAGCAATTTTGCACCTTTTGATTAGCAATGGCGACTTCACTGGGGAATCCCCAAGAGGGTTGAGCCTAACTTGTATATATGTTATATTTGTGCTATTATTTTTTCTTGTATATTTTATATTGCTTTATATGCTTATATGCTTGGATTTAATACTCATGAGAGAAAAATCCTCTACCCGGACTTGAGCAAACACTTAAGATAAGTTAGTGGTTGAGTGTTGGCCTTCTTGGTGGATACCTCGTAGGGTTAACATGAAAACCACGCCTAGAGTAGACCCTCTTGAAAATATCGTTGTCTTGCGAGGATTTGCAATGGCGATGATATTTTCTCGTTGGATCCATGACTCTAGGGACCTTTTAAACAAGTCTAGAACCTCGAAACGTGTTGTTAGGGACCTCTGTTTAGAACTCTAATTTGTGGTTAAACGTTGACCTTCTTGGTGGATATCTCGTGGGGTCGACGCGAAGGCCACACCTAAAAGAGATCCTTTGGAAGTGTTGCGGTCTTGTGAGGATTTGCAATGGCTGTGATGTTTTCAAGTGAGATCAATGATTTTAGGAACCATTTTGAAGCCTAGAATCTACATGTGAGGGGGGTAGTTTACATTTTTTTAGCACCATATAACTAGTATTCAAAACTATTCCGGACCATATCCTTCCATACCATAACATATGCATTCATAAAAATTCATTATTTTTATTTTCAAGGAACTTTGGATTACCTTTGCAAACGTCATAAGTTTTGTAATCCTTCCATTTTTAAAAAAAATTCCAAAAAAATTGTCTCCTTACAACGTTTGCAATTAATATTGAGTTCCTTGAAAAAAATAAAAATAAAAAAAAAATAATTTGCATTGCATTCATGCATCATTCATCAGTCAAGTTTTCGCATTCTGGCGATCTATTCGTGTCTTTTTCTCTCCGTCCAGTCAAGTTGTGTCACAAAATACAACACTGAGCTAATCAAGATGGGTCTAGGCCAGAGAACCACGAGCTTCATGAAGAGGTGGCTACTCTCCGAGCAAAGGTGGACATGATTGAGGGTTGTTCAAATGAACGTATGATCTCAGATTAGGGCTGCTATTGACGAGATTGGTTCAAGTCCCGAGTAACCTCGTTTGTAATTTCTGGGAAAGCCAATTTGAAATAGATCACTGCAAATGCTCAAGTCTAAATGGAAAATTCTTCCCAAATTTTGGCATTGTACTGCTTTTGTCATTTGTATTTTTCTTGGTTAATGCATTGTTTGTATATAAGAACTTGTTTATTTTCTTGAATGTTTATCTCAACACAATAAGTATGTTAGTCTTGAAGAAATTCATTCGTTGCACTCATTTTTGTTTTCAATTAAATTTTTTTTCGGCATTATGATACCAAATTCTACCAATCTTCTTGCTTATGCGGAAATTGGAGGGAGGATGACGATAAAAAACGCAAAAAAGATTGATTGTGTGCTTTTGAATAAAACCTTGTTGATGATGTACAGGCATTGTTTCAAATCCCAAACACCGAAGATATAAGGAAGATAATCCCTTGTTAACCCTTTTGAGCCTTGAAGTAGGAGTTTCTTTTCAATGTAAAAAAAAAAACCTTACATTTAACCTGGGGCAGGGTAGTCTTCAGTTGATTTGACCGAGTGTTCAGATTTCAAAAAGACATGTGTTTATAAGGATCAACCATAATGGTTATCCCTCGTCCACCAAAGAACAAGACAGTCATCACCTCTCAATAGATCAAGACAAAGTCAAATGTCACATGATTTGTCCAAAAAAAAGAAAAGTCCGCTAAGACCAAACTTGAAAACAAGTGGCTTAGGCAAAAATTAGGGCATCCCGTTGGACTACCAATTCAAAAGAAGGAGTCCAAGCAAAAGTTGGGGAAAATAAAATACAAAAGGACTACCAAAGCCAATGTCCTCCATATAAAAAAAAAAAGGGGGGACAAATTTGTGTGACTACAATCACAAAGAGGTGAGTGTACTACTCTGAAAACCTCGTTTGATTCCTTAAAATCATCAAGAAACCTTTGAAAGGAACACTCAGGTTGAATGAACTGTGCGTAGGTCTGAAGAACACCACGAAGAATGGGTGGGCACGAATAATCTTTGAGCCTTAAAATCTTTTTTCTGAAAACCGTGAACCAGGCCACGTTACAACCCTCAAAAGTCCTAATTGAAGCAGGGTTTATTTTGATAGCATACTTTAAAGCGTTCCCGACTCCCATAATTTTTGCCCAAAATCTATGATGGTATCATATGCTTTATTATATTTGTCTTTCAAAAAATAAATGTCATATCCTAACCAGTGATTCGGTCATAAGGTTTTGCGACATCCTTTATTAAAAAAAAAATATTTAAAAAAAAAAAAAAAAAAAAAAAAAAAAAAACTTCAAGATTCACATAACTATTGAATTAGAATTCTCATTTTTAGAATAAACTTTTTTCTGCTTGTAAAACATTTGCTTGACATCAAGAAAACTTACAATTGACTATCAGCTAGGGGCATGTTGCCTAGAAGATTTATTGAGAAAAGAATATGTCAAGTATCACCAATCTGAGGCAGTCACCTCGAGATTCGAAAAATCTCTCTGTGAATCCATTGATCAAACGATTTGTCTCAAAGGCCATACGATCTGGGGCAAGTTGTGAATAGAAGGTTACTTTGACCAACACAGTAAACGTGGGGCACCCAAAATGGCTTCCAGGGGCAATCCAGATCTGTCAAAATAATTTCTTCCTCCTTAAGCCAAGAATCATCCTCCGACAAAGTTGATCTTTTGGAGTATTGTTATAATATGTTGGGTATGTGGTTCAGCATTCCCCAACTAAAAACTGAGCTTGAATGTTCCCCAGTTAAGCATCAAAGAGGAATTCACATTAATTCCCTTTCAACGGATTGTGATATTAGAGGATTGAATTCTGGAGTTTCCTCCCGAAGAAGAACTTTCCTACCCCCAGTGAGATTTGAGCATTGAAGAAAGGATCTACTCTATCAGTGGTTTTGTTTTCTCTCCAGTGATGTTTCCATCTTGATTGGCTGAGTATCCGGTTGTATGGGTATTGTTTGGTCATCTTCATTTTGTTTGTCTATCTGTTTTGCCTGTTTTGTCAGCATATACAATATACGCATCATAACATTCATGCATTTTTCATCACGCATAGCCGAATTTATATTCGTTGCTCATTTTTGCATTTTTGATATTTGTCCCTTCTCTTCATAAGGTGTATGTACTTCTCTCGATTAGAGTTTACCCTTTAAGGAGAAAATCACACTATTTTTTTTTTTTATCTCCATTAAGCTTGTTCCTTATGGAAGCATTTTATTCAGCGTTCTACTCCAGTTCATACTTGTATAGAACAATCCTTTAGTTGAGATATTCCCTCACCAAAGTCTTGATTGACCGTTTCTCTCCAGATTGTTCCTGGATTGAATTTTGATCCCCAGCAGTCACTGTTTGGAAGGTGGTTCAGGAGATTGGATTTATTTTGCAAACTCGACACTCCACAACATAATTTTTCCTCCCCAGCGGAATCACCAATATTGGTCCGTCTTCAAATCTTTCCAACAAAAATTATCAATTTTATCTCCAGCAAGTGCTTATCTTTAAGAGGCTTGTGTGTTTTTTTTCCTTTCCCCAGTGAAAGAAGAAGCTCAAACCCGTTTTGGGAAGCTTATTCAAGAGCAAATGACATCTCTTTGAGAGGTTTGCATTCAACGGCAAATGACATCTCTTTGAGAAGTTTGCATACCAATAACAAATGATATATCTTTGAGAAGTTTGCATATCAGCATATCAATCTTGATTCTTTCTATATAAAAAAAAAAAGAACAGCTCGCTAAGTTGAAAACCTGAAAGGGTGGCTTAGGCAAAGAATGAGCGTCCCGGTGGGCTGAAAACCTGAAAGGGCAGTCCAGGCAAAAATTAGGGACACAAAAAAAGAAATATACTCTTGGTGGACTGAAAGCTCGAAAGAGCGGTCCAGTCAAAGGTTAGGGATTTTCAAAGAAAAAAAGAAAGGGGCAAAATGGGCTACACTAGGGGCAAGTCCTCTCCATCCTTTCAAAGCTACTCAAGCAAGCTGCTGTCATACAACCATTGAGTTCAACTCGGGTGTCGGGAGACCATGCTAGCAAAAATCTTCTTAACCCCTCTCCATTTCCCAACGCGAGGAAACTTTTCAAACATTTAAATCATAACCATGCATCATGCATTGATCACGGCGCTTTGCTTTAGCGTTTCGCCCATCACCTCATAGCATCCAAAAAATTCCAATTTTCATTGACATCTTCAAAAAACCAACATTGCTTGGAACCCAATACCTACAATAAAAGGCCCATCCTCCAATGGCGCAGCCCAAGGTCAATATGTTGTATACATCAATCAATCATCACATTTCATACAAATCATAATCATGCATCTTGCACGCTTGCATCTTTCTAGCATTAAACCATGCATCAAACTGCATTCGTTAAGGCATTTCTTAACATATCATTCACACATGTAGCATCACGCATGCATTTCAAGATTTCCAAATTTTCTAATAAAAGTGGCACCACTTTCACAACCAGAAAGCCCAAAACCCATTGGCATGTCAAAAGCCCAATATACCATTGGCATCTTCCAAAGCCCAATTTTCATTGGCATCCTGAAAAGCTCAACATTCAAAGCCCAGTCTTTATTGGCATTCAACATTCGATTAAGTCCAAAAATTATTGGCATCCAAAGCATGGTACTTACCAACATTTCATTTCATGCATCCATCATGCATTTCATATAGTATTCGTTAATGCTACGCCTACAACCAAATGCATATCATGCATCAGCAAATACACATATACATACAATCATTCACACATTCATACATACATACAAACATATATACATATATACATTCATAGATACATACAACCATTCACACATTCATACATACATACAAACATATATACATATATACATGCATACATACATATAATCATTCACATATACATACATACATACAGTCATTCACATGTCCATACATATGTTCGTATCCATGTGCAACATGCAAACAGAATCATTCATACATACTGCATTGACCATCATGTGTCTTGCTTCAATAAATCACAAAAAGAGTCATCCACAGTGTATCTGGTCCAGAGATGTCTCTATCATTCATACAAAAAGAGTCATCCCCAGTGAGTCTGGTCCAGAGATGTCTCTATCATTCATACAAAAAGAGTCATCTCCAGTGAGTCTGGTCCAGAGATGTCTCTGTCATTCATACAAAAAGAGTCATCCCCAGTTAGTCTGGTCCAGAGATGTCTCCATCACTCATACATCACAAAAAGAGTCATCCCCATTGAGTCTAATCTAGAGATGTCTCCATCAAACATATTCCGAGTTGCTTCAGTTGTATCCCTTTCCGAATACGCGGATAGGAAGATCCCCAGTCGAGCTCATTTCTCATTGGGTATGAGTCTTTTTGACTATTTCTCTCCAGCTTTTTCCTGGATCGAGTTCTAATCTCAATCAGCAAGCGACAATCTCTTCATTTTGAGTAGCTTGTGTACCAACACATATATTCTCAACTTCCCTGTGTGATGTCATTCCCAGTATATCTGGTCAAGAGATGTTAATCTAGAACTTTTCAGATGGCATCTCATCATGAGAAATCTGTATTTTTCAATCTAACCTTCCTATATCTCCTTTGGAGTTCCGGGCAGAGTTATATATTCCCTTCGTGGAAGCCCCTTCTCTTTTTGTTTTTACCTTTTATAAGCTATCCATATGGTAGTAGGTAATATACATATCAAAACCATCCATATGTTGGTAGACAGTTCTTGTCATTTATTTCTGCTAGACTATCCATATGTTAGTTAGCAATGTTTGTCACTCGTCTTTTATAAGCCATCCATATGTTGGTAGACAATGTCTCGCTTTGTTATTACCTTTTATAAGCTATCCATATGGTAGTAGGTAATATACATATCACAACCATCCATATGTTGGTAGACAATTTTTGTCATCTATTTCTGCTAGACTATCCATATGTTAGTTAGCAATGTTTGTCACTCGTCTTTTATAAGCCATCCATATGTTGGTAGACGGTGTCTCTTTTTGTTATTACCTTTTATAAGCTATCCATATGGTAGTAGGTAATATACATATCAAAACCATCCATATGTTGGTAGACAATTTTTGTCATCTGTTTCTGCTAGACTATCCATATGTTAGTTGGCAATGTTTGTCACTCGTCTTTTATAAGCCATCCATATGTTGGTAGACAGTGTCTCTTTTTGTTATTACCTTTTATAAGCTATCCATATGGTAGTAGGTAATATACATATCAAAACCATCCATATGTTGGTAGACAATTTTTGTCATCTGTTTCTGCTAGACTATCCATATGTTTGTTGGCAATGTTTGTCACTCGTCTTTTATAAGCCATCCATATGTTGGTAGACAGTGTCTCTTTTTGTTATTACCTTTTATAAGCTATCCATATGGTAGTAGGTAATATACACATCAAAACCATCCATATGTTGGTAGACAATTTTTGTCATCTGTTTCTGCTAGACTATCCATATGTTAGTTAGCAATGTTTGTCGCTCGTCTTTTATAAGCCATCCATATGTTGGTAGACAGTGTCTCTTTTTGTTATTACCTTTTATAAGCTATCCATATGGTAGTAGGTAATATACATATCAAAACCATCCATATGTTGGTAAACAATTCTTGTCATTTATTTCTGCTAGACTATCCATATGTTAGTTAGCAATGTTTGTCACTCGTCTTTTTTTAAGCTATCCCTGCGATAGTAGACGGTGTCTCATCTTTTTTCCATATACCTTTGTTAAAATATCCATATGATAATAGGCAACTTATCCCCAATAAAACTACATTGCTTCACCAATGGAGTTGGATCGTTTTCTTCTCCCTATCATTGTTTTTTCTCCCTCAGTCGGACCACTTTTTGTTGCTCACCTGTGAACGTCCCTGTTCCCTATTAATAAAAGCTTGTCTCTTGTGATTCCACTTTCTCACAAGGTTCAAGATCTTGTATTTGCATTTGCATTTGCATCATAAGCACTCTCGGCATCTTAGGTCCAAAATTGTGTATTCTATATTTAAGTCTCTTCAATCTCGTCAAGATGAAGATTTCAATTTTCATCTCTCCGGATGAAGAAACTTAAATAGGGGCATATGTCATACCCCAATTTTTGACCTAAGATCCCGCCTCATGTCCATATGTCATGCATTTTTGTCCGGGATTTGCTTCGCTTTTTCAAACGAAATTTCGGCAGAGAGGTATTTTAAAATACCTCATTTTGTGGTCATTTATTATTTATTTATATTATTATTATTATTATTATTATTATTATTATTTTGTTTTTTCAATTTTTATTATTTTTATTTTATTATATTATTCAGTTTTATTATTATTATTTATTTATTGGTTTTTTATTTATTCCTTTATTTCTTTTTCTGTTTTTTAATTAATTAAAAAAATCAAAAAAATGTCCAAAGTCAACTTCCTCCAAACACGCAAAGGAACACGTTTCTGCAGAAGAACAGGAAAGGCAGTGTACTTTTTTTGTCCAAATTCAGATTCTTGTTCCCCCTAACAATGTCTTTGTCCAGTATCAAGCAAAATCCTTTGGGTACATAAACCCTAATTTTTTGGGTATATATCAGAAGGTGAAAATCAGAACAGGGGGGGGGGGGTAGCCGCAAAAAAAAAACATCACAAACCCTCATTCTTTTTTTTCAAATCAGAACCAGCAAAAAAAAGAAATAGAAAGAAGCAGCAACACAGTGGCTTTGCTGCTACTGCATCACGATATCCATCATCTTCAAACCAAATCACCATCATTCATCAACCATAACCAAACCATAATCAAAAACCAGATCCAAAAAAACTTCAAATCCAGAAAATAGCAAATCAACCCAGAAATCATCAAACCATCTCAATCAAACCGAAAACAACCCAGAATCAAAACCCGATCCTCCATCATCATCAAATCAGATTCAACCATCAGAACCCATCATACACGAACCAAAATCGAAAAGGAAATCGAAAAAGAAATCGCAAAAAGAAGGAAACGAAAACAGGATCCGAAAAGAACAAGAAACCGAGAGAGGAGAGATCGAGAGAGAGCTCGTGAGAAAGCGGAGGTGTTGAGAAGGTTTGTAGCCGCCGCCGTGAGAAGAGAAGAGGAAAATTGGAAAAAATTGTGAGAACAGGATTCATGGCCGCGGTGGAGAAGAGAGAAGAAAAAATTTGGGAAAAATGTGAAGTTTTTTAGGGTTAGGGGTATATATACCCTGACCCAATCCAGTATGCGCTCACACATGGTCTTATGGTACACCAGCGCACCCGTAATCCTCTGATTTTGATCAAGCATCCCAGATCTCATCTGGATGAAATCAAATCTGGGCTGTCTGATTTAATCAGACGTCCCAGATTTAATCCACATTTTCACCCACCATCCTCCACACGCCTTTGGGCCCTTGTGGGCTGGGCCTACTCAGGTTTTGCTATCCCCACCCCCTGTTTTGCTATTAACACCCCTGCTATATTTATTTATTTTTTTTATTTTATTTATGTGTTCTATTGTATTTGAATGTCATTTAATTTATTCATTTTGTACATTATTTATATGTTATATGCTATGTTTAAATATCAAAAACGTCAAAAAAATATGCCATGTTATTTATCTTGTTTATTATTGCTTAAATATAAAAATGCAAAAAAATATTGTGTGATTTATATTGTGTAAGTCCAAGAGGAAAGGGGAATTTTTTCGTTAACCTCGTGTTGTGTTTATTTTTTTGCGCTTTTGCTTGTTCGCTATTTTTGACCTTGAAATAGGAATCATTTTTATTTAAATAAAAAAGAATGAAAAAGGAGTGGTTTGGCGGATGACTTTTCACTCTCCGGTGACTTCGGATTTCCTGCCGGATGGCTTGCGGTCCGAATAACCGACGCTCTAAAAATACAATTTTTCTTGAAATAATAAAAAAGGCAAAAACCTTCAAATATTTTCAAAAATAAATCCTTTTATAATAAACTTCGACTTTCGTCGAGAAACCTTTTTTCAAAACTTTTTTCAATAAATGCTCTAACTCACTTAAGCATATTTAAATATTTTCAAAAAAATACTAAAAAAATACAAAACAATCCAAATTTTTTGCCGCTTGGCTTTTCAATTTTAAACTTTTTCCAAAAAAGAGTTTAGACGTGAGTCATCTCTAGTTGAAATTCATTTCCCCACGACATATGGCAGGAAAAGATATAAACTTTTCAGTATGTTCGTGGCGGATTAAAAAGGAGTTTAAACTTAAGATGGTGACTCGTCTTTCCTCCTAAAAATCAATCAAACAAACCATTTTATAAATTTTATCCCGAACTACGAGATTTTGATCCCTCGCGGGTACGTAGTGCAAAAGACCTTGTGTCTTCCCAATTCAAAATTAATAAAACTTTTTTCTCCTTTTCTTTTGAATATCTAAAAAAAAAATTAATAAAAAAAACTCTCTCATCGTTACCCAATCATTTATAAGCAAATTTTACAAGCAAAACATCTTAGCACAAAAAGTACATATTTTACAAGAGGTTCCCGTAGAGTACTACGGATACATAGGATGCTAATACCTTCCCTTTGTATAACTAATCCCCGAACCTTAAATCTCTAAAAAATTAATTATGGGTTTATTCGATCTTTTCCCCTTCCCTTGGATAAATTAAAGTTCGGTGGTGAATCATAATTTTTGAGAACCAAAGCTAACCAATAGCTTGGCGTCCGAAAATCACCGCGACACTTATTAAACTGTCTTCCAAGCATGACTATAGCTTCAGAGAAACTCTCACCTGAATCTTGTTCATCTTCCTCAGCAGCATTGGATACAAAAGCAATGCTTTTGTTTTTTCTTTCTATTCTTTCATTGACAGATGATTCATAGGTCTGGAGTGACCCTATTAATTCATCAACTCTCATAGTTGAGATATCTTGTGCCTCTTCCATAGCTATTACTTTCATATCAAACTTCTTGGTGAGGGACCTAAGAATTTTCCTTACAATTTTTTCATCACTCATTTTTTCTCCTAAGTCATCAAATGAGTTGGCAAAATCCATAACATTCATATATAAATCATGAACACTTTCATCCTCTTTCATCTTAAGATTCTCAAATTTTCTAGTTAAAATTTGTAGTCTAGAAATTTTTACCTTAGCAGTCCCTTCTTGAGTGGTTTTCAAGATATCCCAAGCTTCCTTAGCAATTTTGCACCTTTTGATTAGCCTGAACATATTTTTGTCCACTCCATTAAATAAGGCATTCAGAGCTTTTGAGTTTCCAACAGCTAGCGTATCTTCGGCAGTAGTCCAGTCTTCTTCTGGCTTTAGTTCATCTGTGTCTGCTCCACTAGCATTCTTTACCTTGGGATGTTCCCAGCCCTTTAATATAGCCTTCCAAGCTTTCATATCCATAGATTTTATGAATGCTTCCATGCGTGATTTCCATAAGTCGTAGTTAGAGTCATCTAGAAGTGGTGGCCTAGATGTATATCCTCCTTCTTTGTCCATAGTACCAGATATTACCCTGGAGCTCACCCAAAAACAGGTTAGGGTGCCTGCTCTGATGCCAATTGAAATTCTGGCACGTAGTAGAAAGATGTTGCGTAAGACGCTACAGCAACCTGTGAAGCAATATATCACGCTGGAAGAATAAAGTGCAAATAAGTAAATAACACAAAGGTTTGTTAACCCAGTTCGGAGCAACTCTCCTACTCTGGGGGATACCAATCCAGGAGGAATCCACTATAGTAATGCTAGTTCAAAGTTACTCAGCAAACGCCCCGTTTACAACTTCTCGCCTAGCCAATACCCGTGCTATACTCTACCTAGGAACTCCTAGATATGAGACGCCCCGTCTCACTCCTTACGTTTATAATAACCAATATGTTACTCACCGTAACAGAAAACTATGAATTACTTAAACAAACCTACCTCCGTGCTTAAAAGCTTTGGAGCAAGTTACACAACCTATTCTCTATGCTTAAAAGCTTAAGAGAATTAAACAATACAACTCAATAAAACCAGTCCTAAACTTGCATCAAGATGACACAAGGAAGGCTCACAAATCACAAGAAACAAAAACACCTAAACCTTAAAACACACGCTTTAGTGAACACACGGTTTAGAAAAAATACACACATCAATAAGCTTGGGTCTTCATGTATTTATAGCCTTGAATTGTCTTGATGTCCAAGCTAGGTCTTCAAGTAAAAATCGCTGCAATAATCTCTGCCAACCCTAGATTATTTTAAAAAATATAACTTGAAGATTTGATATAACACCCCATATCAATTTATCTAGAATATCAATAGGAGTATACATAAATGGATCGGGACACAATAAAATTTCGTTACATAAAGATTCAATACATAATTGGATTATAAAAATCCAACAAATAATACATACTGAACTGACTACTAAACTAATATAACTGAATCTCATAATAAAAATAAGATTAACTCCTTGCCAGCTCCTCAATGTAATCCATGTATTCCGAATCTTTACTCTTCAGCTCCGCGACAAATGCGAAACCTGTAATCTGAAATGATGAAGAATGGGGGGGTGAGACTGCTAAGCCTCGTGAGTTCTACTACCCTCCTAAAGGTGACTACACCGGGGTAACCTGAATGTCAGTCCTCACGCATCACAGGCGCATCACATATGTGTACATATATATATATACATAAACAATCAATAAGGTGTAACACACAAATATTATCTGAGTTCATTTTAGCTCCGCAAGGACACTCTGAGGTGAGCCTGTCTCAGAGAGCCTCACACTCCTCCGCACCAATCTTCGTGGACATAAGCACTATGGTACGGAGCCTCCGGCATCACAATTATTATTAAACATTTTTCTCCGGATTCCTCGAATCCCTGTAGTGGTGTACAGAAGACAACCACTTGTTCTCAACTCCGGATTCCTTGAATCCCTGTAGTGGTGTACAGAAGACAACCACTTGCTCTCCGACTGACATGTAAATAGCTATAGTTCAACAACTACCAATATATCCCAATCCCGGGAGACTAACCTAGCTACTAGCCTAGGTCATAATCAATCCTATACGTACAACGACATCATAATTATAAGGTATTCTTAATGTTAATGGAAAACAAGACTTGAAATATGACAATCCAAAATGTGTATGAATTTCCAAAAGCAGGAAACAGGGGACAAAATCTGGAAATGCTGGTGGCTTGCGCCCCGGCGCGAACCTTCTGCGCCCTGGCGCGAACCTGCATTCCAGGTTCTGCCTCTGTCTCATTTTGCCTGCGCCCTGGCGCGAAAGTGCTGCGCCTCGGCGCGAAGCCCTGCAGAACCAGTTCAAAACAGAGTTTTCTACACTACAATTGCCAATCTTTCAAGCCATTAACATCATGAATATCATAATAATTATAAAGGAGAAGAGTTTTGGGAATTAAACCCTTCTCATGCACATTTCAATCCCTAAATCCTATGTTCTCATGCAAAGTGAATTTTTGGGGGGAATAATTCTAACTATTCTATCCTAAGAACCCACCTGAACATGACGATTGAAACGTATTAACAACAGCTCCAAAGCTCGCTGAAAATCCGAATTTGCAGCCACAAGGCTATGAATTCGCAGTCCTTATGAACACTCTTTTTGACAGCTTCAGCACCTCAACTTCAGAAGCTTGTACAAACCTCAATATTAATCCAAAGATAGCGAACCTTGTACTCAAAATGACGGGAATTCTGTTAGCTATCCATAGCAAAAAGCGGAATTTAATTCGGAGTTACTAGGAATGAGAAATTACCTTTTTAATGGAGGTATATCCAGGAATACGGGTTTAACCCAACCTTCTTCAAAACTCATCATTTTAATCTCCAAGCTTCAAACTTGACAATTTTCAACTGGTTTTGGTTCCTTCTAACAGCTTATGCCTCAAATTGAACTCAATCCCTAATAATCCAAACTTCTCCTTTAGTCCCAAACTCATGCAAGAACAAAATTGGGAAATAGGTGAACTTGTGAGTCTCTAAGCATACCAAAGGGAATGGATCATTGAAAGAGATATATGGAGTAATGCTTACACTTAAATCCTGGACAAGAACATCTCAGCCCAAGTGAAATCCACACATGCAATAACTAGAACTTAGTTTATAATACTCCAAAAATTGAATTTAAAGAGGAACAACATACATGACTTGGAATGGAGAATTTGGAGATTTGTGGGGGTTTGAGGTTCCGTGAACAGAGGAAGGAGAAGGGAAAGTTTGAGTATCTCACCTTAATTCTTGGTAATCAATTGAATGGAGAGGATTGTTTACATGTAGATTGTAGCTATTGAAGCAATGGGATTTGGGTAGTGATAGAAAGGTTCCACGAGGAAGAGGGAGAGAGCAAGGGAGGTTTATGTCCTAAATTGTGTGGTTGTGTAATTAAGAAAAGAAAGGCAGCTCTGATCCCATTTGATTCCCATTTTAATTTCACATAGTGGCTTCTCTTTCCACTTGTCATACATGCACATGCAATTCCACTTCAATAAAACTCATTATTTTCCTTTAATCATCTCTAATAAATATTCTTCTATTAATTAAATTGGGATGTTACATTTGACAAAATAATTCTTCCAAAAAAGATTTAGTTCAAAACAAAAATATATAAATATATTTTTGTGTTAAATATTTGAAGCAATCTTTCTTTGCTTAAGGAACAAGGCGCGCAAGCATGTTTAAAACATGTGTTGTAATTTTTCTGAATCAAATCTTTCCAAAAGATATTGCTTAAAAATTCTGGGCGCGCAAGCTTCAGTCCTGGTGAAGAGATGCTGCACAACATGCTCTAAAGCATCTCGTCCAGCATGTTGGCTAATAGTTAGTTTTTGCAAAATTGTAGCCAACTTCAAAAACCCAACAACAGTGTTTGGAGAATTTTGAGGATTTGGGGGATTCTCAACAACAGTTTGCATGTTGGTGGTAACAGGTGATGATTGGATTTCTGGAGTAACATCACGTTCTGAGATTGATTTGTGAGACTCAGAAGCGGTTTCATAGGATGATGATGATGATGATGATTTTGGAGTAGGTGGTTTTGGGGGTGATGGAGAGCGTGGTGGAGAAGATGAAGTTGAGGGGTTTTTGGTTCTAGGAACCTTTCTTCCACCAGCATTTTTAGTACGAGCCATTGATGAAGATCTGAGCTTGAGTTAGATTAATGGAAGTTGAGGGAGTTTGAGAGATTATAAAAAGAAAAATCAGAAACTTGGGGAAGAGGGAGAGTATAGAAACTTGGCAAAAAGCATGGGAAAGAGAAAGAGAACATAACCGTTCACCAATGAGGGAGGAGAGAGAAGAGCCCAAATTCGTTTTGCCATAAAAGCCTTGTCCATAAGCCCATTTAAGGTAAAAACTGTTATTTGTTTTGTCACTACTCAGCGCAGTATTCAGAGAACGTTCTCTGAACGGTCTCCCAGATACACAAATAAGCATACATCAAGTAGGATTGGGATTTTTGATGATTTTCAATTTTTCTTTGATAAAATTAAAACGATCCTCAACCAATGGTTTAGTAAAAATATCAGCAAGCTGATTTTCAGTATCAACAAAAACTAATTCCACATCCTTTTTGTTAACATGATCTCTAATAAAATGATGCTTGATTTCAATATGTTTTGATCTTGAATGCTGAATAGGGTTTTTAGACAAATTAATAGCACTAGTGTTATCACATAAAATTTTGATGCATGTGTACCTTAGTGAGAAATCCTCAAGTTGATTTTTGATCCAGATGACTTGAGAACAACAATTTGATGCAGCAACATATTCTGCTTCAGTGGTTGAAAGTGCAATGGTGTTTTGTTTTCTACAACACCAACTTACCAATGTTTCTCTAAGGAATTGACATGCTCCACTTGTGCTTTTTCTCTCAATTTTATCCCCAGCATAGTCAGCATCACAATATGCTTGTAAATCAAAGTGTGATCCCTTTTTGTACCATAATCCTACATCAGGTGTTCCTACAAGGTATCTAAAAATTCTTTTGACAGCAATCAAGTGTGATTCTTTTGGAGATGTTTGAAATCTAGCACAAAGACCAACTGCAAACACTATGTCAGGTCTGCTGGCAATTAAATAGAGGAGAGATCCAATCATTCCTCTATACTCTTTTTCAGAAACATCTTTTCCTTTTTGATCTTTGTCCAAACTTGTAGATGGATGCATTGGAGTTGACATTATCTTGGCTTCATTCATCTTGTATTTCTTGATAAGATCATTTACATATTTTTCTTGACTGATAAAGATTCCATCTTCTCGTTGCTTGATTTGCAAGCCAAGAAAGAAACCAAGTTCTCCCATCATGCTCATCTCAAATTCACTTTGCATAAGGTTAGAAAAATCTTCACACATTTTTTCATTAGTAGCACCAAAGATAATATCATCAACATACACTTGTACAATAAGTAAATTATGCTTTTCATTTTATGTAAAAAGTGTAGTATCAATTTTTCCTCTAGAAAAACCATTTTCAAGTAAGAAAGTGTTTAATCTGTCATACCAAGCTCTTGGAGCTTGTTTAAGTCCATAAAGAGCTTTGGTAAGTTTATAAACATGATTTGGTTTATGCTTATCAACAAAACCAGGAGGTTGATGCACATAAACTTCCTCATTTAAAAATCCATTTAAAAAAGCACTTTTTGCATCCATTTGAAAAAGTTTGATGCATTTATGTGATGCATATGCAAGAAAAATTCTAATAGCTTCTAACCTGGCAACAGGAGCAAAGGTTTCATCATAATCAATTCCTTCTTGTTGATTATACCCTTGTGCTACAAGTCTTGCCTTATTTCTGACTACCTTACCATTTTCATCAAGTTTGTTTCTGAAGACCCATCTTGTTCCAATAATTGAATGATCTTTTGGAAATGGTATCAAATTCCAAACTTCATTCTTCTCAAATTGATGTAGTTCTTCTTTCATAGCCTCAATCCAGGATTCATCAATGATTGCTTCATTTATGGATCTTGGCTCAATTTGGGAGATCAATCCCAGATTGGTCTCTACATCCTGCAAGGCTTTTCTGGTTCTTACACCATCTTCAGTATTACCAATTATTTGATCAGGAGGATGATAGCCAACAATTCTCCAGGTCTTTGGTGGTCCTTGAGATGTAAGATTTTCATCTGAATCATGATTTTGTGCAATGATTGGTTCATCTTCTTCATCATCAGTGATTTGCACAGTTGGTTGATCTTCAAATTCATCAAATTTCACATGCATGCTTTCCTCTAAATCTTGAGTTCTCAAATTGTAAATTCTATAAGCTTTTGAGGTCAGAGAGTATCCTAAGAATATTCCCTTGTCTGACTTTGAATCAAACTTACCCAAGTTGTCTTTGATATTCAAAATGTAACAAAAACATCCAAATATATGAAAGTAGGAAATACTAGGTTTTCTGCCTTTCCAAAGTTCATAAGGTGTTTTGTTTAAAACTTTTCTAATGGTGACTCTGTTTAAAATATAGCAAGATGTGTTAATGGCCTCAGCCCAAAAATATTTTTCAACATTTGATTCATGAATCATTGTTCTTGCCATTTCTTGCAAAGTTCTATTTTTCCTTTCAACAACTGCATTTTGTTGGGGAGTTCTTGGACAAGAAAAATTATGAGAGATTCCATTATTATCAAGGAATGATTCAAAGAGAGAGTTTTCAAATTCTCCTCCATGATCACTTCTTATAGAGATAATATTGATACCTTTCTCATTTTGAACTCTCAAGCAAAAAGTTTTAAAAGCTTCTAAAGAGTCATCTTTATGTTTTAAAAATAACACCCAAGTGAATCTTGAAAAATCATCTACTATGACAAAGCCATAATTTTTGCCACCAAGACTTGTAGTTTTGACAGGTCCAAATAAGTCTATGTGAAGTAACTCAAGAGGTCTTTTTGTGGAAATAAATTCTTTTGGTTTAAAACTGCTTTTAACTTGTTTCCCTCTTGTGCATGATTCACATACTTTATCTAGATCAAAACTAATCTTAGGCAAACCTCTAACTAAATCAAGTTTGGAAAGTTTTGACATAGTCTTCATACTTACATGACCAGCCCTCTTGTGCCAAATCCATTTGTCTTTTTCAAGAGAGACAAAGCATGATTCAGGAGGTAGTTCATCTAAGTATAATACATAAACATTCTTTATCCTTGATCCATTAAATAAGACTTTGTTAGATGAAGACTGTTTTATTTCACATGAGTCTGATTTAAAGCCAACTTCAAAGCCATTGTCACACAGTTGACTTATGCTTATTAAGTTATGTTTTAAGCCATCCACATAGTGAACATTCTCAATCTTAGCAGAGTCAGACTTACCAATTGTACCTATACCTTTGATGCTAGCTTTCTCATTGTTTCTAAAGGTGACTGATCCACCTTCTCTTGTTTCAAAAATGACAGAAAGTTGTTCCTATCTCCTGTCACATGTCTTGAGCATCCACTGTCCAAGTACCAAGGCCTTCTCTTGACTGCTAGAAGGCATTCCTACATTTGAGTTTAATAAGTTTTTAGGTACCCACAATTTCTTGGGTCCTTGAATGTTAGTCTCAATATTCTTATAAGGGATCTTCTGAGAGTAATATGATCTCTTATAAGGTGTTCTCTTATAGACATCTCTTCTGAGAGTGTTCAGAGAATGTCTATATACAGGTTTTCTAAAATTTCTGTTTCTGAGACTGTTCTGAGAATGTTCTGGTGTTCTATAGAAAACTTGTTTTCTTGCTTTCTTTTTGAAACAGAAGGCTTCAAGATGTCCATCCTTATGACAGAAATCACATTTGTATTTTTGAAAATTCTTTTCTTTATTTGGAATGAGACATTTTTCATATAGCTTTCTGTTCTGATAAGGATTATGTCCTATACCAGATTTATCAAAAAATCCAGCTTGTGATCCCAAAATATTTTCAAAAGTTGTAATAGTGCTAATAAACTTTGTTAAATCATTTTCCAATTTAGAAATATTCCTATTCAAAATACCATTTTCTTTTAGTACCTCAGAACATTCTTTTTGATCATTTCTAAGAATTTCAAACCTTTTAGAAAGTTCTGTGTGAGTAGTTTGCATACCTTTGATAACTTCACTTTTAAGACTGCTCTCTTTCTTATATTCATCTTTCTTTTGTTAAAACAGTAATCTCATCTCCGAGTTTAGCATTTTTTTTTATTTAAGATTTGAGTGTCATATAGTAAGTTATCAAAGAGATGTTCAGTTTTTTGACAAGATGAACAAGGATCAAGTGTTACCTCTTCTGCATTTAAGTGTGTCATGAGACATACATTTGCTTCTTGTTCTTCATCTTCTGATTGTGCTTCTTCCAGATCATCCCAAGTAGCCATCATGGATTTCTTTTTGAAGAAAGGCTTCTTCTGCTTGTTCTTTGGACAATCATTTTTGTAGTGACCAAATTGATTGCATCCATAACATTGTATTTTGCTTATATCCACTTCTGATTTAGCTCCATTCCTTTTGGGTTGAAAGTTCTTCTTGAGTTGATTTCTCCTTGTCATTAATCTCTGAATTCTTCTTGATAGGAATGCTAATTCTTCTTCATCATCTTCTTGAAGTGATTCTTCATTCTCACAAAGTGTTTCATCTTTCTGAAAGCATTCTCCAGATTGAGTTTCTAGAGCAATCATCTTCTTTTTAGGTTTATCCTCTTGAAGAATAGATTCATGAGCTTTTAATGATCCAATAAGATCTTCTAGTGATACTTTAGTGAGATCTTTTGCCACTGTGATGGTTGTGACTATTGGTCTCCAAGTCTTTGGTAAGCATCTAAGAATTTTCCTTATTCTTTCATGTGTAGCATATGCTTTTCCCAAAGAGTTGAGTTCATTTATGATGCTTGTGAATCTACCATACATTTGATTTATGGTTTCTTCTTCTTTCATTTCAAACAGTTCAAACTTCTTCTTTCATGTCTATTCTTGTTTCTTTGACACTGTTGGTTCCTTCATGATGAGTTTGCAGAGTTTCCAATATTTCTTTTGTTGTTTTACATTTCATTATTCTATCATATTCTTCCCTGCACAAAGCACTTTTAATAAACAATTTAGCTTTAGTATTAAGGAGTACTCTATCAGCTTTTGTTGTTGTCCATTCAGCTTGAGGTTTAGGATTTGTTGAATCTTTAGCCAATGGAACATATTCTCCAACTTCCACAACATGCCACATGTTGTTATCTTGTGATCTAAGAAAGAGCTCCATTTTGTCCTTCCAATAGTAATAGTTATCACCATCAAATAGAGGTGGCCTGTTTGATGATCCTCTTTCAGATATAAACTTTGCATTCTTAGTCATTACTTCCTTCCTGAATCTTTTCCTCTAGCACTTGTTAGATGCTTATCCTTAGAGCCAATGCTCTGATGCCAATTAAAGTAGCAAAGTTTTTTCACAAGAAAGGGGGGGGGGGGGGGGGGTTTGAATTGTGAACCTTTAAAATATTGCCTATAAAAATTATCAAACACAATATACTTGAAGAATATTATTAGATTGTTAGTTAAAGCAAATATTCAAAAAGTGTTGCAGACTGGAGAACGTTTACCCAACACTCTCTGACAGTATATATATAACTATTAACTTGTGATCTGTGTGATTAGTGATTGCGCAAATTAAATCAGAGTAAGGGAAGAGAATGCACACAACAATTTATCCTGGTTCACCCAAAATGCTTGGGTTAGTCCAGTCCCCACACTCCTTGTGAGATTGTCCACTAAGAGATGCTAATGATCTCAAGTTACACTTCCTTTGATCTAGATCCAAGACCAACAATTCTTCTAAGCCCTACAAGCTTAATCTACCTCAGTCACACTGACTATGAAGGTGTCACTCAATTAGTAGTTACGTACTAACTTGAGCCAATGGTTACAATAATGGAAGATTTGGTAATCAAAGCCTATTCACTCAATACACTATGAGAAGCTTTGAAGATGGATGGATAAACTCTCAAAACACTCAATGGATATTCTGATCTTAGATATAGGAATTACAAATCTGAGTGAGAGAGAAAAGAAGAGCTCTTGATAAAAACTTGTATCACAAAAACAAGTGTTGAAGATGTAGTGAAAACTCTTGCTCTTCAAAGTTACCAAGGACCTCTATATATAGATGAGTGATGATCAGGGAGTCTTGGCCATGAAGTATATCTGTTGGAAGCTTGAAAATAACTGCTAGTAGCTCTGCATAATGACAGCTCATGTATTTTGAAGAAAACTGATCAGTCTGAGATTGATCTCCAAAGTTTCTTCTTCTGACTTTTTAAAGAGGAGCGTATGGATAGCTGTTATTGAGCTGTATGTTGCTTAACAAACAAGTATAGCCGTTGTGCAGCTTTTGGATAACCTTTGAACAGCTGTATTCAAGCTGGTGTCACTCCAAGTGAATGTTTTCTCTTTCCAGCATTGGTCTGAGACCGTTCCCCAAATTTTGGGCCTGACTGAAATTCTTCCTTATGATGCAAAGAAGCTAGAGCACGTAAAGGCCAACTGTTATGGATAAAATCAGCAGCTGGAGGTTGTACTTGATGTTCCAAGATGTCCTTGTTGCAAGTACAAGTGTCATAGAGAAAGAGAAACAACATTGGAGAATGTTCTTTCTTTATTCCTTTAAAGTACAAGTCAAATGCAAGACTAGGATGTGCTGTCTAATTTTCCATGGTCCATACACAGTCAGTTCCATCAATTGTGTATAAAAATATCCTTGTGTCATATGCTCAATTTTCACATGTTCAAACATAGAACTTGGTAAAAATAGTAAGTTCTCTATTCATGAGAGAATCCTTTGCCTTAAATGATCTCTTGGACTGTAGAGATTTTGTGAGTGAAGCCCAAGATAAAAGTGATCATTTGTCTTGTACATGGTTGACTTATCCATAAGTCATTTTGCCTTGATTGTGTGAAAATGATGTTGCGCAGATTTCAGAGATCAATTTGAGACCGTTATCCACGCTTTTGTTTTTATCAAAATAAAAACATGATATTTGATCTAAATAGCTCAATTGTTCCTAGCTTAATCAAAACACTCAAGAGCACTTGTTAGATACCAAAAATATTAGAATTACACTTAAAAATAATTAAGAGGTTTGTTATCTTTAAAACATCAATTTGGGATTTTGCCTCAACAAAGTGATTGTCTCATTTGGTTTTGAGATGTATATTATGGAGAGTTGTGGTTTATACATATTCAGTGGGAGTATGTTTATATTCTTAGTTTAATGTGTCGAGTTTACTTTATTGAATCATTAGTGATATTTGATTGTTGTGCAAAATCAAGAAATCACTAACAAATGTTTAGTGACGAAATATCTTGGGCACACCTCTTTTGTATTAGGCATTATGATACTTCAAGATTTTTCTCAATGTATCAATCGATTATCACAAAAGAGTTCTATCGATAAAGTTGAAAGTAAATTCCACATGCAAATCAATAAACTAAGGGATTTCCTTACTCATAAAGGGTGACTATTTAGTCTCAATCATTGTCTAAATGAAAATCTGGACATTTAGAAAACAAAGTTTTTTCCTATATGCTTCAGCTTTGGGAAACTTATGTATGATTGTTTATTGGCATTCGGAAATAGCTTATATATAATAAGATTATTTAGCAGATACTTGAGCAATTCAAATTTTAATTGTGGAAATGAAGCAACCGTAAGGATTATTGTAGAGAACAAAATAATTTGTGCTCACATATCGGAGATCGAATAATTTGGAGATCATCGGTATGTTCGACTCTGATCATTTTGGATGTCTATGTATAATGGACATCTAACTCAAGAAATGACCATAAGTATTTATGTCACTTGGTTGCATAATGCAAAATATTTTGAAAGACAACTCAAGTTATACTGTGACATAAGTCAGTCTGATAATGTTTCAACAACTGTTTTGTAAAGTTCATTGACTTATAAGTTGTTGTTGTTGAAGAATAGAACATATAAATATAAAGTTTATGCTAGTTGACTCACTAATCGAAGACTTGACACCTAAGCTCTTTCATATTATTTTTGTCACTAAGGATATCTTGGATTAGTGGGAGTCTCTGTTCTGTTATGTTCTAACTCTAGCTTTGATAACTGATACAAATTTTGTTAAAGTTTTCTGCAGAAATAATGTTTGAGGTTATTATTGTTATAAATATTTCGTATCATTTGTGCAAATATTGAATTTGCAAATTTCAGTTTGATCTCACTAAAGACTTCAGTTGGACCAGTTGGAAATAGACATGATATAGAGATCACATTGCATGAAATTTCCATGTCACTCATCCATATCAATCTATGTCATCAAGTACATTGATGTGGTGGTCTCCGGGGTTATGTCACGTTATACGTCAGTGACGACAGCCGCGGTGGTCTCATTATTGATGTATGAGGTGGACCAGATTGTAAAGTTGAAATCTAAAGATAAATATCATTCGGATGCGTGCCTAAAGAATAATAATATAATTATTATGATATATAGCCCAAGTGGGAGATTGTTGGAATATTTTATTATATTCCAATAATATTATGTGGGCAAATAGCTTTATATAATTATATTAGATATTTATCAATAAAGAGTCTTAATTGATTAGTGGTCAAATTAAGTAATAAGGCTAACTAGACTTCTAATTAGATAATTAATTAAACATTTAATTAATTGATATGAACTCAATATGAGTGGATGTCAGGATGATCCATTTAGGAATAATGGGAACCCTAATTGGCCATCACACTATATATAGGCTATGGTCCCCAATATACCGGACACACTGTGTATCGACTCTTCTCCCCATCTGAAGAATCTGAAGGCATAAGGAGTTCAGGTTGAGGAAGAACCACAAGCCACCAGATGCTTGTCATCCGATTTCTCATTCCTTGTGTTTCAGGAGCAATATGCGCCATCCGCCTCTCCCTTTGCGTTTCAGGATCGCTGCCGAGAGACTACGGTTTATTCATATCTAGTGATTCTTCTATCCAGGTATTCATATAATCCTATAATCTTGATAAATCAACATGCCGTAGATCCTATTATGTACATGCTTATATGTTTATTTGGCTTCCGCACTACAGTAATGAGATTATATGTTTAACCTCTGTCATTGAGAGCATATCTAGAATTAATTCTATCAAACATACATTTATCCCACTTTATACTTAACTGTGATAACATAATTTTACAGGTGGTTATATTTCAATTTTAAATTGCATAATTTTTAATAAAAACTTACGAATATATACTATGAAACAATGCCCTTAAAACACTCTTTAGTATTTCACTTGTTCAAATTAGAAATGTAACTTATTCATATACTCTATGAAGATACATTTTAAATAAGAATAAAATTGCGAACGGGAGGAGGCTGAAACCACTTAATGTTAGAATTCACCCTTGAATCAGATTAAACTGGTAATGAACAATAAAAGAATAAATTTCATATAGTATGACGAAATGTGTCACACCACGAGGTGGCAAACTTCTCACATAAGAGCATAAATAGTGGTAGTGTATTTTGCCAAGTAATACCACTATGTCAGAGTAGTTGGTATGTTTAAGTAGTTTTGTTGTGGCATATAATGGAACCGTGTCCAACTTATACCACCATATCTTTTCAATTATACAACAGTTTTTTTAATTGAAATAAATGCAAATATGGTTGGGTTTGTGAATTTTGTGGGGACCATGTTAAAGTTTTAGATGAGTGGTATGGATATTTAAAAAATATGATTGAGTAGTTTAAATAGTTGAAAAGTGTAAAATAATATAATATATTAAATGGGATCCATTTATACCACTCATATAAATGGCATGGATGTGGATGCTTCTTGATTCTCTAATGTACACCTTGTATTCCACATTTGGATTCAAACACACAATTTTAGTGTTCTGAAGGCCACACTACATTTTGAACACAAGATAAGCCGCATACCAAGTATTTTTGGACAATACAAAAGTTGCATAGGTAAGAATATATATGAATTGAGAATTTTTTTAAAGGGATTCATTGGAGTATTTATATAGGTTTAATTACACTTAACAATTAAATAAAGACTAAATTAGTTTTCAATTCATATATGGAGGGCGAAATTGGCCAATATGGAGTTTTAAAAGTGAAGAATAATGAGAAACTAATTCAAAGGAACCAGAAAGAATCGGGCTTTGGCGGCTTAATTCGTAATTCAGAAGGAGCTTGGGCTCAAGGCTTCGCTGGGAATATTGGTTTTTCTAATATCCTACATGCTGAACTTATGGCTCTTTATCATGGTCTTCTCCTAGCTTGGCAACTTAACATTAAAGAGTTGTGGTGCTACTCCGATTCCGAGACTGCTATCAAGTTGATTACCGAACCTGTTGACGAATGACATCACTATGCAGCCATCCTCCTCAATATTAAAGATATCCTAGCTAGAGAATGGAGGGTCAACATTGCTCATACCTTCCGGGAGGGCAACGCCTGTGCAGAATACCTAGCGAAGCTTGGAGCTCGCAACAACGAAGCCCTTTCTGTTATGACCAATCCACCTGCTGGTTTAAATCTACTCTTACTTGCTGATGCAAGTGGGACTTGGTTCCCTAGATAATTTCTCTTTTATGTTATTTTTGTTTTTTTAATCTCCAGTTGTACCAAAAAAAAAAAGGAACGAGAAAGAAATAGAACAAACGGTAAATATGTTTAACATTGATTTAATTGAACAAAATAGGCAAAAAAAATTCAAAATTTCATATAGGCAACTAAAATTTCAAATTTCATATTCAAAATTTAAAATTTTTGAACAAAACAACAAAAATAATACCTCAAATGTATAAAAGAATTTATATTTATATTAGAATTAATGTTTAATAATGAAAAAGAATTATAAAAAAAATAATGGAAAAAGAAAATAATTTTTATGTTATAAAAACTTTAATTAAAAAGGTGACATATAACAGTCATTAATAGTATTATAAAAATTTCCTAAAATGTTTCTTATAGTGGATTTTTACCAAAAAAAACTATCCCTTCCTTTTGGATATAATATATTCATTGAATTTTTATATAAGGTAGTATCATAAATTTTATATAAATCTACATTAACACTATAACCAAAACCAAAAAAAATCTACATTAACACTCTTCTATGAATATTCACTCACTTGACAAATAATAATCACAACACATTATTCTGAGGATCAAGGAATTGTTGCAAAATATGAAAAACATTAGGGAAGAAAATCGTAAGAGCGAGATCAAAGCATTGTTGCAAGACATGGAAGCCACCTTGGAAAAGAAACGCAAGACGGTGTCTTTCAACCCCTTACCTCGTTTTACTTTACATAAAATCTTATCTGAAGTTGCTCCGCAATTTTATAGCAAATCAGAGTTAAGACAAATAGAGAAAATCAATCAAAGATATTGTAAAGTGATGATGGTAGCACACTGGAAGGAGACAAAAAAATGGCTCAATTAAATGATGAAGACAATCTCTCTTGTGAAGAAAAAAGAGTGAAACTAAAGATCAAGAAGAAGAGGGATCCCACAAAGCATGTGTCTAGTGACATAGTCAGAACTTCGAATTAGGGTTACCAATATTATTATAGTAGGTGATATAGTAATTGGTTTATTATATTTACATAGAACTTGCGTATTAATTTCAATGGTGAATAACTTATTAGTGATTATTGTTTTTCTCTTTTCTTCATCTATGATTGTTATTGTTTAGATTAGTTATCAGGCTTTGGCTAACATGAAATACCTCATAACAAAATACGAATACGATTTCATTATAACGAATATGAATTTAACAAAATCGACTGTTGGATTAAAAGTTTATATGATATGGATCATTCATAAAAAAAATTTAGAAAAGTTGAAAATCATTTGATATGTTCTTGATATCCATCAAGATTAACGGTTTATAAGTTTTTATTAAATAGTCAATTTTGTAAAATTCTTATTACTGTTGAAATCAAATTACTATCTTGTGATAAATAATAATACAATACTAATTTGTTCATAGAATTATGATGATGTAAAGCCTATTTTGTTTCTATCATAAATTGTTAGATCGCAGTATGAATGTTTGAATTTGTTTTTTAACCATGTTTAAATATTCTTGTAATCAAAGGTATTCGCTGCACTTGATATAGAGAGTACTAAGGTTCCATCCCTGCAACCCCTATTGGGAGGGGGACAAATTAGGCAGTTTCCTATTATTCTAAACCAACTAATCTTTTGATTCAAAAAAAAAAAAAAAAAAAAAAAAAAAAAACCAACTAATCTTTGGTTTCGGCCTTCTTGTACTAAAAAAAATGAAAATACCAAAGAACCCTATATTTTTCATTCTGTGTTTTCTCTTAACTGGCTTGATCATTATCAAAATTAATTTGGGAGCTTATTTCTAATCCTTGCTACGATTAAAATTAATATGTAGAATTGTCATGTGTTTAGTTCTGTAATTAGCGTGAACAAACCGGATAATTTTCGGATCATATAGCAACCCGTTTTCAGCATAATCCGGTAAAGAAGATGAAGTACAACCATGTTGTAATGCCCAACCGCAGCCACCAGCGCGTGGGAAGCGTGCTGCCATGTCAAATGTCCAAAATTTGTTGTTTTTTGCCAAATAATTAATATTAAATCCCAATCAATTTTTGCATAATTTATTTTGGAATTTCTGGATACCTATATCACTCTCTCTATCTGTGTCATATTAAAGAGTCTATTAATGCCGATGCCGGAATTAATCTTTTCAATAGACCATCACACAAGGCGCACAAGTTATATAATAATATTTTCTAAACAAATCTTCAAAAATATCAAGCTAAAATAAATTTTCCACAAGGCGCGAAATAGTGTACACTGATGTCGCACTCACATGACATTTGATCTTACATCTTCCTATAACAAAGTTTAACAAAATAAGGTAACCCAAAATAAAATAAAAGTTTATTAATTAATTGATGAGTCAAATATGAATCGCTTTTCTTTTCTTTTCTTTTCTTTTTTTTTTAACGAAAAAATGGTGGAATCGCTTGTTGTAATACACATTACCATATAACATTGAATTAAAATTGGTAAAGATTGCTTATGGATTTGTTTAAATCCTATGGGAAAATTTATTTCCATAAAAAGTAATCCAAGCAATCCCAAATAATTCTTTAATTGGCGATATGCTCTAAGAATCTTAACAATTTACATTGATACTGACCTCATAGACTAAAAGAAAATGTAATGAAGCAAACAATTCCTAAAAGTACACACAAACAGCCTTATAACAATTCCTATATCTATATTTTATCTTGTATTGGACAAGAAGTGGAATAAAAGAAAGAGATGTATTACTTACATTGTATGTCATGATTTAGTACAGTGTTTTAATTTTATAAACAAACTAATAACTAAGTCAATCAAATATGTAGGACAACATCAACATAAGGGAATTAAGAAGAGGCGAATAGTCCACAACTCGTAGTTCAACTGATAGAAATATCAAAATTGTTGTGTCGGACGTCATGATCGGGATTTAAACTCCGGTCACTTCACTTTGTATGTGTGAGTTTTCAATAGTTTACCATTAATTCGTCTGTCAACAAAAAAAAAAAGGCGTGTATATGCATATTTATTAGCAACAGCAGCAAGCAAATTTTTCATACCGAAAGTCACAGCTTCAAACATGAACTTAACAAATTTAATTTATAAACTGAAACTTGCGAATGAAGAGAATAATATAAACCTCCTCTATGAAGTAATTCAAGATAATCCATCCATTTTGGATATTATAGATTCAAACCGGTTTGTCGAAACTCCTTTGCATATCGCCACATCAAGGGGGCAAATCCAGTTTACCACTGAAATTATGAATTTGAAACCTTCATTTGCTTCGAAGCTAAATCCCCAAGGATTCAGCCCAATCCACCTAGCTATGCAAGAAAACAAAAACAGAATGGTGTTATGTTTTGTTGACATGAACAAGGAACTTGTTAGAGTGAAAGGGAAGGGAGGTTTGAGTCCTCTTCATTTAGCAAGTGAAAATGGTGTTGAGAATAGTGGCTTATTCTGTTAAGTGTATAAGTTTAGTTGTACTTAAACACACTTAAAGTGTATAAGCAGTAGTTAGTGCTATTCTTTTGTTAACCATTCTTTGGTGCTTCATACTTGTACATATATAAAGAGTTGTAACTCTCTGATTCAATTCATTCAATAAAGAATCAATTTTACATTTTCTGTTATGAAATCTCTCTCTCCTCTAACTGATTCTTAACCAACTCAATATGGTATCATCGCAATAAGACCCTTCCGCTTCCGCTTCCGCCGTTATGCCACCACGAGTTGCTCCTCCGCCACCGGCGGATCCTTCCACCGATCCTTCGAGTCCGTTTTTCGTCCACTCCAGTGACGGTCCTTCTTCCGTCAAAGTTACGCCGCTCCTCAACGGCACCAATTACCATTCTTGGGCGAGATCTATGCGCAGTGCTCTTGGAGCGAAGTTGAAATTCGAGTTTCTCGATGGCTCGATCCCGGCACCGGTTGATGATTTTGATCCGTCGTATCGAGCTTGGAATCGGTGTAACATGCTTATTCATAGCTGGCTTATGAATTCTGTTGATTCTTCAATTGCACAATCTATCGTCTTTATTGAAAACGCTTCTGATGTGGGGATCGATCTCAAAGAACGATTTTCTCAGGGAGATCTTGTTCGTGTTTCAGAGCTTCAACAAGAAATCTATTCTCTTCAACAAGATTCTCGCACGGTAACTACTTTCTATTCCGATTTGAAAACTCTTTGGGAAGAATTGGAAATTTACATGCCAATTCCGATTTGCACTTGTCACGTTCGTTGTTCTTGTGAGGCTATGTGTGTAGCACGCCACAATCATCACCTTCTTCAAGCTATGAGGTTCCTCACTGGTTTGAATGAATCTTTCAATACTGTTAAATCTCAAATTCTGCTTCTTGATCCATTGCCTTCAATGACTAAAATTTTCTCTATGGTACTTCAATTTGAACGCCAAAATTGCTCGCATATTCTTGATGATTCTAAGGTCTTAGTCAATGCTTCTGATGCTCGTTTTCATCGTTCTGGTAATGGTCGTAATGGTTCTTCTTCTTCTGGATCCAAGCGTTACTGTACATATTGTCACAGGACCAATCACTTTGTGGAGAATTGTTTCCAAAAGAATGGCGTTCCTCCTCATATGATGAAGAATTACTCTGGATCTGCTCATAATGTTGCAGCTGAGGGAGGTGACACTGGTAATACTTCATCTGCTACACCACCTACAACTCCTTCTCTTACTCAGGAACAGTATGATAAGCTTCTGCATTTAATTCAATCTTCATCTGGAAATCAAGGTTCAGGTCTTGCTACTTCTAATCAGGTTAGCTCCTTCCAATCTGCTGGTCCTTCATCAGCAGATACTCAAGGTAAAAATTCTCACAATTTCCTTTATTCTTTCACATGTCACAATATTATTCTTGACACATGGATCTTAGATTCAGGTTCCAGTCATCACATTTGTGCCTCACTACATTGGTTTCACTCCTACAGTGAAATTGATCCTATGGTGATTAAATTACCTAATGGTAATCATGTCACCACCAAATACTCAGGTACAATTGTGTTTTCTCCTTCATTTAGTATTACTGGTGTTTTATATGTCCCTGCATTTAACATCAACTTGATCTCTGTTTCCTTATTATGTCATGATGCACATTGTTTAGTTAAGTTCACCAACACTACTTGTACTATTCAGGAACAGAGATCCCTGAAGATGATTGGTTTGGCTGAAAAGAAAGATGGGTTATACTACTTAGTTCAGATAAACAAACTTGATACAACTCCTATCCATAGCTTACCTCAATTTTCTGTTTCTGCAAATAATGTGTATCTCCCTGATAGTGCTATTTGGCATTTCAGGTTAGGTCATTTATCTCATTCTAGAACTACTTTACTTCAATCTAAATTTCCTTTTGTTAATAGTGATTCTAGTGCTGTGTGTGACATATGTCACTTTTCTAAACACAGAAAACTTCCCTTTGTACCAAGTGATCATAGAGCAATAAAATCTTTTGATTTGATTCATTTTGATATTTGGGGCCCTATATCTGTTAAATCAATTCATAATCATGTTTACTTTCTAACTGCTGTTGATGACCATTCTAGATATACTTGGCTCACCTTAATGAATAATAAATCTGAGGCTAGGTCACATGTTCAAAATTTCATTAAATTCATTGAAACACAACATAATCACACTGTCAAACAAGTTAGAACAGATAATGGACCTGAGTTTCTTATGCCTATTTTTTATGCTTCTAAAGGTATACTCCACCAGACCAGTTGTGTGGAATCACCACAACAAAATGGTAGGGTGGAGACGAAACATCAACAAATTTTAAATATAGGAAGAGCTCTTCTTCTTCAGTCAAACTTACCCAAATGTTTTTGGTCTTATGTTGTGTCTCATGCTGTCTTTATCATGAATAGAATTCCTACCCCTATCCTAAATAATAAGTCTCCATATACACTGCTTCATCAGTCTGATCCTGACCTACACACTTTAAAAGTGTTTGGTTCTCTTGTCTTTGCTTCTACTTTACAAAATCATAGAAGTAAATTAGATCCTAGAGCTAGAAAATGTGTCTTTCTAGGTTATAGACCAGGAGCCAAAGGAGTTATCCTTTTTGACATCCAAAATAAAAGTATTTTTCTGTCAAGGAATGTGACCCATCATGAACACATTTTTCCATACAAAACCTTCTCACCAACTATACCTTGGAACTATTACCCTTCATATAATAATAAAGATTCATCTAACATTGACATAGATCCCATCCCTTCTCCACATGATAGTGATATAATCCTAGATACTAATGACATACCTTATCAGTCCTCTCCTCAACCAAATTCTGTTGGTACATCTTCTGATATCACTCTCTCTGAACCAGTCTCTCCACCCACTGACACCACTTCCCCTATCAAACCCATCAGACAAAGGAGGCCTCCATCACATTTGTCTGACTATGTTTGCTATAATTCATCTTACAATTCACCAAAAATAATTACTTCAGGTACACAATCAAAATATCCTATCTCTTCTTTTCATTCACTGACACAATTGTCTCCTTCACACAAGGCATTCAGTATGTCTATCACACACTCCACTGAGCCTCAAACCTATGAGGAAGCTAGAAAACCTTAACATTGGTTAACAGCTATGAAAATTGAATTGGATGCATTAGCTAAAAACTGTACTTGGAAGATAGTTGAGCTTCCTCCACATGTTAAGCCCATAGGATGCAGATGGGTGTATAAAGTTAAACACAAAGCAGATGGAACTATGGAGAGATATAAGGCCAGATTAGTAGCCAAAGGATACAATCAAGTTGAGGGAATTGACTATTTTGAGACATTCTCTCCTGTGGCCAAACTTACTACTGTTAGGACACTTTTAGTTGTAGCTTCAGTTAAAAACTGGCATCTACATCAGTTAGATGTTAATAATGCCTTCCTTCATGGTGATCTTCAAGAGGATGTTTATATGCAAATACCAGAAGGCATAACCTACAGTGGTTCTAATCTAGTATGTAAATTACAGAAAAGCTTGTATGGACTCAAACAAGCTAGTAGAAAGTGGTATGAAAGGTTAACTGCTTTACTAATCCAAGAAGGATATACACAGTCTGCATCTGACTATTCTCTATTCATACTATCAAGAGAAAGTCATTTCACTGCCCTGCTTGTGTATGTGGATGATGTCATTCTTGCAGGAAACTCTATGAAAGAGTTTGATAGAATTAAAGCTGTACTTGATGGAGCTTTCAAAATCAAAAACCTGGGTCAATTAAAATACTTTCTTGGTTTGGAAGTTGCACATTCAAAAGATGGCATTACCATTTCACAAAGAAAGTACTGCTTAGATCTCCTCAAGGATTCAGGTCACCTTGGTTCTAAGCCTGCAAACACACCTCTTGATACATCTATTAAGTTGCATAGTGCTGCAGGAACACCATACAAGGATATCTCTAGTTACAGAAGGCTGGTTGGAAAGTTGCTATACCTGAACACTACTAGGCCTGACATTGCATTTGCTACACAGCAACTCAGCCAGTTAATGCAAGCTCCAACCGATATTCATTTCAATGCAGCTTGCAGGGTTTCGAGGTATTTGAAAAACAATCCAGGACAAGGTGTTCTCTTTAGCAGAAAATCAGAGCTGCACCTTATAGGTTATTCAGATGCTGACTGGGCAGGGTGTATGGACACCAGGAGATCCATATCAGGCTACTGTTTCTTCTTAGGAAAGTCTATGATTTCTTGGCGAGCAAAGAAACAAGCTACTGTGTCCAGATCTTCATCAGAGGCAGAGTATAGAACATTATCCTCTGCTGCTTGTGAGTTGCAATGGTTGCTTTATCTCTTTGCAGATTTACAGGTCCAGCTTACAAGAACACCAAGTCTATATTGTGATAATCAAAGTGCAGTTCATATTGCATCTAATCCTATTTTTCATGAGAGGACAAAACATCTAGATATTGATTGTCACTTAGTTCGTGAGAAGGTTATGAAAAGTGTTCTGAATTTACTACCTGTGTCAACCAATGATCAAATGACAGATTTTTTGACTAAGGCTCTACCTCCACCAAAGTTCCATGAGTTTATTTCCAAGCTTAACATGATCAATATATATCATGATAAGCTTGAGGGAGGTTGTTGAGAATAGTGGCTTATTCTGTTTAGTGTATAAGTTTAGTTGTACTTAAACACACTTAAAGTGTATAAGCAGTATTTAGTGCTATTCTTTTGTTAACCATTCTTTGGTGCTTCATACTTGTACATATATAAAGAGTTGTAACTCTCTGATCAATTCATTCAATAAAGAATCAATTTTACATTTTATGTTATGAAATCTCTCTCTCCTCTAACTGATTCTTAACCAACTCAATAAATGGAGATGTTGAACTTTAAGCTGAGTTTCTGACGGCTTGTCCTGATTCTATTGAAGACGTGACTGTGAGGGGTGAGACTGCTCTGCATACTACTGTCAAAAAGAACAAGTACCCTGCTCTTAATCTCCTAGTTTTTTCTAGGAAAAATAGGGAGAGAGGTGCTAGAAAGTTAGAATATAAAATACTAAATTGGAAGGATGGAGATGACAACACCATTTTGCACATTTCAACACTAAACAACCAGGAACAGGTAACCTCGTGTTCCTTTAATTTGTATATTCTTCTTTTTGTTATCATCTCCTCTCAAGAAAAAAATAACACATCATAAATATTCACACAAAAAATAAATCGATGATAAAAAAACAATACGTCATAAAAATAGATCAATGATGAAGATGTGGATCAGTGATATCAACGAGGCGGAGAATGTGTAGAGGAAGTTTTTCCGTTCCTCGCACTGAAGTGTTTGCGGCGGAGTTTTTGCCTCCATCTCCGTTCCCACAGAAGAATATTTGTCTACATCCTTATCCCCACAGATCACACGGTACCCGCGGATATCTACGGACAACGAATATTAACAAAAAATTTATATTATTTTGTCAAATTTATGAAGTTATTTTTTCGTGTTTTATTTAAAAAACAAACATTTTGCATCTTTCTGTTTAAAAAAAAAAAAACAACACATAATGCATTCATAACAAAAAAAGATTGTCCTAAAAAAAACAAAAAATATTGCAAAAACATTCAGCTACTAATCTATAATCTTGACAACAAGGAACATTAAATTTCTACTGTAGAATTCAAAAATTAGGGGGCAGGGTGTTTTCCATCGGTTAATTGGGATATACTCTGCAACTTTTGTCTTTTTGTTTTCATTTTCTAATGCCTTTGCTTGCAAGGAAAGTAACCTGACATCAGCCCTTTTACAATTAAATTACAATATTATAAATCAAACTTCACTCCCAAGTCTCACTTTAATTTAAATTTCATTCCTCAAATCTTATCTATAAATACCACACAGCCCAAGAGTCCTCAAATCACTATCCTCCATTTCTTTCCCTTTTCTCCATTCTCTTCTCTTCAAAACTGGATCAGCAATCTTCATCTTCTTTTAGTCATTGTTTTGTGTTGCATTGATTTTAAGTCTGAAAAGGGAATATGCATTCGATTAAATTCCATCCACAATTAATAATTTAGTGAAACATGAATATATGAAAAAACATTGAGGCTATGATTTATTTATGTATGCAATTTATTTATTAGTTACTTTGTTTGAGACTAATATTTTGACATTATGTTTGATCTGTTTTTTATAGGTGAGGCTAACTTCCTTCATGTATCTTGCTCTATGTTCCAAAGGCAAGAATCTCATTTCTTTCAAGAATCTCATACTTTCATGAATATTGTCTTTTTTTTATAGCTGTAGTTTTTTTTTTGTAACTCTTTAAAAGTTAATTACACATAGAAAGACAAAATATAAGCCCTAACATGGACAATTCAGGGATTGGGTTTGACACAAAACAAGCTAAAACAAGGGTGCAATCCTTACCAATTGCTACAACAGAAACATGTTTGACAATTAGTTGAAGCTAACAACGAGAGTCCAACATGGCTGAATCGATTAACATTGGAAGGGCAGCGCTCAACATCCTGAAATCAATATAGAATCATCATGTACATGCAAATCAAAAAACAGCTTCAATTTATCTAATGTAATACTATAATTCTACTCTATATAGGTCTTTCAAAAATTATAATTCATGCTCTGAATTGATTTTCTTCGAGGTTGTGCTACTCTACACAGTGTATGTACAAAATTTAACACTAATTTCATATTATATATTCGTGACATCTTCAACTCCTTTACATTCTCTAAAAGGTGACAAATTTATATTTTATTTTTTAAATTTATGACTTTCATGAATTTTTTGTCTGCTTTGATATATTCAATCATAACACCTACCTAGACATTCATTCCTCCATTTTATCCGCATCTTCATTTTCTCCACATAATGGGTATCCACCATAAACTCAGGGAACAACAATGAAAATCCACCAAAGAAAATTAACAATAATTAAAACAATGCACAGATGAGATTAAAAAGAAGAAAACATTTATAAAACATCTCACTTAATGGCTCTCTTTTCCCATTCACTTTGTTTTCCTTTTCTTTTATTTAAAAAAAGTTGAAATCTTGATAACATGGGCAATCAATCTAACCAACAAGACTACATTTACTCAATGAAGTATTAACATTGGATCGGAGGCATAAATTCAATGAGGGTAATATAACCAAAAAATTCAATGAGGGTTTATGTTTGAAATTTAGGACTTCCATGAAGTTTTTTTGTCTTCTTATTTGATATATTCAGTAGTAACACGTACCTAAACAATTATCCATCAATTTTATTTGCATCTTTGTCTCCGCATAATGCATATCAACCACCAACATATGAAACCTGAGGAATAGACACCAACAATAGTGAAGATCCAAAGAAAGAAAACAATAATTAACCAAAGTAATGTCTCTCTTTTTCTATTCCATACACTTTGCTTTTCTTTCAAAGTAGACAATAAAGTCCTAATCCAATTGAGGGTAATATAAAAAATTCAAACTATAAAACCCCATTCCAAAAAATTGGTTGTTATACTAAAAGAAACCCCACTCCCCAATTAAAACTAGGGATAAATATGTTTCTGGTCCCTATAAATATTTCAAGTTTTGTTTTTAGTCACTCTAAAATTTTTCTTCAACTTTTAGTCCCTAAAAAATTTTCAATCAACACTTTTAGTCCCTACTTTTAAATCAACTCATGTATAAACTTCATATTTTTGATTGAATTTTTTATGAATGTTTAAAATATTATAAGAATCTCTCCCAATTTTTTTTTGAATGTTTTAACAAAGCATAAATTAAATATAAATTTTTATATTTTTGGTGCTTAAAAATTCATATTTAATTCATGTTTTGTTAAAAAAATCTAATTTTTTTTGTGAGTGATTGTTAAAACATTCTACACTTTTCTTGAAAATTTCATTAAAAAAATATGAAGTCTACACATGAGTTGATTTAAAATCAGGGACTAAAAGTGTTAATTGAAAATTTTTGAGGGACTAAAAGTTGAAGAAAATTTTTAGAGGGACTAAAAATAAAATTTGGAATATTTATAGGGACCAGAAACATATTTATCCCTTAAAACTAATATGGAAATAAAAATGATTTTTTTTTTTTTTTTGGTAAACCAAAGGTATCCTCCACGCGCAACTGCAGAGACTAATCCCCTCGAGGTAACTGAGATCCATTTAAGGGGTTGACCTCTCCCAACAAATGCTTCTCCATACGCACCGGCCGGGGATCGAACCCAAGACCAAATGGTTAAGGGGCCCAAGTATCTACCACTTGTGCCACACTATGTTGGTGAAATAAAAATGATTTTACTTAATCTATAATAAAAAAAAAATACTTTGATTTATTTAAAAAAGTTTCATCCAAAGATAATTTGGTAAGTTATAAAACTTAAAAAGAATTTTTTTGTTAAATCATAGGATATGCAACTATATTCATTCTAAAAATAAAACAGAATCACATACTAAAACATATTTCTTCTACGTACAAGAACAAAAAAAAAATTTGATAAATCAACTTTGTTTTTGTTACCCTTTGCTCGCAGCTTCGATGACTCCCGAAACGGTGGTTGCCTATAATAGCTTTCAGATCCGGTACTCAACTCGACGAAATAGCTCGGATGTGGTCGAAGACGGAGCTTTTGAAGGAGATAGTTCGGTAACAAAAAAGAATAGATCTTTTGGGTGATTTTTAACCGATATAAACAGTTGAGGAGATGAAGAAAATGAGGTTCTTTTGGTCAAAGAAGGACTAAATCGCCGGAAAGTGATGACGGAAAGGTTGCGGCGGCGCAGTAAGTTACAGAATGAAAACCTTTAGGGTTACAAAATCAAAAATCTTTTGGGTGATATGGAAGACCTTTAGGGTTAATGAGAGATTTTGGGCTTGGCCCAGTATCTGGTTAGTACAAGGTGGTGTCTACCTAATCCTATGGTGTGAATAGCATTATGTTTACATTTATATTAAATTTAATTTAATGAAACAATTTTTTTTTTCCTTTTTGGTGAATAATAAAAAAAATTCAAATCTATATTTTATGTCACTTAATTTATATGAAAAAATGTATCACTAAATTTTATTATAAATAATAAATTTATTTAAATATTAATTGTTATTGTTAAATTTGAATTGGTTTTTGAATCTTTAACTTAAATTTATATGATCAGAGTAGTTTTGATCTATTGACTTTTATTGCATGTACCAGTTGGTCTCTAAAGTCACGAGATGAAGATTACAGGTCCTAGATCACAAATCCCGTTCTCAACTCCACGAACGCGCCGGAGGGGTGCCGTGAATGTGTTGTGGCGGCTAGGGTTTGAAGTATGGAGAAGAGACATCATATTTGCTTTTTTAATTGATGAGAGAGAAAATAAGTTGGAAAATGAGAAAGCTTAGTTAGTTTCTACATAAAATATTATAAGCTAATATTTACATTTATATATTATTAAAAAAACACCGTTAAAACAAGATAAATTCATAGTACAATTTTGTAAAATAGGATATTATAATTACGGACGAAAGGAATATATGATATGAATTTAAAAAAAAAAAAAACTAAATTAGCCCACCTTAATTGCACAAGAAAAAATTGAATTTGTGATCTTAAGGAGGAGTATACCGTAGGTCTCAAATCAATACTACCAAACCAACTCAAGTGAGTTTAATGATATGCATAAATCATTAAATAAAAAAATATGCATTGTGCATTAGCCCTCTTTACCCACAAAAAAAAATGCCTTAAATCATTTTTTTCCCAAAAATTATAACTTTAAATGAAAAATATTCCGTAAAAAAAATGAAAAATAAAAATCATCCGTGCATGCACGGGTCAACAAACTAGTAATCCTACAAAACCTAATAGCCAAAATATTGCATAATGTATAGCAAAGTATGCATAATCATACATAATCAGTTACTTTTTATTTTTTTTAATAATAATAATGAAATATTGTTAAGTTTAGTAAAAAATGTAGTTAAGTAGTCCCGTGAGCTTAACTCAGTTGGTAGGGATATTGCATTATTAGGTAGGGGGTCCGAGGTTCGAATTTTGATCATCTCACTTATCCACATTAAGGGTGGAATTTTTAACCACTAGGCTACTTGACAAAAAAAAAACAAAAATATAATTAAGTGTTAGAATATATTAAGATATGTATAAATTTTATATTATATTTGTTGAGAAAATATATTTAGATTTGTTTATTTTATTCCCTATAATTAAGGGATTTAGTTTAGATTTAAATTAGTTCACTTGGTTATAAATACCAAGGTCGTCGTACTGTTTTGTTATGTAAATAATGTAAATATGGTATCAGAGTCATGGTATCCACTTTGAAACATAATTCCGCTGCTTTACTTGACTTTTCTCATATAACCCTAGTTGTCATTCTTTTTATTTTGTTCCACCTTTTTATTTTGTATCAACCTAAAGCTTAGTAAGCTTTAGCTTGAGGGGGAGTGTTAGAATATATTAAGATATGTATAAATTTTATATTATATTTGTTGAGAAAATATATTTAGGTTTGTTTGATATATTAGAAATCCCCTAATTATAGGGAATAAAATAAACAAACCTAAATATATTTTCTCAACAAATATAATATAAAATTTATACATATCTTAATATATTCTAACATTAAGATATATGGACGGATTTGGGGAATCCGTCCCCGATTCCCGCCCCGAAGTGTTTTTGCCTCCTAACGGATCCAAATTGACATCTTTAATGTGGATTGTGGAGTAGCTTTATCTACTCTCGGAGTAAACATATCTCTTCTTATAGGTGTGCTAATATTATGAATGATATCTAACAAATCTATTGATCTTTAATTACTAATTGGTATAACACAGGAACTTCGATTGTTGGTAAAGAGTGGGGTAAATCTAAAGGCAAGGAACTTTGAGGAAGAAACAGCATTACATATAGCAATCAGAACCAATCTTCAAGAGATCCAGGGAATATTAATATGTGCTGGAGCAACATTAGAAGTAATAAATGCTCCTGCTCCCACACTTGCAGAAATACTAATATCAAATACCACAATTATGAATAAAGTCGCAATTTATGTATGTCGCTTTAGAAATGGTATATTAGAGGAGCAACGTAACACTTGGTTGATAATTGCGACTCTTGTTGCAACAGCGACCTATCAATCAATACTAAGTCCCCCTGGTGGATTTTATCATGCTGATGGTACTGACAAAAATATGAACACGACTTCATCCAATTCTACTATTTCTTCTAATGCTGGGAAATCAGTCTTATCGAGTATTCATTTCATTGTGTTTTCACATTTGAACATATTTTCCTTTATAGTATCAACTATGGCAATACTTGTTATGACTCCGTGGAGGGGAGTAGGCAGCACTCTAATTTTCTGTCCAGTGGTTTGGCTTGCAGCAAGTTATCTATATTCCATATGGCTGATAACCCCTGACCCTTTCAATTTAGTAACTCATTTGATCTTCGTATCCTTAGTTGGGTTAGTAGTGGTGATTTTAATCACTATATTCATCGTTAAAGTGTTCACTAGACTTCAGCGGCAGCGCATTGCTGATCAAGTGATCGATGGAGCATAGTTAGCATATTGTTGTAATTTGAATTCATTGTCTTTGTTATGTTTTTTTTTTTATAGCATAAACTAGGTATCCTCTGCGTGCAATTTAATCTTTCGAATTTTGGTGCATATCCGAAACAAATTTAGAACCTATGTACATGTCATTGTTTTTGTTCTATGGATTACTTGTATTTGTATGATTTTATTTATATCAAGAATTTCATTTATCTTTAAAAGAAAAAAAAGAATTTCATTTAACTTTTTATTCGGTTGGTTGTTGTGTGTTGATAGTTGTATGAGAAATCCAGATTTGATTTTGCTCGTATTCTTGTATGCACCAAATATGCACAAAATCCGTTGATGTGATTCATATTTTGTTTAATTGCATATTTGGTACCTTTCATTTATTTTAGGTTTCAAATTGATCTCTTATGTTATTAGAGCTGTCAAAATGGGCAAGCCCGAAATGGGCCGACCCGAACAGACCGAATTTTTTCCGTGCTTTTTAGCCCAACCAAATAAAACCCGTTTAAAATATGGGCTAGCCTGAATGGGCTGCGGGCAGCCCTCCACCCAAATAAATTATAAAAAAAAATATATGAGTAGTATGTTACATAGTCAATGTTAACTTTTTTCTAATTTCTAATTGGACCGATCCAATCATATTAAGTCCACATAACACAACATAAGCAATAATACGAAGTACACACATTCACTTTTGGCAATTGATGAACTTAGAAGCATTAGAGTGTTGCTAACAAGACAAATCATTGAAAACTTCATTTTTGAATGTTTATACTTATAAGGCTTAATTAATCTAATAGCCTTAATTAATCTAATGGTCCCTTAAAACTCATTTATACTTATTAGAGCTGTTTTTACTTATAATATTCCCTCCAAGTTCAAACTTGAAACTCAATCTCCAATACATAAATAAACAAATAATATAAATCTTTCTAATTTGTCCACATTCTCATTTTTTTACATTACACTCAACATTGTAACAATTTACTTAAATTTATAGCCACTAACAAAATAGCTTAAACCAGATCTTGCAAAATTCAAGCATAATCAACTACATATATATTCTAAATATGATACGAAGAAAGAGTGAAAACTGAAAACATATAAATTTAGAACAATTTAAACTTAGTTTGTTTGATTTAAAAAAAAAAAAAAAACAGTTTGGTTGTTGTTTGAATGTAGTAGCTATTATAATATTGACTTGAGCTTGAGCTAAGATTAGGCCTAAGATATATTGAAACACCAAAGCATAATGTAAAGAAAAACATATTTCATAACATTTGCATCCAAGGTAACAATTAAGCACTAAGAGTTTTTTCTTAAAAAAAAACTAGCCGGCCCAAAAGTCCAACAGCCCGTACCGGGCCGGGCTCGGGCACTATTTTTTGTAGTCCATATTTTATCTGGGCCTTTCAGTCTGGTCTAATGGAGCCCAAAACTCATATGTGTTGTCCGTTTTGACAGCTCTATATGTTACTAATGTCAATATAAGTTGGTCATTTTCATTAAATTTTATGTTAACATCATCTAACTTTCTGTTATATTTTGAGTTAATATCGTCTAAAACAAC
Organism: Trifolium subterraneum; assembly: GCA_951799995.1. Taxonomy (NCBI): domain Eukaryota; kingdom Viridiplantae; phylum Streptophyta; class Magnoliopsida; order Fabales; family Fabaceae; genus Trifolium; species Trifolium subterraneum. Next base: position 21,682,010 of record OX637464.1, on the reverse strand, counting down.
CACGTGACACCCTCCTAAGTTGTTTGCATGTGAAAATTCGTTAGCCACATGAACGATTTAAACAAGAATTTGACTAAAAGGACTAACTTGAAACTTTTTAAAGTTAAGGGATCAAATTAAAATCTAAAAAAAATATAAGGGACCGAATATGCAACTAAGCCTTAATATTTTTTCATTTAAAATTAATGATGGAATATTTTTTAAAGTTTTAATCGGTGCTAGATAGGGTGTACACAGGTTGGTTTGGAACAAATTTGGCCTAATCTGTTATTCAATCCGTTCAATATTTATTGGGTTTGACTCATCATCAAACCCGCACTTTCACTATCAAATCTGAGCCGAACCAACCCGGTTAATAACGAGTTGGGTTAGGTTCGCGGGTTGTTCATAAAATTAAAAATAAATTTTCATAGAAAAATATCTGTGTTTAAAAATATTCATAATACAATTTAACACAATTGTGACACATTTTTCATAGAAAAAAAATCCATCTTTTAAAAATTTCTAAAAAATTCATAATACAATTTAAGACAATTGTGACACATTATTAGCACTTAAATTAAATAAATAACATTCGTTTTTAGCACATCATTTCCATAATCGGGTTGGATACACAACTAGACGGGTTCAAAAACTCAAATCCAATACCCGAACCAATTACTTGTGGGTATGGTGGATTAGGTCGGGTTATACCCGCAAATGAACGACTTCGGGTAGATAATGAGTCGGATTGGGTCGGCATGTTCGAGGATTGACCCGCACTCTAAAACACCCACCGTGCTAGATGTGAGTCTTTGGCCTTTTGAGGAATTATAACATATGTTGAATCAATTCTAAACTGAACAAAATTCATTCAAGTGGAAGAAGGCGGCCAAGGCTGTAGTTGCTATAGGTGAATCCTCACACATTAAGCTCTGTTTGGAAAGATCAAGAAGCTAGCTTATAGTTTATAAGCTAAAAGCTTTGTTTGTTAACGGTCTTTTTGTCACGAACTTATAACTTATTTTACTAGCTTATAGCTTACTTTCCAGACACTATTGTAATTAGCGTTTGAGCTTATAGCTTTTTGTTGTTTCTTCCACTTTTACGCTTATTATTTAAACTAAAACTCGATTTTACCCTTTATAATTTATTTTAATTTCAAATAAAATTATATGTGTTCAATAAAGCATCACGTTAACACTTGACAAAAAAAAAGCATCATGTTAATACAAACCATCCCATTTTTTTTAATAAAGCATGACTATTGATCAGTACCATTATAATAATTTTAAAAATAAAAATGAATGAAAAAAAAATTAATGATGCTGACTTTCGGAAAGAAAAAAAAATTACGTTGCAAAGTGTTTCAATTATAATATACCCATAGTATTACTGTTTTGTATCAACATAGTTTTTAATTATAATTATACCCTTATTATTATAGTTTTGTACCAAAAAAACAATAATAAACATTCAATATTTACTATTAGTTTTTAGAAAAACCATGACTTTAGAAAATAAAATTCCAACTGATTAAAAATTAGTTTAATAATATAAAAATATATTATATTAGTAAATTTTAATTTTAATTCATGTTAAATACTATTTTGGTATAAATTTTATTATAAATTGAGAATGCCCTTTTATGTCATTTTACTTTTAACATGCTAGTTAACCGCTAATTTTACCAAACATTTCAATTAGCTTATCAGCTATAAGTTATCAGCCATCAACTATCAGCTATAAGTTAGTTTATCAGCTAACCACTATTTTTACCAAGTAGAGCCTAATACACAATTCAAAAGATATACTCCCTCTGTACCTTTTTATAAGATTTAGTTTGTCAAAAAATTTGTTCCTTTATAAGACTCTTTTGCAATTATCAATGACATTAATTAATTTTTTCCAAAGTTACTGTTATTTACTTTACATATTTTTTTGAATAGCATTAAATTCTTTTTTGTAAATGTGTATTCTATTAATTATAGGAAAATCATTATTGAGGGTAAACATGAAAAATCAATATAATTATACAAATTCCCTTTTTTTTAGGAAAAATAACTATTTTGGTAACTGAATGGGTGAAATATTGTCACTTTTGTCCCTAAATGTATCAAAACTACAGACACACCTACTATAGTACCTCATTTGTTAATTTCACAGTTTTTTTTTTTATTAGCAAAATGTATTATAAGGGAGTACAAGGGGTACTCAATCCCTTATAATCAAAGCAAGTTATAATATATATGCTTTAAAGACAAGATAGGGGATCGACATTCCACTCGTAAAAAGAAAAGTAAGAATTATGGCCATGGCGACCGCTAAACCATACCAAAGAAACAAATTTTATATCATCCAAGAGAGAGGCTTCGTTCGGGGTAGCGCCATTGAATACCACATTGTTTCTAAGCTTCCAAATATTCCATGTAGTAGCCAACCAAATCAATTGCCGAATTCTCACCCCCCATTTTTCGTTTTCACCATATCACCAAACAACATAAAGTGACTCCACCCGCCTACATCTGGCGGCATATTCTTTCTGATCCAATTAAACACCGCATCCCACACTCTTTTACTAAAGGGACAAAGAAAAAAGAGATGGGCGCAATCCTCATTGTGTCGAGAACAAAAGATACAAGGCAAATCAAGCGGATTTAGTAAAATACCTCGTTTGTTAAGCGTCATCTTCATAGGTAGTCTTTCTTTTAATAATCGCCATCCGAACACATGAACTTTGGAAGGAACATCATTGTCCCAAAGTTTTTTAATGGCAGCTAGCACGTTAGAATTCACAACCTCAGTATGACTATGTTGTAACAACCAATTATAATAAGATTTGACAGTAAAAAAACCATTTGTGTCAGGCACCCATCGCCATCTATCATGTGTACTTGATTGAAGGGAGAACCCAACTAACAACTCCTTAAGCTCTTCCAATTGTTGTTCTTCACTGACTGATAATGTTTCCTTCCACTCCCAATACCAAATGATACCTTCCCCATGCCCCGCCATCCTATCGGGTATCAACACATCTTGTGAAACCTCTTTTGCATAAAGTTCGGGAAATAAGACACTAAAGGGATGGGTCCCGAACCATTTAAACTTCCAGAAGCCAATATCAGTACCATTCCCGACATGACAACTTAAGTTTAGTTTGAACCAGTCATTAACAGAACCCCTATCTACACCTATGACGTCTTTCCACCAAATCGAATTGTTTGCTCCAACCAAAGACGTAGTCCTCCCCAACAATTGAGTAGGTAAATGATAGTATCAGAAGCGTAGAAAATCTGCCCAGGCTATGTTACTCTCTGTTAAACAACGTCATTTCCATTTACTTAACAATGCCAAATTTAAAAAGTTCAAAATTGTTTACCCCTAATCCGCCTAACTCCTTGGGTAAACAAATTTGATCCCATTTAACCCAACACAATTTTTTATCCTCCACTCCGCCTCCACATAAAAAATTCCTTTGAATCCTTATCAATTGTTTTATAACACAGTGGGGTGCTATGAAAAAAGAAAAGAAATAAAGAGGGAGACTATTCAATACCGAGTTAATGCGAGTAACCCGACCACCATACGATAAATGTCGACTGCTCCAAGAATTTAGCCTTTTTGACATAGCATCCACCACTGGTTTCCACGTCTCTCGTCTGGGAGGATTAGCTCCAACCAGGATACCGAGGAATTTAAATGGAATAGTATCGGATCGGCAAGACAGAAAAGAGGCACCAGCAACTAGTAAATTAGGATCGACATTAAGACCACACAACTTGCTCTTCACAAAATTGATTTTGAGTCCCGACACCAATTCAAAACTTCTCAAAAGAATTTTTATTGTCTAGAGATTGTCCCAACTGCCATTACCCAACAAAATAGTGTCATCTGCAAATTGAAGGATCGGGAACCGAAGACAGTCACTAACACGGTATCTAGGGATGGCAACGGGTGCCCATAGGTACGGGTTTTATACTACACAAACCCGCACCCGAAATTACCACCGAACCCGAACCCAAAGGCTGTTCGGGTGGCAAAACAAAACCCACACCCGTTGGGTTCGGGTTTTACCACCCGAACCCGAAGCAACATATCTACTAAAAGAAAAACTAAAAGAAGAAATGTAATTTTCCATATTCAACCAAAATAAAGTATTAGTAATTTTCCATATTCAACCAAAATGAATTATCAGTAGGCTTAAAAATGAAGTATCAGTAGGCTTAGAAATCAACCAAATTAAACAAATAAGTTTCACCCCACATGATAGAAATTAAATAAATAGTTTGGTTTATTAACTAAGGGGTAATTAAGTAATTTAATATATATAAGCGGGTGTGGTTTCGGGTTTTGGGTGCAGGTTTGATTGATCCCAAACCCGCACCCGTGGGATCGGGTGGCACCCGAACCTGAACCCAAACCCAGTCAACTTGAGTTTTAGCCGTTGACTCGGGTTTAGGTTCGGACGGGGCCCTCGGGTTTGGGCTTAATTGTCATCCCTAAGGGTATCCCTTGAATTTACCAATCTCAACGGCTCTTCTCATCAGCCCTGTCAAACCTTCAGCAGCAATTAAAAAAAGAAAGGGAGATAAGGGGTCACCTTAACGTAAACCTCTACCAACCATGAAATCTTCAGTCGGACTACCGTTGACCAAAATGGACATCGAACTTTGAAAGACACAAACTCTCATCCATTTTAACCACCCTTTCCATTTTAATCATCGAACTTTGAAAAATTCGATGATTAAATTGACTAGTTTTTATGACAATGTTAAATTGACTAGTTAAAAACATATTAGAGAAGCAAAGTTACTAATAAAAACTACACTAATTAATGTATTTGCAATCTCAATACACTCAAAAATCAACGTGACAACGAGTTACACTTTCAAAAATCAAAATAGCAGTTTGCTCTTTTTTTACTCAAATTGAATTTTAGATTTAACTTCCATTTTTATTTTATTTTTTTACAACTTAACATTCATATTTTGTCGTAGGAAATTTTAAATAAATTAAAAACGTGTCAAACAATAAAACCAAGCTCAATGAGTTATTAATATTAAAATTCTAATGCTTAAAAACAAATTGAACTCTTTGGCCGAGTGGTTTGTTTCATGGTATCAGGTCCTGCTTCATCAAGTGGTCTTGAGTTCTACTCCTAGTCAAGCACATGGTTAATCAGGCTCTGATACCATGATTAAGGCCCTTAGAAGAGTCATTCTTTTTTCTTTTTTCTCCATAACTCACATAGAATCAAATACTATTTTTTTCTCTCTTGCATTTTGCTTTTATAGTTATGGAAATAACAATTTGTATTATGAGCAATTTCAACCCAATGATACACAAAAAAAATAAGGACAAACATTATTTTGCTCTAGAGTTCACAAATCATTTATTACCACTTATCAGCCTCAAATCATTTTTTTTTTCAATTAACCTAGTGGCTATAAATTTCACACTGAATAAGTGGAATGACCTACCAATTGAGCTAAGCTCGCGAGAATGCACCAAATCAATTTTATTCGTCAAAAAACAATAATTGAGTTATGTATAAATACATTTGAATTTATGGTCTTCTATTAAACTTAGAAAAATCTGGGCGTCTACGCTCCATATATGCAGTTTTTCCTTCATTTGCTTCTTCAGTGCCATAAAATAATAATGTTGAATTTCCACCCATTTCCTATAATTCAGATAAATTACAAATTAAAGTATATTTACACATATGAACAACAAAGGAAGGGTTAAAAAATAAAAAATAAAATAGTTGGATCAACATCACATTGGTATGAAGGGAAATATAGATTATTGAAATTCATTTTGTATATTCTAAATAATAATATTTCTTGTTTAGAAACTATATAGCATAGAATAGTGATATACCTGAAGTCCGGCGTGCCCGTCATCCACCGCATTAATAGCGGCCTTGAGAACCCGAATTGCAGTTGGGCTGTTTCTGAGTATCTCCCTACACCATTTGATTGTTTCTTTTTCTAAATTCTCTAGCTACATCAATCAAAACGTTACATGAACTATAAGTATGAGCTTGATGTTAATAACATGTGTCATTCTGCTAATGTTTTTTAGTATCACTGTTATATTAAATGATTAGTAAAAAATGTATGACAATTTAATTAGATTTTGAATTCCAAACACAGCCTAAAAGACATTCAGACACGAGAAATAGAAGGCTGACGCAGTTCCAAACAAAGCCTTAAAGGAGAAACTAAAATTACAGTGTTAAAGAGCTTACTGGTACAACAGTATTGATAAGGCCCATTTTCTCGGCTTCGTCAGCAGTATAAAACCTTGTGAGAAACCACATTTCACGCGCTTTTTTCGGACCAACCTGTATAAAGAAGCATGGTTTTTTATCTTTTGGATTGACAATATCAAAATATTACAGCAAACAAAACAGTTTTAATTTAATCCTCACCAAACGCGACATGATAGAACTTCCATAACCAGCATCAAAGCTCCCAACCTTTATAGATACAAAAACAAAAGATGTTACAAAAAAGTAAGGCGCCGCAAATAAAATTTCTCGTCAATAACTAAATTATCTTGTGATTAAATGCTAAAGGAAAATTATTGAAGCACCTTAGGACCGGTTTGGCCGAAAATGGCATTATCTGCTGCAATGGTTAAATCACAAACCATATGTAATATATGCCCTCCTCCAACAGCATACCCTGCAACCTGTTTTAATGTTAGCAAATAATTTGCAGCTGTTGAAGGCTTTTGAGAAAGAAAAAAAAGAGAGATCAAGAATAAAGGTACGAAGAGTGAAAGAGAGTACCATTGCAATTACTGGTTTTGGAAGGCGGCGAATCTGCACCTGTAATAGGAAAAAAGAATGAAGACCGGAGTATAAGAATAAGAAAGAGACAAGTGATGTAGCATCGAAATAAACTGCCATTCATTGGTTTTGGTTGACGTTAAGGGACTAAACTGCTATTTCGTAAATTCGAGGACTAAATTAACCGAGCCTTACAATTTGGATGATGAAAATATGATTTTCTCGAACATTATGCTGGAAAACATAAAAGATTCATGCTCTATCGAAATAAATGCCTCATAAAATCACTGTCATTCACAGAAATAGAAAAATCTGGATAGAATCGATACATACCTGTAAGTCTAACACATTAAGGCTACCAATATTTTCATGATCAGCATAACCATCTTCAGTCCTCAAGGCTTGGTCACCACCACTGCAAAATGCATTTGTTCCCTACATAATCAATATATAGCAATGTTTTAAAACCTGAGCTGGACATCGAACTGACGAGAGTCACGAGACCTCTAAATCATGTCAATCGATTTAAACTGCTTGCACTGAAATGAAATTGCAATTGAACCGAAGTAAAGGCCAGTTCAAGGTTCAACTTGTTGAACTGTCTGGATCGGTTTTGGAAACAATGATTTAACAAGTGAATGGTGAATCAGTTGTATGATAATGACTTGATTAACAAGTTGTAATTAATCCATTTCTTAACTGAACATGCCCTTTAATATATTTTACAAAAACAATAAGAAAAAAGGGTAGTAGCAAAAGAGGGATACCTTTCCAGTGAGAATGATGACACCAATAGAGGGATCATCCCTAGCATCATTGAAAGCACGAATAAGTTCCTTAATCGTGTGAGGACGAAAAGCATTCCTTCTCTCTGGCCTATTTATAGTAATCTGCAACATTGGCAACATTTTCAAAATTGAATAAAAAAAGGCTAAACCCATAGTTCATCAATATTTCTTAAACTTATCTCCAAATTAGATGAAAATTTGTCCCATAAGTCCCTGCTGCTAAAATGTTAAGATTTAACAGGTCGAATATGTCGTGTGACTCATCAATATTTCTTCAATTTAGTCCTCAATTATACAAAATCTATCCTATATTCTGATAATCGAATTGATTTCATATACTTTAGAGATTATCTGTTATTTTTCATATACTTGTTTACAGACAAACTAAGGACTAACTATTTGAATAAACAACTTAATTAAGCAATCATAGCAAAAATGTTTTTAACATAAGTGCTTACTATATATAACTTATTTCTATAACAAAAGATAAAATAAATAAAAATCAAACGTTTTTGCATAAGCTATAAAACTTATGGAAGTAAGCTGAAAACAATGTATAGACATGTCAAATTATTTCTATAACAAAAGATAAAATAAATAAAAATCAAACGTTTTTGCATAAGCTATAAAACTTATGGAAGTAAGCTGAAAACAATGTATAGACATGTCAAATTATTTCTATAATAAAAGATAAAATAAATTCTAAGTATTTCTAAATATAAGTTATAATCGGTTTTCATAAGTTATCAAGAATAGCTTACTCAATTATCGGCTATAAGCTAGCTTTTCAGCCATCACCTAGTTTTTCAACTATCAGCTAGCTTATAGTTTAATTTTACCAAACAAAGCCTAACCAAATTTATGTCATTAGATAAGCTCAAATAAGTCGATTTAAAACAACACTAACTAGTAACTACTATGCATATAATACTTAAGAGTAACCAAATTCATCCAATATTTTACTATATAAAAAAAAAGTGAAATAAAAAGAAAATGAAAAAAGTGAAGAAACCTTAGCAATTCCTTCTTCACCAACAGATTTCTCATAAACAATGTCAGTGAAATCCTTTCCTTGATCATCAGAAGCAACTTTCTTCCAAACAACATCATGAGAGGGAACATCACCATGAACACGTTGGTAGCTATTCTTGGAACTCCCCGAAGTGTGAAACAAGGAAATAAGTTGTTGAGGTGGTGGAGAGGAAATGAGGTGGTTAGTTACAGAGGTTACTCTTCTGATAACGGTTTCAATGTCTTTGTTGTTTTCAGCCATTGGATTGGAACTATGAGCGAGCTATTTCCAACAGTGATTGTTCTTAACCAATGGCGTTGAAGATGATGATGATGATGATGATGATGATGGAGTGAGGTTCCTCATGTGTTTTGTCTTGGTAAGGATGCGGATATATTGGATAAGATAAGCTTAAACAGTGAAACAGATTTCCTACTAATAGATAGTTTAATTCACAGTATTTGCCTATTTGGTGCTCTCTTTTTTACTAAATTAACCTAAATTTTAATTTTAAGGGGCACTATTGGTCTTAATTATAATTAAAAGTCTAATTTCTTATTCCGGGTGACATTGCATAATATATGTATTTCAATTATCCACCTAAGGGTAGAATTACTAGTCACTAGACTACTTGATCAAAATAAAATAAAGGTTTATTATTCAAATTTATATAGCACAATGTAATAGGAAGGAATTAAATATCAATTAATAGTTTATTTTATGTCATTTTACATTTTTGTCCTTTAGAATTGTATTTAAAGGCATTGTGTCTCACATGTTATATAGGAGTAGGGTGGCTCATTTTAACTGGTTATCATGGATTAACCATAACCAAATCCATATCCAATTTTAAAAACCGGTTAATTATATTTTGGTTTTATAACCAAATCCATTATTTTTTTATTTGAATATCCATAACCAATCAATGGATGACCATAACCAAATTTTATGTCCAAATTCCTTAAAGTTCAAATTCAAATCAATTTTTTTTAAACAAAAAATCGAAATTTTTTTTCCAAATAAAATATCGGAAACTTTTTTTTCCAAAAAAAACTCCAGAATTGTTTTTATCTGAAATCGAAATTTTTTCCCCCGAAAAAATCGGGAACATTTTTCCAAGAAAAAATCGAAACTTTTTTCCACGAAAAAATCGGGAACTTTTTTCCGGAAAAAAAAATCAAAACTTTTTCCGGAAAAAGATCGGAAACTTTTTTTTTCCAGAAAAAACTCCCGAAGTATTTTTATCAGAAATCAGAAACTTTTTTCCGGAAAGAAGATCGGATTTTTTTTTTCCAGAAATAACTCCGGAAGTGTTTTTATTTGAAACCGAAACTTTTCTCCGGAAAAAGATTGGAAATTTTTTTTCCAGAAAAAACTCCGAAAGTGTTTTTATTTGAAATCGGGAACTTTTTTCCGAAAAAAATCGAAAGTTTTTACGGAAAAAATCGCAAATTTTTTTCCGGATAAACTCCGGAAGTGTTTTTATCTGAAATTGAAACTTTTCTCCGGGAAAAATCGAAAGTTTTTCCGGAAAAAGTTCGGAAACTTTTTTTTCCAGAAAAAACTTCGAAAGTGTTTTTATCTGTAATCAAAATTTTTTCTCCGAAAAAATCGGGAACTTTTTTTCCGAAAAAAAAATCGAAAATTTTTTTCCGAAAAAAGATTGGAAACATTTTTCCGAAAGAAAGATCGAATAATTTTTGTCCTAAAAAAAATTTCAGAATCGAAAACTGAATTTTTAAAAACTGGAATTTTTACATAAAAACCGATTTTGAAAAAAAAAAACCAGTTATTAAACCAATAACCAGTTTTGAAAAGCAAAAACCGGTTATAAAAGTGGTTATGAACATAACCGGTTTTATAAAAATAAAACCGGTTATGATATTTGGATTTAATATCCGGTTATAATAAATGGTTATGGATTGATTATGGACGGTTATTTTGGATTATCCAAGATGCTCAACCCTATATAGGAGGGGCTGGGCTGCCTCAGTTAGTTGATTTCGTATTATACAAGAAGAAACAGGTTGCTCCACTGGATTCTTGCCCCTTCTCTCTGCCTAACGTCTTTAATACAAAGATAAGTTTCAATTCACTCTTTGAACTCAATTAAACACTAAATAGCAATTCATTTATTCTACAATTTCTTAGTTAGTTAGTTAGATAGATAGATGTTCTTTTCCTGCACGTACAGTCTACAGATTCCATCTTGTTGCTATGAAATTAAGGCTATATATTGTTGGGACTTGGGAATGGGGACCTGATCGTTACCTAATAAAAAAGTTGCGGCCGATGGAACGCCTCTTCAATACGGTGATGGTGAAGGGGGTGTACATGTAAGAACTTCGATGTTCAACTCAATATTTGCGTAGAGTGAGAGGTTTGAGATTACAAATAGACCCTTCTACACGAGAAAGATATATATAATTATATAGTCTCAGTGCAGAGCCAAGGCCAATAATGTGAGAGCGAATTTGGCGTCCTCGACATTAATGGCCGTAGGAATAACGACCGAAAAGCTATAATTGACGGTAAATGTCAATCATTCTAATATCGGCCATTACAGGGGCACTAGCTTATGTGGCCGTTGGGCAGAAACGCGTGGCTTTGGACTAACATGCTATTCTTGACGCCGAGTTGGGCTTAGGCCCAGTTCAGAAGAGGACCAAAGCTTATTATCTTGATTGAGTTTTGTGCTTTCATTTGATCAATTCTTGATTATTATTATGAATGTGAATGATTTACTTCAAAGATGAGAACCACATGATTCATGTGTTTCCATCTATAAATTGTAATTATTTTGTGGAGAGAAGTTACAATATACACAAATATTCCTTCCGTTCCAAATTATATGTCACTTTGAGAAAAATATTTGTACCAAATTATATGTCACTTTACAATATTACTCTCTCTTATTTCAATTCTTTAATTTATCTTTTCTATACCATTAATGAAGGACAATTTTGTAAACTAATTCATGATTTCTCTTTTCCATACAACATTAATTACATTTCTTAATTTGTGTAATTTGTCTAAAGTGACATGTATTGTGGAACGAAGGAGTAGTAATTAGGCAATAAAACTAAAACAAAAAAGATTGATGTCAAATATGGCTACTTGACAAAAAAAAATGTCTCTCATTCTCTGTATAGTCAATAGTATGGTCTTTTGTCTAGTCTTTTGATTAAAATACCCCAAATCATAAATTGTATTAAATTTAAGGACAATATTTCCATCTATATATGCTATCAATCACACGTATAACAATACCTCACACTCAAACAATAACATAGCTAACAAACTTGCCTATAATCACACACTATTATTGACCTCTTGCTAATTGCAGGGCCAGTATATACTAATGAAGAAAAATTCCTATTAAATAGAACTTATATAATAATATACATTATAATTTATCTAACTAGCTAAAATTCCATGATCAACATAAATCATGAGCTGTTTGAATCCGGTTGTTCGGCGGTTTCCCGATTTGGAGACAATCAATTGGTGGAACTGTTGTAGTTTTCAATTCACCATAAGTCTCCCAACAGAATGGATCATAAAGATGATATTTTTCTTGAACAGGTTGTAACTCAACACTTGTTAAAGAAACATCTACACAAGGCAAGCTATCACTGCATGCGAAATGAACCGGCTTAACTGTATATGTTCCCTTTATACCTTCATAATTGATTCCTGTGAGAGACACAGCTGCTGTTTGATTTTTGCAGTTTCTTTTATCGCAGTAGAATTGATCGATTACAATTGGAAATTGAACTTCTGTTACTTGTATATTTGAGAATAGTACTCCTTGTACTGAACCTGATCCACCCTGCATATATAGTTTTTCGGTTAACAATTTTTCATTGCCTTAACAAATTATGCAGAATGCAGTTGATTTTAACTAACACGTTCTCGTGGATGATTCACAATCAGTCATTTAATAGAATTATGGCCGCATCACGATCATTGATATTGCAGAGAATCGCGGTCGATGCGGCCTCAATTTTGATTGCATTACAGTTTCGGCAACATAAAAAACCTTTCTGATCAGCTTGTGGAACAGATATTTTGTCTTATAACCTATAACTTAGGAATATTTTTTACCTGCCATGTTTTGATTCTAACACCATTCATTGTGTTATGCATGTTTACATCCCTAACAGTAATGTTTGAGACACATGCTCTAGTATTATCCTTTCCTAGACCTCCAATACTGATTCCATGCCCCGGTCCACAGTCAACATTGTGTACGTATACGTTTGAGCATCCAGTTTGTATTGAAATACAGTCATCTCCTGCATAATAGTAAAAAAATAAATTAAAAACAACACTTAGCCAACTTGGACTATTAAGGTCATCCTCATAGTTCTAAATTGCAGTCTGCAACGGCATCACAACCGCAATTTCAGCTGCATAAACTGTGTTTTACCTCCATCTAAGTCCTTCATTTTACCGCAATATAAAAGTTTGCATGCATCTAAGCCCTTAAACTAAAATACCATATGTTGTTTCAATAAATGGAAATTAGATAATTTATCCAAATAATGAATTATTACCGCAAGCTAAAGTGCTTTTGTATATCAATACATCTCTGGAGTTTTGTAAGTGAATTCCATCAGTGTTAGGGCTATCACCAGGGGATGATATGGTCACATCATGAACCATGACTCCATTACAGTTGTCAAACTTGAGATGACATTGTGGACTATTTTGAATTGTTATGCCTGTCACTGTTGGATTAATACTCCCATAGAATCTTATTGCCTGTTACAGAAACATAAATTATTTTCATTATGTTCTTAAATCTCTTAAACATAAACCAAATTGGTGTTGAAAAAGGTTTAAAATGTTACTCACAGTTGGTTTGATGCCTGGCATTTTTCCTCCCAATGAACTTTCAATCTAACAAATTGTAAAGGTATAAATGATTAACCTTAGTTGAGCAACAAAATTGCTATATAACTTCAACCGTTAATGAGAAAATCAAAAGCTAGTATTTTAATATTATGCTCGTAAAATCTACTATATACCATTGACATGTCAGATTGAAGGCATGTCCAGTGTCTGACACATGTCAATGTCTAATATCAACTATTACTGGCATAAGTGTTGGTAACACTGTCACATAAGTATCTATGTTTGAAAGTTTATTATGCATTTGCATGTAATATCAACTATCAATGACGGTTGATATTACTTATTCTCTAAAATGAGTTGCTCGCTTTAAAAGAGACAAATTTGCGAAAGTGCGTAGCAGAAATGAAGAGACTAATACCTGCATTGGTGGACTAACAATTGTGTTGTTTGAAGGGAATAAGAGTTTTTCTTGATCATCTAAAGGATCATTATATTGAGTGTCTTGCCACCATACTGAGCCTCTTCCATCAATAATGCCATTTCCTTGAATGGTAAATCCAACGAGTTTTGTAAAGTCCAACCATTGTAACAGTCCTCTGCCCCAAGCATTAGAGTTTGTTGGTGCAATTATGGTCCCATCAACCTGGAATATATTTTTTTTAACCTTATTAGCCTACAACTATATTATCGGTCACTACATAATTTAATACCTAAAGGGACAGTCACGTGTAGAAATTTACAATAATTGTATTAATTGGTAGAAATTTAGTTTACTATTTTAATTAAAAAATGTTCAAATAAAGTTTCCAATAATATTTGGATTATGAACAAACAACAGTGACATGTGGGCTATCATGCTACTTTCTCTATTAGCTGCTACTATTAACACCCCCAGTTTTGCAACTGCATCTAGCTTTATCTAAAATATAATTTTGGCTGGTAAAGATTATCTTGTAGTAGAAAATATAGAGGTGTTAATACTCCAAAAAAGAAAAGTTTCAACATCCTGGTGTAGTAGAAAATGTGGAGGTGTTAGTAGCTAACCCTTTAACAGGAGGTAAATTAAAAAATAAATGTTAGTGGGAGTTATAAGGATGATTTGGTGGCTGATGATAAATGTGTTAGAGAGTGAAGATGAAGAGGTCAGATATTCTGTTCTCACTTTCAGCAAAAAAACTAACAATACTATTAGCTAATTACTAACATTGTCTGTTTTTTTTTTAAAAGAAAGTTACCTGAAAAACGATTCTCGGTTTACAGTATGGGCCCGCGAATACAATGGGCCCCACGTAGAAAGTATAATCTGCTGGAATGAGCATTGTTGATGCCTCTACTTTACATGCTTCTGCCCATGTGGCTTCAAATGCCTGTATTTCATTTCAACCAAAAAATTATAAAGATAAGAAAATATTTCATTTCATCACTATTTTCCTCCTAGTTGTATCTCTTCCATTATATTGAATGAAATGCAATGAGTTCATTTTACTTCAAAAAAAAAATATTGTACCAATGTGAATGTAATGTAAAATAAGGTCTTTTTTTTAATCAAAAGACATATATAATTATTATAGGTGTAAGAGAAATATATTTTGACAATTAGATGTAACCATAAGTTATCAATAGTAAATCATAAATAAATGTAATTTGTTTAAGTAATTATGTGAATATTAAATAATCAATCTTGAGGTTTTTCATTTTATAACTCTCCAACTCCTTAAAGAAAATGAATTTGATTGATTTAAAATTTAGCTCTAAAGTTCAGTCGAGAGTTAAGTAAAGTGTTATACTAAGTATTATTTGCAATTATCCACATTTGTTAAGAAAATTATTAAGTATATTAATTTCTATGATAGAATGAGGTTCACGGCTTGACCAAAAAAAAAAAAAAAAGAATGAGGTTTACGGATTATAAATAAATAATGAGGATCACGGACAAAAGAAATTCTTATTCATAAATCAGTGGAGTAATAAGATACAATAAATAATATTTGATTAATATTTTAAAATAACAAATATTTTGAAACCTTATTGTTGATATATGAGACAAACATAGTGCACATATGAGTGCTATAGGAATTAAATTACTATTGGAATCGTGACCTAACTGTCTTAACGAGAATCATTTCACAAATACTAAGGTCCCATCTCTTTGGTTTATTCTAATAGTGTTTTTTTTCAGTTATTGTATTTTCTCTCATTACTTAGCTTTCAATGAATGTCATTGTGAACTTTATTTAACGGCATATATTACCAACATGAGAGCTACATTCCAAACTTTATTTATGCTCCTAATTGCGTAGTACTAATATTTTTTTGGGTACATACTTAGTACTATTATTATTTTACCATAAACTTAGGTAGCTAAACCCAAATGATTACTTGCTAAACAAAATATTCCAAACACGGACGGCACTACCAAAACCAAATATTTAAGAAATTCATAAACCAATATTAATAATTGTGTCAATATTATTAAAATTTGTAATGAAAGTTTAATTTTGAAGATTAATATATAAATGACAACACAATTATAATTGTGTCACTTTCCTTTTACTAGTAATTTCCTTAAAATTCTAGAATTTTCAAGTAAACTTGTAATGAAAAATGACAATGTTTTAAAAACCAACTCGACAAAACAACTTGTTAAACTACAATTTACAATTTGGTTATTTGAGCATTTTAATTGCATTTTCATATCATGTTGAATGATTTGAAGCAGTTAAACCACAGCTTAATGGTTCTCTGGTTTGATGTCTGATTCAATTTTTAAAACTATTGAAAAATAATTTAAACAATTCGTCGAGTATAATGAGATATTCAAATTTTTATTTACCTTTGTATCATCACTTTTTCCATCTCCTTTAGCACCAAAATCTAGCACATTGAAAGTGGTAGAGGACCCACCAATTTTAGTTTGTGGTGGTGAAGTTGAAGGGCTATCATCTTGTGGTGGTGGTGGTAGAATAGGTGAGGGTGAAGGAGTACTTTTTTGTGGTGGAGAAACCTTAGATTTTGTTCCTCCTCCACCATTATGGTTATGTCCATTACCATGACTCTTTCCTTTCTTTTTCAATAAAGAAGCTAACTCTTCTCTATTATGCCTCCAATGCTTCCCTCTTCTTGCAATGCACTCTTCAAAATTTGAAGACAAAATAATAATTGCAATGAGAAGCATGTATGTGAAACCCTTTAAACTAAAACCACTCATTTTTAGTAGTTTATGTGGAAATATGAAAGAGGGAGAAAAGAGAGAAATTGAGAGGTTGTTTGTGTTGTGTTGCTAAAAATATAAGTGACGGTTATGTGTTTATATAATGAGAAAACTTTTTTTTTTGAAGATCAATAATAATAATAAACAAATTGTTTTATGTAAAAATACTACTAGTAGTACAATATATTCTTGATAATGCCAAGCATTAATGATTTCATTCTTTTTCATCCTCTCATCTTTCATTAAATTAGTTACTAGTTTTTACTTTTTGTGAATTTTGGTTAGAATTTTTAATTTATTTAGTGAACAAAAGTGGGGCTGCTATTCTCTTGTTGCCACATATCAAAAGTCATTACATGTGACCAAACTAAGCGACAGTTGGGGGCTACTATTCTTTTTTACTACCATATTATTATCTTATTCTATTGGTTGAATTCATATAGGCCAAATCTACATGCTGTCTTTTCCAACTTTCTTTTCTTTTCCAAGCAGGTTTCAAAATGTGGTGTAAATCATCAATTGGTATCAGAATATTGTGATTCCCGCATAATATGATTTCGGTTGCTAAAGTTGTCTATTTAGAAGATAGTTTAATCTATCCAAAAGCGTTTAAATGAGATTGTGCGGATTTCTTCTAATATAACCAAAGTTTTGGGTTGAATTTATGGCTTGGACATGTCGCAGTGTTAAAAAGAAATTGTCATTCATTTGAGTCCTACAAGACATGAGAGATTAGATTAATCTCTGCAGTTGTGCGTAGAGAATACCTAATTTATGCCGGAAAAAGAAGAAGATAGTATAATCTTGGCAAAAAAAAACAATTAGTTGTCATGTTGTCAAATTCAGAATTAATCTTATAGCTAGGTTAAAGAGTTAAATTTATGGAGATACTTTGAAGTTAGTTTTTGGATCAAAGATTTTAATTAGTGTTAATAAAAAAAATTGTGATTTATATTGGGGAAAAACTCTAACCAAAATTTGCAAGGACTAAAATCAAAATTATTTTTACAATTTTCAATAATTCGTTTTTTAATGAATTTCATTCTTGTGTTCAATTGTTTAATTACATACCTAAATTTTATTTTATTTTTGAAAATATAAGAGGTATGCATGATCTGTTATGTGCATCACATATTTCTGTTATACTTGCTTCCTTTATATTATGTCAAATAACCGATTATCCCAAAAGCTTAAGCTGTTAGGAAGAGTTATATCAATGGTTTTATATTATTTCTAACACGCCCCCTCACGCAAGAGCCCACTTGGGCTTGAAGCGTGGATAATGTATAGGCCCACCTACCATATGCTTAAATTCCACTTTTTAATTAGAAAGTGAGGGGAGCGGGAATCGAACTCTAGACCACTTAGTCATAGAGGCTCTGATACCATGTCAAATAATCGATTATCCCAAAAGCTTAAGCTGTTAGAAAGAGTTATATCAATGGTTTTATATTATTTCTAACATATTAGATTGTGCATCAAAAGAATAAAAAACTTGTCCTAGTATTAGTAAAATGATAAATCAAGATTTGGTACTAGAAAATTGGAAATTGTAAATCCACGTGAGTGAGGCTAGTGTTAAGAGCACACTAATTAACTATGACAACTTTTATAATCATGTGAAATCTTCACGAGACAAGATTTTGGTCACAAAGAAACCCCTTTGATCTTTACTCTTTAGTGTGGTTGTCGCAGGTGTTCAGTTTTGAGTATTCAAAGAGAGGTTTTTGAGATTGATTACACTGTGGATGCATATTTTATTTTCTTTTTCAGTATATTCAAAGAGAGGTTTTTGAGAAACTTTGTTCTCGCCCATTGATTGAGCATGTTAACATGATTATATGCTAGACAACATTTTAATTACGGTGCATATATATGAATTTATGAATAAAAACAAAAGACAAAGTACGATATTATGCCACTCTTGGAGTACATTTCTGTGCATAAAGGTTCTCAAATCTATTGAGGCCCCCTAAAATAGGAAAAAGTGAAATTCTTCAAAGAAAACAAAGGTTCACGGAATACAAACTATCAACAAATTTCAACTTATTTCATCATATGTCAAAATCCCAATGTAAGTAGGGAATGCATCTTGTTGATTATGAGACAATACTTTATGTTGCTTCTCAATTTATAATATATTTTGTTTGAGGGATTTTTTGAAATAATGTAATATCATATTCATATTTTTAAAATGAGAATTTTTTGAAATATTTTGTCAAAAGTTAAATTGAGAAATTTCAAATACAACATAAAATTTAAGAGTTTGAAAGGAAAAAAAATTCAAGTAGAGAAAGGTTCAGATCTTAGAAATTGAGAAAGTTTTCACTACCCTGCTTGAATATAAGGTTCAGATCTTAGATATTTGGGGTATTCACATTGGAGACAATGCAAGGGGGAAGTTCATCTACTTTGGATCTTCAAGTTTATACTTCAATATTTCTTTGTATGATTTGTTAAAATTTTCTTGGGTTAGGATTAAATGTAGTTTATTTATGAATCTTATTTAAACATTTAGTCTAGTTGATTATATACAATCTTATTTTTAGTATATCGATTTTTACTACTAATATTTTTGGAGTAAACCACCAAATTAGTATTAATATTGTAGAGTGCTCGCATATATATATATATATATATATATATATATATATATATATATATATATATATATATATATATGCATATATTATTTTTTTTGATGAAATATATATGTATATATTAAAAAAAATTCTGACTCTATTGAATTGTCGGGGTAGATTTATATTTAATCACTTATTATCAATTAAGATTTATATTTTAATAATTTACAATTAATTTGGTCCTTTTCGTAAAAAAATAATTTAATTTGGTCCTTAATATTTAATCATTTATTATCAATTTAATCCTAAAAACCGTTTACATGGATTAATATGAATAATATTTGATAGAATTAGAAACCTTTATAAATCATTCATAATTTAATGGATTTAGAAATTAGTATCTAATAAATCATAGATGTGTTAAACCAAAAGTAGTTTCACGATAGTTACTCCGAAGTTTTGATGATGACAATATATATAAGAAAACAATTTGAGAAATTAATGTATGTTCAAGTATGTAAGACCTCAAATAAATATGCTAGTTTTTATAGTAGTTACATGCAACTAAGAACATACTAAATGCGCTTTGAAAAAAGACGTTGAAGGTCTAGTCAACTCTGGCAACCAACAAAATCTGAAGAACTCTGACAATCTAGTCAACTCTGATGTCCAACAAGTTCTCAAGATAAGTGAGTTTGGAAGCAGAGAGAGCTTTTAAGTAAGAAAGCCTATGAAGAAATTCAACAAAACCAACACTTTGAACAAGACATTCAAGAAAGAATCAAGATTGTCATATGAAGATCAACCAATCAAGAAATGATGTATGAAGTTGAAGCGCGAGACTCTGAAGAAGATCAAGCTTCAACAAGATTCTGAAGGGACATTGACACATATTGTACTTCTCCAAGAGCCTGCACCCAGGACTGACAACTTTTGTCCTATTGCTCTAGAATCTCAACATCATTGACCTGCTCCAATCACTTGTCTTTGTTGCATTAAATATGATTAGCAAGCATGCTCACTGTCATCGATGTAGATTGGATTTCCAAGAAGCTTCAATGGATCTTTTCTGTACTACAAAGAATTATTCTAAGGGAATTGATCTAATCAAATGAAGAAAGAACTTCAAGGTTCTTATTTTCTTTCCAATGGATCTATCCAATCTGGCAACGATCTTCATTAACATTCTATCGAAATTATTGGCCAACAGGATGAGACGAGTGTTAGGGAAATTGATATCTACTTGTCAATCGGCGTTTCTTCCGCAAAGACAAATTTTGGATGGGGTTTTGGTATTAAATGAAATCATTGATCTAGCTAAAAGAAGAAAGGATGGTTGTCTATTATTTAAGGTTGATTTTGAACGAGCATATGATACAATTAGTTGGGGCTTTTTGGAAAAATTGATGGCTAAAATGGGTTTTCCCGAGGTTTGGCTAAAGTGGGTGAGAGCATGTATCTTTGAAAGCTCGATGTCTGTTCTAGTTAATGGTAGTCCTACTGCTGATTTCAATGTTGGAAGAGGATTACGACAAGGCGACCCGTTGTCCCCTTTCTTATTCTTGACTTTTGCTGAAGGTTTAACTGGATTGATGAGAAAAGTCGTGGAGTTAGGGAAATTTAAGGGGTATTGTCTTAATAGTAATATTCAATTTCAGATTCTTCAATTCACAGACGATACTATTTTGATGGGAGAAGGTATTTGGCACAATATCCGGATCATTAAAACTTTACTTCGTAGCTTTGAGCTAGTGCCAGGTCTCAAGATCAACTTTGTGAAGAGTAAGCTTTATGGTCTTAACGTCGATTCTTGGTTATTGGAAGCAGGATTTGCGTTTCTATCTTGTCGTTCAGAAGTCATTCCCTTTAAATTCTTGGGAATTCCAATTGGGGCAATTCCTAGAAGGAAAGCGACATGGAAACCAGTGGTGGATGCTATGATTAATAGACTAAATTCTTGGAGAACTAGACAATTATCTTATGGTGGACGGATCACTCTCATAAATTCGGTATTGGCTAGCCTCCCTCTTTATTTCTTCTCGTTTTTTAAGGCTCCCTGTTGTGTCATAAAACAGTTGGTGAGGATCCAAAGGAATTTTTTATGGGGAGGTGGTATAGATGATAAGAAATTGTGCTGGGTTAAATGGAACCAAATTTGTTTACCTAAGGAGAGTGGTGGTCTAGGGGTAAAGAATCTAGAAGTGTTTAATCTGGCGTTACTAAGCAAATGGAAATGGCAGTTATTATCTGATGGAGACGCTGTTGGGAACAAAATCCTTATTTGATGTTTTAAAGATAACAAACATATAAATTAAATTATAATCTTGATTATCTTGTTATCTACTAATGTGTTTTGTGAGAATTGTTTCAACGATAACGTTATGGTCTGACAACGATAACGCATTTGATGAGGAACACATAACACAAGTATATCATGTATGAAATACGTAGCAACAAGAATCAATGGAAACAAAAGTCTTGGCTTAAATGATGAAAAGTTACACATGGAAATATTCCTTCTTGTCTTACTAAATGAAGTAACATTTTAAGGAAACATAAATGATGTATTTATGCCAAACATGACATAAATAAGTCCATGGGTCAAGTCTTTATTGTACTTTAGTTGTCAAGGCCTTATCATGCAAACAAAAGGAATTTGAATCAATGAAAATGATGTTTCCACGTAAAACACCTTACTACAAGAAGATATTTGCATCACATGGAAATAGATATTGTGGACAAGCAATGAGCACATCCTTCCTTATGTGAAAAGGACAAGAGTCATCAAACATGCTACATAGTTTGGTCCCCTCATGAGAAGACAAAGGCTCCTCTAATTCTTTCCACTTGCTGATGCATTGTCATCACAAAATTCAAATTGATTCTCTCATATGGACAACATAGAAGCCACGTAAAAGTTCTAATTCTTTCCACTTGCTGATGTATTGTCATAATAAATTCAAATTGATTCTCTCATATGGACAAGATAGAAGCCACGTAAAAGCTTCAAAAGCCATGCAAAGCATTACATCAGTTTTTCAACAGACGGTAATGCACAAGTGAACTGACGATAACACACTATTCACAGAACATGGCACACAGATTACAACGTATCTTTGACAGATTTTGAATTTCAAAATCTCTCTCATACGCTCCTCCTTAGCTATTCAAAGGTCTATAAATACCAAGGAGCTACATGAAGAAAAACTTAAGAGCTTACACAAAGATTTAATCATATACATTGTTGAAGCAAAAATCAACAAAGTTCCAAACTCTTCAAAAGCAAGCTATTCACAAAGTTATCAAACTTACATTGTATACACGCTTGTTATCTTATCAATCTCTTATATGAGTTGATGCTCACAAATTTCCAAACACTTTGTAACCTCTCAAATCTATCTTTTAGGTTAGATTGAGTGATTGTAAGGAAGTCTTTTCTAGTAAAGAAAAGAATTGTGAGGAAGTCCTTTTCAGTTAGGAAAATCAGTTTGTAAAAGTCTTTTCGAGTGAAGAAAAGCAGATTATATTTTGATCAAGGGTTGATCAAAAGTTGGTGCCAAGCAGAAGGTTCTGATCTGAGCATTTTAGTGGATAATCTCACAAGGTTGTGAGGACTGGACTAGCCCAAGTTTGGGCGAACCAAGATAACTTCTGGGTGTTGTATTTTCTCTAAACTCTTAATCTCTTATAATACAACTCAACTAAAACCAACTAAATATTTCCAGAGTTCTCTGGTCCTTCACTTATATCTTTGCAATCATTATTGTCTTAACATTATTTCTTTGATTACTTGTTAACTAACCCATAAAAGAAATATTGTGTTAAGTTATTATTTATAAAAATAATTTTAAAAAGGGTCACAATTTAAACCCCCCCTTTCTTGTGACATTTATTGCTACTTCAGACGCAATATGGGTTGATTTGTTACGTTTCAGTTATAGTCATTTATCTACTCAAATGTTAGGCAGGGATACTCATCTAACCGGAGCTAAGCACTCGATCTAGTGGAAGGACTTAGTAAGTTTGGGTAGAGGTTTTGAGGCTGACTGGTTTAAGCAACATATCAGATGTCGCGTTGGTAATGGCCGAGACATTGGTTTTTGAAATTTCAAATGGTTTGGGAGTCAGGCTTTTAAAGACTTATTTCCTACTCTCTTTGCTAAAGAGACTAACCACGAAGTTCTCATAGCAGGGAGGATGCAAGGAAATGGCAGAAATCTTGTGTGGTCCTGGCAATGGGTTGAACATCTATCCGCGGACGAAGAACAACAATTGGGAGAGTTAAAGGAGTTATTGGTGGGTTTTTCTTTATCCCCGAACAACCCTGATAATTGGCGATGGGTTTTATGAATTTTAATGTTCTGTCTGCCATTAAACAACTTTGGAAGAATGATGTACCGTCCAAAGTTTTGGTATTTGGTGGCGGTTCCTGTTAGACAGATTACCTACGAAAGAGGCACTCAATCATAGAGGTATTTTGCTCAATTTACACGATATATCGTGTATCTTTTGTTTATAGCATTTTGAGGATAGTACCCATCTCTTTTTTCTTTGCGTATTCAGCAAAAGAGTGTGGGAAGAGGTGTATAAGTGGATAGGGATGAGTTTACCTACAGGTTTAGCAGGGATTATTCACTTTTCGATGTTTGGTGATATGATTAAAACGAAAAAAGGTGGGCGTGTCCGACAATTGATTTGGCTGGCCACTACTTGGAATATTTGGAAACATCGAAATAGTGTTATTTTCAACGGTGTTATACCAAATGTTTCTTCTCTTGTGGATGTGATTAAATTTAGCTCTTGGGTTTGGTATAGTAGTAGGTATGGGCATCAGTCTAATGTATCTTTTACGGCTTGGTGTTTAGAACCTCTAATATGTATTCAAAGCACATTATAATTTGCTTTGTGTTGTAAGGGATTGAGTACCCCTTGTACTCCTTTATAATAATAATATTTTGCTTATAAAAAAAAACGGCTCTAACCACTTCTCCAATTTGTATGGAACCCTGAGAAACTTTGAAGACTAACAAAATTACACGATATACAAACTCTCAAGATCATATCCCTCTGTAAATCTTGTAACACTTAGATAGTTTCTTAGAAACTCGGTATCATAGAAAATCTAAGTGACTGCACTTATAAGGCAAATAATTGTAAGCTTCCCACTCTTTAGGAGTCTGAAGTTTAAGTAGCAGAAACAATCTTTGTAACTCTGATTGTAAAAAGTCTTTAACTTGTAAGGCAAATAAGTCCCTTGGTTAGTAGTACATCGAGCAAGGAAGTCTCAAGATCAGTAGTATCTTGAACAAGGAAATTAGTTTTTTGGTCAGTAATACCTTGTGCAAGTAAGTCTTGTGATCAGTAGTATCTTGAGCAAGGGAGTCTTGAACTTGGTATCTAAGCAATTATAATCAGTGCGATTATAGTGTTTGTCTTTCTTTTTCTATGCTCCTTAACTTGTGTTTTATTCGATTGTTTTATTTTTGAGAGAAGTTTTAGAAAAGAAAACACAATTCAAACTCCTATTTTCTTGTCTTTTTCTCACCTTGAAGACAAATTTGGTGGTTTAGTAAATATTTGCTATACATTGCAAAATATATAACTCTAGCTACCTATTGAAACCAAAAGGCATGCCGTCAAGTGAATTACACGGAATTGGATTAGGTGCAGTCGATTTATTACTGCAGTCGTTTTACAGCCGTCCGATCACGATCAGACGGTTTAAACAAATGCAATTGATAAATACATTTTTAAATCATAACCGTCCGATCTTAATCGGACAGCTATAAATAGGGTGACTGCACGACTGCACCGAAATTCCGACTGCATGGAATCCTGGTCTGAATTACACTACCACAATTCTAGCTAGCCAACACAAGTTATGTCATACAATTGACATTGAAACCAACTTATAATTAAGTCGACTAATTAAGACTAATCCTATGACTCAAAATTAATTTTCATTCAATTTAAATTTTGAATCCATTAGGTAATTTACGATTAGATTAATTAAACATCAATAATTGTAATTTCAAAAGAACGCATAACCACAAGGATGAGGAAGAAAATCCTTCCAAATGTAAGAAATTATTATCAATAAATTGACAACTTCAAATTAATAAATAATAATCATATAGAGTCTTTTAAATTCAATATAACAAAAAAGAACAATATAAAAATGAATTTCTATTAGTGGTTAAACAATTATAATAATCATCTTGTAAAAATAGTATTGTATATGTACTCACAGACAACTCAACCTCTCTAAATTATATATGTGGTGATAGTGATTGGCACGAGGTGGTTAAGAATCATCAAACATCAAATATGGATTTTTGTTATTACTTGATAATCACTTTTCAATAGTGTTTATCATCTGTGACTTCCTTCATCTTTTCCATAAGTCCCTTTCCCACCTATGCTTCCAAGTTCCAATAATCATCACCTTCTTCATCCTCACTCGTGACCATAATTGGCCAATAATAAATAAATCCTTCTAAAAATAATTAGTTGATTACAATGTCAATTTAAATTTTGTTTCACTATAAATCAATAACAAATCATTGTAACATGTTTAGACAAAAAAAAAAAAAATCATCTTAGCATGTGTTTGGTTTTTATAATAAACATGGCGATCGACACCGCACGTTTACTAACAATATCACGACAATTTGTCTTGTCCGTAAATGTTGCCACCTAAGATTCTTCCTTTTCTTGTATTTTTTTTTTGACTAAATACCATTTTCCTAATATATATATAATCATATTCATTTCCTGTTACTTTCGTAAATATACATTTTATATTCTTTGTGGTGGAAACTCGAAAGCAGACATGTTATCATGAACTCACAACACTCAACTGATCTGTTATATTTTGTCTAAAAAGAAACATTGTTTTTAACTATGTCCAAACAGAATTTGGATCCTCCATTGTAATTTCTTTGGATTGTTCTCAAGTGAAATTTCAACCATTTAATATAAGAGAGAAAATAAAAATAAAAATATAAAAAAATAGAAGATGTCTTTTAAAACATGAGAACAATTCGTAAATATCATTCCTACATTACATACTTATAGCTAGTAATAAAATACTATTATTATTTTTCATTATAATTATCATATAAATATGGATATATCATATTGATAATTCAAAATTAAAAATGGAAAAGTACTCATGTGTCCCTAGGATGTCTCTCACGAGCAGAATAATAATTATTTTAATGTGGGTGTGTGTATGTATATATAAGGTGATCAAACTTTTGAGACAGTAGGTTTTTTGGGCTAGCTAGTGGTCCAAAAAAAAATTCAGAGAGTTTGAAATACAAGAAATATATAGAAGCATATTTATGTATCATTTTTAATATGTAAGGGTCTGCACCATGTTATTATTTTTATATTATATTAATGATTGAGCATACAAAATTTCATATAAAATGGAAATTTGTACCTATTTATTTTGAAATTTGGAGGACTCTTTTTGAGTCTATGATGGTCTCTAAATATGTTGATATTTGAATTTTTTTTGTATCTGGTTGATCTCTACCGCGTTGGTGTTGACTGTTTGGAGGCAGTCTGCGAGCTGAGACTCATCTGTCTAGGTTCTCAGTCTACCGGTGTTCCGTCAACTTTTGACTCAAGGAACTGTATTTTGGATTCTGATGGGTCTCGCTTTTGATTCGAGATCGGGAGTTAGTGTCTAGTGACATCTCTATGGGACGGGTTAATGTCTACTCTGGTAGTCTGAAAACTGTGGAGTGTCTTTCTAAGAATGAGATTAGAAGTAGACTTCTCTTTAGGCAGTGTTTGTTTTGATATTTTCATTGGTGTTCCGCTTATATAAAGCGTCTCTGTTTTGTAGCTCCCTTTTTTATGGGTCTATGTTCGTCGATCATGTGCAAATACCAGATTAATAATAATAATAATAATATATTTGTTGCTAAAAAAAAAAGTTACATAATTTATAAAATGTTTTTTATTCATTCATTTCAAGTTATTAGATGAAGTAATTAATTCATTAAAATTTGTTGATCTAAACATTAAATTTTACAATTGTATTGAAGAAATAAAATGTTCAGGAAAAAACTTCAAAAATTTGGTTCAATAGTAAAAAAACAGATCTTAATTTTAGATGATCCTGAATTCAAACTCAAACAAAAAAAAAATTCATAAATGAAGTTATTAAATGGAATAACTTTACTAGCTTCCTTGGCCACAAGAAATTGGCATGTACACTTATCAATTATTTTTTATGACAAGAAGTACACTTATCAATTTGGTACATAAATTAATGTTATTTATTTTTTATTTGTTTGCAATGTTTGGTACCAACAAACAATTAATGAAAAAAAGGAGCACCACACATCCTTGTTAAGCCGTCTTTTTGTGTGTTACGTGCTCGTGAACTATCAACTCTACACTCGTGAACTTCATCAATACATTGCCTTTGCTTCCCATCCATTATTTATGTGATTATGTTTCAAGCAACCAAATAAATATTTCATTTAAGCTTAGCTAGAATCATCCATTCAACCACCAAACAATTTGTTAGATTAGATTCCTTCTTAAACTTTTTGTCTCTTGTAATTAATTTCCCCAAACAAGAAATTGATTTTATTATATATTAGGAGTATGGACCTAGATTCTGTCAGCATTGAATCAAAATCATTTGATTAAGATTAGACAGCTTAGATTTAACATCAGAATTTTAAATATTTTAAAAAATCAATACTGCATTTATATTTAAGTTGTCTGATTTTAATTAAACGGTATGTATTGACTGCACCATGACTGCATGATAACTTACTGCCTACCATCCATTTCCATAGACGTATACATCTCCTATTAAGAATTTTGTATTATATATTACATACCATGTAACAACAATATTATATCGGTCTCGGTGAAATTTAACTGGAATCTTGAAAATAATATTTCAAGTTCGAATTTCATGAATGAATACAATATGATTGTGGTGGACCTCATTATAGGGGGAATCAATCAGATTTTTCGATAAAAATTAGTTATCGATAAAAGTTGATGCATTCACATTTTTATAATGATTATGGTGTGTATAAAGTAAATTTTTTAATTAATATAAAATACACTGTGGAACCCGTTAATTGTGGGGGTCACATTTTCATTTTATGACCCAATTGCTATCATATTCAATTGAAAAAATTAAAAGGCAAACTAATTATTTTAGATTTATGTTAGGATTATTGATATGCATTACCAACTTGATTTTTGTTTTCTGGTGACAAACTAAGATAATAATTATGGGATTGGGAAAGGCTTATAATATGACAAACTGTTGCCAGTACCAATCATAGTACGTATGATATGATACCATTTTTCAACTAGAGCTTCTACTTAATCTTCTTTTGTTTCTTTTTTGTTGCCTAAGATCTTTTTAAGAGCTTTATTTAAATGTTTTTAAAATTTTAAAATGGCATGTTGCAAATGTTTTGGTGAGTGTACGTCTTATAAACAATTACTTAATTATGTTTGATGCTAAGTAATTTGGAATATGTTTACCTCATAAGCTTGTTTGTTGCAGAATGCAACTTAAATTTTCAACTCAACAAAAAAGTTACTATCTATTCTGTCAAAAATAAAAAATAAAAGTTACTATTTATTTATTTTTTGGACTAAATAAAAGTACTTTTTGGGTTAAATATAGATGTTTAATATTCGGGGAGACCAAATTGTAAAAAAAAAAAATTCAGAAATTAAACCCACCTAAACTTTTTGTAACCAAAAAACCATTGATGTTTATAATAAGACAAAATATCTCTCTCCTAACAAACTAACTATACAAGCATTTGACTATAAAATAATTTCGTAGAAATTAAAGTAAATACATATATTTTGATAATTTTATTAAAATCATATAATATGCTTGGAATAGGAGAAAGCAAACCAAAAAAAAAAAGTGTAACAAATACACACTTCGTGAAACTTAGAGATGAAGAAAGTGATTATGCTTTTCAACAAACAATTCAATTCTTCATTAATCGCCTCAATAATGAATGCAAATGCTTGTAAAATTGTGCTACTATGTTGGTAGTGCTATTTTTAGCTAGTCACAACTTTTTATTCACGGATATTTCCAGAAATTGAAACTGACAATATATAAATAAAAAATTATAAAAAAATAAAATTCACATGAATTCACAATTAACTATTTAGATGCAATCTGACTTAGAAGTTTTCCTATTTTGTTTCCATGATATATATTGTTGTTATATAGTTTGTGGTGCATGTGAATTTTTAGTTGATATTGTCCATGTGAGTGATCTCAAGTTTGTATTAAATTTAATCTATAATTAAATTATTCAAAAGCTAAAAACAAAGTGTTTTTGTCTTTATAGTTTTGTTTTATATCTCATTGTCATTGCCACTCCATATATGTTGGTAATGAAATACAAAAATCCATGTTAGCAATATCAATATGTAAGTACTCACGGATCACTTTGAAACCCTTAAAGCTTTTTGCTTCACCAAACAATTTCATTGGAGGAAAATGAAGAGACCTTTATCTATTACTTCTTGGCCTATAATGAAGTTCATCAATGACCCTTATCCCACGGCTGAAAATTAGAGACACACATTATATAACCACCTCATTTTTGGCTATGATTGATTACTATACACTATACTCTTCCATGTGCTCTTTTGGTTTATGCTACTTTGGAATGTTCATTTTCATCACACATTCCATAATAAGTAATATATGATAGGAAATATATATTTAAGTAGCAATCTTTGAATTGATGAATATCTAGAAAGCGGCTCTAGAGAAATTCTTGAGTGAGTCCTCTCGAGAGTATTATATTAAATAGTTAGGTAATGATTCACTCAAAAATTTATTTTCGATAACATGTGACTCAACAAATTTTACATAAATTATATTACCATTTTAGATAACAAGCGATCCACCACTTTTAAATACATTTTCAGTCATTATTTCATTTAATGTGAGACTTCTCAAAATAGTGATATATTACATTTTAAACAAACGGCAAAACAAAGCATTCTTCTAAGAATAAAATTTTAAAAGAATTGGTATCACTAGCTAGTTTAATATCAATGTAGTATCATATTATAGATTCCTAAGTCTTGAAGACTTAATTTTTGTGTTGTTAATCAACATTTCATAAACATGTGACATATTTCTTTTTGCTCAACATGTCAATTTAAGTTGTTTAATTCATAGCTCTATAAAGGGAAAAGCAGACCATAAGTTTTAAAAGATAAATGTCTATCACAAGAAAAACTTACCAAAATAATGAAATTAAGTATAAGAAAAATTGACCAAAATAATGAAACATAGCTCGTGATGATTTGCTTTCCTACAACCTGGACAAACATATGGTAAATTGAGAGAATGAAATAAGATGGTCCAAAAAGCAAAAAAGAAAGCCCAAAATTGGTATTCAGAAAAACTATGTGATAGACACCTGTTAGATAACAAATACACAAATCTGAACCCTCTTACATCCACACATGGAATGTATATTTTCTTTTGTCTTTATTGTCATGTCTATCCAATTTATAATTATAGTAAAAATCCAAAGATACTATTCTTTTTATTGGCTAATGTAATAGTTAGTTTGTTTTGAAGAGTGCTCATTAAAAAAGATAAAGGATTAAAACGGAACAAAAAACATAAGGGATCAAAATGTTACAAATAATAAGATAAAGGACCTTTAATGTAATTTTGCCTTTAATTAATTACAAATATATTTTGTGTTGATAAAGGTAGAAATGAAGATCGAGACGAGAGGGTGGTGATTGGTGCGATTTTTGGGCTACAGCTTGTCATAGCTTATGGACATGGAGAAACAAAGAAGCTCATGATGAGGAGTTTGCTCGACCGATTCATCAGGTGCGTTATGTTCATAAAAGCGTCGAAGATTATCAGCATGCTAAACAAACGAGTGGCTTAATTGATGGTAGGGAGTGTACGCGTGTAGAAATTGGATGGAAGCCGCCAAGTGATAATTTTGTTAGACTTAATACAGATGGAGCTCGTAAGGATAATAACAAAGCCGAGTGTGGTGGTATTATTCGGGGTAATCACGGTGAATGGCTTGGTGGATTTGCTAAAGTGATAGGGGAGTGCAGTGCGTTTATAGCGGAATTGTGGGGGGTTTTTGAAGGCTTGACTCTAGCAAGGCGGATGGGATTTAGGAAGGTCGAGGTTCATATTGATTCGGTTGTGGTGGTTCAGGTGATAACAACCGGCAAACTACATAACAAGATAGGCTGGTCCTTGGTTTTGAATATTCGGAAGCTTTTGGAATTGGATTGGGAAGTTATCATTGCTCATGCTTATTGCGAAACAAATAAGTGTGCTGATGCATTGGCGAATGTAGGATGTCAATTGAATAGAACACTAATCTTTTATGAGGATTGTCCTCAGCATATGAAAGATCTTGTTCTAGCATATGTAATGGGGATCACTACCCCACGCTTGATTTCTATGTAGTTTCTTTCTTTTGGGCTTTAGCCCTCTATTCTATCAAAAAAAAAAGGTAGAAATGAATAAATGAAAAGGATGGTATAAATGAGTCAACTTTTTAGCTTATATACTAACCAATAAATAATTCCGACAATATATATAGCTTCAACGGATAAATCCGAAAAAAAACATTTACTTTTTTTTCGTCTGAATGTGTAAATCAAAACAAAAGTGAATTTTTAAAACTATGATAGGTGGAAAAAATAAGCGAAAAATACCCTCTTTCGTCCCCTCCAATTTCTGCGTGTTTTTCGCGAGAAGAGAAATCTGAGAGAAGAAAGACCATCAAAATAAGCTCTCATATCAATAATAGAATTTTGTTGAATTGAAGCCCTTGTGGCATGGAGCATGGCCATTTGCAGGCTTGATAAGTCTCGTGTTTTGAGTTTCTTACAAGTCAGTTATAAGTTGAACTCCAAGCCAAAATTGAAAGAAACAAATGCTACCAGCTCCAACATTATTGCAATCAACATATAAACCAAAAAAGCTATGCAACATAGACAACTGAAGAAATAACTAATTTCCATTCTTTTTTTTATTAACAAAATTCCAATTTCAATGTAGGCAAGAAGTTTTTTAATTGAATAAATTGCAAGTCAATTGGTTTCAAGTGAATTTACATGTTTTGTTTTGGACCACATTGTATGTGCCTTGCACTTGCAGGCACATAAATTGTTATGTAGAATTCATATGTTTGTCCCTTTGTAATTACCACAACACAAGCTTCTTATTTATTCATGTATTTTGCCATTAAGTAAAATATTGGCTTTAATGCAGTTTTGATCCCCTTATTTTGAAAAACTTGAACTTTTGATTTCCCTATTTTAAAAGCCAACTTTTTGATCCCCCTATTTTGGAAAACTTAAAGTTTTAATCTCCCAACTCATTTTGGTCACATTTGTGATGATGTGTCAACCACATTGATGACGTGATAGTGTCTATGTGTCATTCTCATATTCCATATCATTATTTTTTTTTAAATAAAATATTATGTATTAAAAGTATTAAAAAATTAAAATAATTAATTAATTAATAATAATTAAAAAAACAGTAAAATTAACCTCTATAAATATATATATGATTAAAAATCAATAAATTATTCCAATATATAATTGAAAATCAGTAAATTATTCAAATATATAATTAAAAATCACTAAATTGTCCAAATATATAATTAAAATTCAATAAATTACCCGAATATATAATTAAAATCACTAAATTGCACAAATATATAGTTAAAATCCAATAAATTACTCAAATATATAATTAAAAATCACCAACAACAATCCAATTTTCATCATCATCACTCTCACTAGCAACATATTCAGAATCATCCTCACTTAAGTCTTCAGGTTCCTTTTCACTTACTCCCGGTTCTTTTTCCCTTGTTTCAGCCTGTTTCTCTGATGGCCTATACGAACAATAATAAAACACTGACATATAAAACCCTGGACATGTTTCTTTCAAAATGGAATCAAACACTAAAACCCTAAACATTTTTTTGTCCACCACCACTGTTAAAATAATAGCAACTAAGTAACAATGGAGGACCATAACTTTTATTAAAAGAAGACAACCGAAAGAGACGATATGGACCATAACAACTACTAAATTAAGTGTCTGTCAAACAAAAAAACTACTAAAATAAGTGAATACCACAAACATATCTCATACAATAATTCATGTTTTCCATCTTCTTGTTCAACTTTGCGATGGCTTCAGAATATTATCTTGTAAAGCGAGCGTAATGATGAACACGAGCGGATGATGAATTAAACAGAAAATTGATAACATGCAGACGAATGATGAACACGAGCGTGATGATGAATCAAAGAAAATGAAAGATTGAGACAGAGATCGTCGAAGATGGGTGGTGCTAGGGTTTCATGATTTAGGAACTGGGTTACTATTTGTGCCTGTCCGATTCTTCTGCAATTCTTCCCTTTTGATCATCTGCGTTTTTTAATTATTGTTAATTATTTAATTAATTATTTTATTGTTTTAATATTTGATTTAAAGATTTGATCAACAAAAAAATTTAAATATATTGTTTTAATATTTGATTTAAAGATTTGATAAAAAAAATAAAATTGATTTAAATATATTGTTTTAATATTTAATTTAAAGATTTGATAAAAAAAAAACTGATTTAAAAAAAATTAAAACATAATATTTTATTTAAAAAATAATGACATGGAATATGAGGTTGACACATAGACACTGCCACGTCATCAATGTGGTTGACACATCATCACAAATTTGACCAAAATGAGTTGGGGGATCAAAACTTCAAGTTTTTCAAAATAGGGGATCAAAAAGTTGGCTTTTAAAACAAGGGGATCAAAACTTCAAGTTTTTCAAAATAGGGGGATCAAAACTGTATTAAAGCCTAAAATATTTTAAGGCTAATTATGAAACATACCAAAAACTGTACAGGATATACCAAAAATGCTAATTAATTATGAATTAGACTAGAGTATCATCTTATTGATTCTATCTTGAGTATTAGATCTTCTTACCTCTTTTTCTAAATCTTATTTGTTAGATTTATTTAATAATTGAAATATCAACATTGTTTTTTTGGTTATAGAGATATCAACATGAATGTTATGTTCAGACATGTTGCCGACTAAAATAAATTTGGTGGTTCGTGGTATCATCACTCCAGATGCTCAGTCTTGTGTGGACGGATGTGGAGACATGGAGATAACTCAGCACTTATTTATTTTCTGCAGCATCTTTGGTCATCAGTTAGGTCGTGGATTGGCTTGTCATCGGTGGATCCGCAAAATCTGGTTGATCATTTTCTTCAGTTTACTTTCTCATCTAGTGGTTTCAGCACGCGTCGTTCCTTTCTTCAGCTTATTTGGCTCTTATGTGTTTGGGTGAATTGGAATGAAAGAAATCAATGATTATTCAGAAACTCAGAACAGTCCTTACCTCAGTTGTTGGACAAGGTTAAGTTTTATTCGTACCGGTGGTTGAAGACAACAAATGTCAATTTAGTCTCCAACTACCATAGCTGGTGGATGAGCTCTTTTACTTGCTTGGGCATTGTGTAACTTTATTATCTCGATTGGTTTTTACGATTACTGTATCTGTAAACTCTTGCAGTCTTCTTAGGCACACCTTGTGCTGAAAGAACTATTTGGTTGGTAATATATAACTCCTTTTGATTTTTTCAAAACATTAATTTGTAAATAATAAAAACTCAAAACGTATTCTCGATAGCATAGCTCAGTTGATAGGAATATTGCTTGTAATGCATGGATCGGAGTTCGAAATCTACTACTACACTTATTCACCTTAAAACATGATTTTCTAGTCAATAATAAAAAACTCAAAAAGTATAGTTGGACCTTGTGCCAAATAAGCCCATTGTAGTCAAATCTAATTTGATGAACCACACAAAGGCAATCCCACCATCTGGAAACAATTTTGTAATAAGTTAAATAAACCTGAGAAGGTGAGTAGATGCAAAAAATTTGAACACAAAAGTTCATAAAATGTCACTATGCATAATTGGAAACACATAGGATTTTAAAAAAATCTAAATAAATATTCTAAAATTAATGTTTTCTTTTCTTCATCACAATATTTTTTTTTTTTTACAATTTCTTCATCATAATCTTCAATGCATATGAAATCACTTATCGGCATATTATCTATTTTCTAAGAGTAATAAAATACAATGTATTCTTTTTTTTGCTTTCACTACCAGTTTAATCTGGTTCGGGGGTCAGTTCTGGCATCAAGTGGTTTCAGCCCCCTTCCGATCGCAGTTGCGGGGGATCGAACCGTGGTCCTCCCTACCAAGTCCAGCGCCAATCACCACTGAACCAACTAACGATTGGTTAAATACAATGTATTCTTAATCATTTTAATATATATATATATATATATTGGAACAAAATAAGTTTTATTTAAAAATACCCTAAAAGTTTTGATGATAACAAAAAAGTATTAAATGGACAATTGGTAGTACTAATGTTTTAAATTAAGTGTGCAAGATTATTATAAACCATTATACACTTAAAAAGAATAGTGTTGTGTAGAAGCATTCTGAAGGACAAACAAATACTAAAGATCATTCAGTTTGAAGAAGCTCTGAAGACTTTGTAAAAGTTAGACTCTGAAGACGTTCAGTAAGCTTAACTCTGAAAGCCATCAGAAGCTGGAAGTTAAAAGACCCTCAAAAGCTTAACTCTGAAGACCATCAGAAGCTGAAGATTCAAGTCTCTCAGAAGACAAAGTTCGTGACTTTGAAGGATACTCTGTTTCCTAACAGATTGTGCTATTCTCATGAATCTCAAGCTTCTAGGACATTCCTTAGGAGATGACAGCTCAAGATCAAAGGATAAATCTTTACAACGTCATTATTTGACCATATCTTCAAATGGAGTGTATTTTCTGTACTATCTGTACTGTCTATTACTCCAAATGGTGGAGCAAAGAAACATGGACGGAGTAGTGGAATTGAATTGCCTCTTTTGGATAAGAAATTCAATTTCACACTTCAAGCAATCATATTTCTACATCTGTTCATTCTCAACAGATCTTTTGATCAACGTCTCTATTTTATCTTTATATAAATAGAGGTCCTTGATTAATAAAGATATATACATATATACAGAGAAGTGACAACACGTGAATATAGAGAACTACACACACATTCAAATCTTCTAAAAGAACTGATTAAACCTCTGAAGAATTCTTTTGTAATTCACTTATTGTGTTAAGTGTTTTTAAGTTCTTAGATAAGCTTAATAGTTTAGTGAATACTCCTGTGTGAGTTATTTAATTTGGAAAAGTCTCTTGTTTTGTATAACTTGAGCAATTTTGTAAGAAGTCTCTTGTCTTGTGTGACTTGAGCAATAGAAGTTTCTTGCTTGTGTGTTTGAGCACTAGGATTGTAATCTTTAGTGATTAGTGATTATAGACTTATAGTGAAATCCCTTCGAAGTGCAAGGGGACTGGAGTACTCTCAATTTGTGAGGGGAACCAGTATAAATCCTGTGTGTTCATCTCTCTCTCTCTCTCTCTCTCTCTCTCTCTCTCTCTCTCTCTCTCTCTCTCTCTCTCTCTCTCTCTCTCTCTCTCTCTCTCTCTCTCTCTCTCTCTCTCTCTCTCTCTCTCTCTCTCTCTCTCTCTCTCTCTCTCTCTCTCTCCTCTGTTTTTGATTGTGTTGTGTTTATCTAGCATTCATATATCCGCTGCATTTTAACTCTAAAGGTTAGAAAAGTTTTATCTTTCAAAAACACAATTCAACCGCCCCTTCTTGTGTTTTTCACACCCCTTCAATATACTTCAATATATATATATATGTCTTTGACCTCACCTCAAACATACAACTACTATAATAGGTAGGTAACACCCTTCCACACACACCAACCTCTATATAATGAAGGCTTAAATATATATTTGGTCCTTAAATTTCTTTTAAAATTTTAATTTTGTCCCTTAATTTTAAAATCGGCCGATTTAGTTCTTAACTTATGTAAGTTAATACAATTTAATTTTTTAACTTTAAAATCGATCACTTTAATCCCTTAGTTTACTTAAGTTAATGCAATTTGAATCACTTTAATCTCAGACAAACTACAATTTTGGTCTTTAAAAGATAATTTATTGCCACGTTGATCTCTGAATGTATCAACATTGCAAACACATATAACAAATGTCTCTTTTATTAATTATGTTGGTCGGACTTGCAATTTTAGTACATTTTAAAACTATACTGACTACCTCATCTCACACATTCAATGACCAAAATTACTATGTCCGTATATTTTCATAAGTTAATCAAATTGCATGAAGTTATGGACCAAATTAATTGGTTTTCAAGTTAAGGGACAAAGCTAAGTTAACTTACAAAAATTAAGGGATCAAATTGACCAATTTTAAAGTTAAGGACCAAATATTTAAGCTTATAATAAACGCGGGCCGATGCGATGCACGGGTCTTTTATAATGTTATACACATTCTCATTGTTCCATGTAATTTAATTGGGTAAGTTTTAAATTCAATGAAGGAAGGAATATACACATGACACATGTCACCTGCTCATAATTATTTGATTGTGACACTTAGAGCACCATTATCAACAGACCCCATATTGGTTCTTAAAGTGGATCTCGTTTCGTTCTTTATATTATTTCATATTTTATAATTATTTAAATAACTCAATCACATTTTTTCAAATATTCATACAACTCACTAAAAACTCTCAAATGAGTCTCATTGAGTCCCACACGTTTTTACACATTTATATTTTACAATAATATATAAAAATGTATAATTGAAACAAAATAATTCAAATATATCAAAATACATTAAAAAGAATACATCTTATATTTAAAATAAATCAAATTAAAATTAAAAACATATAAAAATATATTAAATAACACAATATAATATATGATACAAATAACTTATAAATTACATTAAAATAAATTCATAAACATTAAAATAAATTACTAGTACAAAATACATGAAAAAGATAGTTGGGTTTTAAATATAAAATTGTTCCCTCAATACAAAATATATTTGATGGATGGGTGGTCTAAAATGAGAGGGGATCCTCTCCAGTAACATTTTCCTCTAGTTGAATCACGATCATTCAATTTATTTATAAACAGTAACTTAAATAATAAAATAATTAAATTAATGGTGGATGACTGAACTGCACTTGTCTTTATAAAAAAGTGCCAGCAACACCCATTTAATTTAAGGTTCATGTTAAACGGTGCTTCTGAGATATTTGTTAAGCATACTAAAAAGAGAAATAAAAAACAAGTAATATTAAAAAGATAATTTTTTATATTTTTGAGGTAATGAATGCATAATTTTCAAGATTAAATTTCTCTTTTTGTATGCTTGACTAGTACTCTGAGGGCATTGTTGAGCATGTTTCTTAATTTAAATATGCAGGTATTCATCTAAGATACGGTCATATACAGATACATGTCATATATAATGCACGACAATTGTATATAAAATATCCAAATACGTGTGACAAAATAAAAACTTTGTAAACCGCGAAGAAACTCTATATGCCAAGTGATATTGACGCTCTTAGACATTGGTTGTTGACTTGTTGTCATATACACATATCACTTGCTCATTGACATGGGATTTAGGCGCCTGAACACCACCACCGCCAAGACAATCTTTGGCCGATTTTAGAGTTTATAGTCGATTTTAGGGTTTTTCGACCGATTTTTTTTTGTTTTCGGCCGATTTGAGGGTTTATAGTCATTTTTAGGGTTTTCACCCTATAAATCTTAAGGTTTATAGTCGATTTTAAGGTGTTTGGCCGATTTTAGATTTTTCGGCTGATTTTTTGGGTTTTCGACTGATTTTTGGGGTTATAGTCGATTATAGGGTTTTTGGTCGATTATAGTGTTTTTGGTCGATTTTAGATTTTTCGGCCGATTTTTAGGTTTTATGCCGTTTTTTTGGGATTAGGGTGATTTTATTAAGATAAATAAAATTAAATGAAGGAAATTCAATTACATTACTCAAACAAAGAATTTTACAAATGATGGAATTTCACCGCTTTATCCAAACAATGGAATTTGAAAATCAGGAGAATTCAATTGAATTGCATAGTATTTAAAATCACTTGAATTTCTAGAATTCCCCATCCAAACACACTGTTAGGGTTTCCATATTGGAAATAAGAGATTATAATCAAAAAGGTTATTGTAAAAATAACATATTTATAAAAAGAATTGCATAGGAACTAATTCAAACATGCATAACCAAAATCATTATTTTTAAGATTTTCATAATGTTATATTTGAGCTCATAGTTTTTTTTTTTTTTTTTTTGCCTTCATACAACCTGGACAAACATATGGCGGTTCATAACCCAGAGAGAGGAAGGCCTAAAAATTCGTGTTTGGAAATCTTTAGGTCTTAGGATATGGATGGTTTACCCCCTCTCTGTCTAACACACAATATTTCGGAAAATATGTTTCAAAATGTGTTTTTATTGTAAATTTACACACAAAAAAAAAAAAAATCCGATATTTACCTTTAAATATAGTTTGGAAGTTATCTTATGAAATTTGTCATCAATATACGCACCTGTTATTACCTATTGTACTATCATTTCTTTTTCAACACTCAATCTCTCATTCTCTTCAAATACTACCTTAAAGATAGGCGCCGTCTACAGTACGCAACCTAAATAGGTCTCGCACGGTGCGAGAGGTAAAATTCAACGGTGAGATTTTCAATATCTTCATCAACGGATGATTAGTAGGTTGTTGCACCGTAGGATTACCCAATGTAGGATGTATGCGTGCTGACATTATGAATTAGTTTTATTTTAAAATTTAATTTATAAAAAAGTGGAGTACCAATATTAAAAGGGTAACATCGAAATTTCATATAATTAAAATATTGTATCTTTGTTATACAATATGGTTAATATACGCCACACGATTAATCTAATGGTTAATATATTAAAAGAAACTTAAAAATAAATATATCAAAATTCCTAAAATCTAAACATCTTTCTTCCAGTGCAGAACGCTGGCAACAGAAAGTAACGGCGGTGGCCACCGTCAATCTCTTAGTCTTCATGTCCTCTTCTTCTCCCACTTTTAATCTTAAGTTAAATTAAACTACAAATATCCTTCAAGTTCAAAACACATGTTTAACCTTCGTGTCTTTCAAAAGTCATCATCTTGCACACTCTCTCTTTTAATTTTACCAACCAAGATAACAAATTCAAGCTCCATCTAAAGCAATTAAGCAACGAAGCAAATGGAATCTACAAAATCCCCTGTCTAAACAATTTCAATTTTAAACTCACACCATAAAGCAACTGCATATTCCTCTGCAAATACAAGTTGTTACAACACCATAACTAGTGCATTTAGCAAATAGGAGAGGTGAGGAAGATTCCTGCCGTCGCACCATTTGTTCACCGTTGTCTTCCTTGTCGCCGGTGTTCTGTACTTGAAGATCGTGTCTCTGTATTGAGCGGTCGCCGTCGTATTTTCCGTCGTCGGCGTCAAGTAGTCAAGGAGTTATTTGGATTTTTTTTCCTTCTTTCCAGATTTAGGGATTTAGAGTTATATTTGGCTTTTTCTCTACCATTAGATTGAATCAATGGCTGAGATTTAGAGAAGAAGAGAGAAGGAGACAAATTCAGAAGGAGAGGATCTGATTCCGGTTTTTGGTCGTAATATAGATCTGAATCTGGTAACGAAAAACTGAAGTCAATCAAACCTAATA
This sequence comes from Trifolium subterraneum, assembly GCA_951799995.1. NCBI lineage: Eukaryota > Viridiplantae > Streptophyta > Magnoliopsida > Fabales > Fabaceae > Trifolium > Trifolium subterraneum. The sequence continues at coordinate 21,641,008 of OX637464.1, read as the reverse complement.
CAAGAACAGATCAATGATAAACAAAGGTGAGGGTTTAATATTGTATTGTCATTTGACTTGAAAACTGATACAATCAAAATTGCTCAACAAAATTGAATGGTTACGACAGTAGATACCAGAGGTGGAGATGAAGTTGTCGGTGATGTGGCTAGTGTCGGTGCAGTCAATGAAGTAATGGAAGCTTACTTTGTAAGTGAAAATATTTGTTTTTTTTTTTTTAACTATTGTCCTTTCCTTGTTTGTTGAAATTTGGATTTATTTACCCATCTATATTTGATTTAGGAAGCATTGAATGAAATAACCCAAGAGATGAATGGTAATAGAGGAGATGAGGATGCAGACGAAGAAGATTCGAATGTCAATGTTGATAACTCTGTGGATGATTGTAATGGTGAAGAGGATAATGAAGATAATGGTTATTCTGAGGGGGTTGAGTTTGATGGTGATGAAAGTGATTATGGTTATTCTGAGGATTTGTGCGATAGAGACAATACAATTGTTTATGATGATGTGCACGAAGATTCAGATACAATCAATGAAGATTCAGATACTGTCAACGAAGCTACAGATTCCGATCAAAATCCAGAAGATTTATTTATAATTGATGATGTTGATGATATTGTGATGGTCGACATGTTTAACTTGGACAATAATGATGTTTCGAAGTTGGAATTTGGTAATTTGGTGGTTGCCTACAAATTTTACTGTTGGTTTGCAAAGATGAATGGTTTTGTTGTTCGCAAAGGGCAAATTATTAAAAACAAGTTTAGGGAGGTTGTTCAACAAACATTCGTTTGTAACCTAGAAGGATTTAGGAAAGACACTTGTTTAACAGAAGAGACGCGCAAGCGTGGTCCAAAACACGAAACCAGATGCGGTTGCGGAGCAAAATTTCGAGTTCACATTGATATAATTACACGTCGTTGGTACGTCACAGTTTTCTGTTTTGACCACAATCATGAAATGTTGACGGAAAAGCATTGTGGCCTGTTGGCCGCTCATAGGAAGTTGACAAAATCAGATAAGATTCAAATTAAGAACTACGGCAATGCAAGAATTAAGGCTACTCAAATGATAGGTGCATTTGCCAATGCTGCTGGGGGTTATGAGAAGGTAGGTTTTTTGAAGAAGGATTTACATAATCAAATTCTGAGGCAGAGAAAAGAAAATTCTTCTGATGCTAAAGGTGCTGTTAAGTACCTTGTTGGTCTTAGGGTTAAAGATCCATTGATGTTTGTTGCACATACTGTTGATGGCAGTGGTAGGTTGCAAAACTTGTTCTGGTGTGATGGCGAAAGTCAAAAGAATTATCAGGTTTTTGGGGACGTGCTTGCTTTTGATGCTACATATAACAAAAATAAGTACAAGTGTCCCTTTGTTGTGATTTTTGGTGTTAATCACCACAACCAGACAATTATTTTTGCTACTGCTGTAGTTTCCAATGAGGTTGAAGGTACATATGTTTGGTTGTTGGAGCAATTCAAGGCTGTAATGAAAGGCAAGACACCTATTTCTGTAATAACGGATGGTGATGTAGCTATGAGGAATGCAATCAAAAGAGTATTTCCTAATAGTTATCATAGGTTATGTGCGTGGCACCTTCTCCGCAACGCAATGTCCAACATTGGTAATGCTGATTTTATCCCACACTTCAAAAAATGTATGCTTGGTGATCACTAGGTTTGGAAATTTGAAAAACTATGGGATGAAATGGTAAACAAGTTTGCTTTAGAAGACAATAGTTGGATCAAAGAAATGTATCGAAAAAGGAAAATGTGGTCAACCGCGCATATTAGAGGTAATTTCTTTGCTGGAATCCGAAAAACATCGCGATGTGAAGCATTTCACAGTCACATGGGTCAGTTTGTCCATTCGAAGATGAATATGACCGATTTCGTCAAGCAGTTTCACAGATGTGTTGCATATTTTCGTTTTAGAGAGGTTGAGGCTGATTTTCAATCACAATATGGACAACCTGTGTTGCAGACCACTCTAAGGTTACTCGAGAGGTCAGCATCAAAGCTATTCACAAAAGAAATATTCTACTTTGTACGTTCTGTACTTAAAAAGGTATCTCTAATATCATTACTTGATACTCAACATATGGCATCATTTTCAATTTATTCTGTAACAAAGTATCGGGATGAAGGAGTTATCTGGCGTGTCTCACACAGTACAGTGACCAATGAATTTAAATGTTCTTGTCTTAGAATGAAATCTAATGGAATTCCCTGTGAGCATATTGTGGCTATTTTGGTATATCTTGATATTGTTGATTTTCCAAAATCTCTTGTGATTAATCGTTGGTCACAATTTGCAAAGGAAGCAATTCATGGAAATTACGAAGATGGTTCGCATTATTGGGATTCACACTTGGTGGCGAGACATGCCAATTTGGTGTATCTTAGTAAGGAAGTTTCTGACTTGGCATACATGGATGTTGATGATTATAAAAATTGTGTAGATTATTTGACTGATGAACTAAACAGGCTTAATTCCAAGTACATTGAAGCAAATTGTCCCCAAAGCCTACATGGTCCCGTCGAAGTTGACAACATAATGAACCCACATTGTTCAAGAAGCAAAGGTGGTGGACAAAGTGCAAACACTACTACTGGAAGACGCAGGCGTCCAAGCACTTGTGGTGGTTGCAGTGAACCTGGACACAACATAAGATCTTGTCCTACAGTCGCCGCCAACAATATGGAGTTTGCTGCCGGTAGTTCTCTACAATCGTTATCTGTGCGTCTAAGCGATGACAATTGACTAAGCATCTTCATATTATCTTGCAGTGTAAGTGTTCTTGATCATTCCTTATTGTGTTTAAATTTTATATATTGAAACTGTATTTACAAACCAACCATATGATATTCAATGCAGGAAATCACAGTTCCAGTGTCTAAAGACAGGATGCAACTAGTTGTAGTCTTCGTCTTAAGTTATAATTTCCTTAAATGTATTTTCTGTTGTTGCTTTAATTAGTTAATTTGTAGTTGTACAACTATGTTTCCTTAAATCAAAGCTACATATGATTATTTTCCTATCGTAATTATTATCTTGCATATCCATCCATAGAATTGTATTTAAATATGTCTTCTGTTGCATATGTATTTGTGTTGGTACCACTGGGTTTGCATCAACATGATTATAGTATTAAACAAAATCGTTGAATAATAAGCTAGCTAAACATTTTATAAGTGTTAATGCAAACCATTTTAAACTAACAACCATCGTAATAATCCATAAAACATATGTCACATTGCTTAAGTACTTAAGTACTTGTAAGCAAATTAAAGAGCCCAAGTGGCACATAAATAAAGTTGCCATAAGGCTTAAAGTAGTGCTACACAAAATACAAATTTCAGAAGATGGGCCAACATATAACAAAAGAAGGCCCATAAATACACGTTCCATTTGGCTGAACATGATTAGCACACCAAAATAATGGGCCAACATATAACAAAAGAGGCCCATAAAAACACATTCCATTTGGCTCAAAGTGCATTAAGTACAAACTTATATAGTATATTAAACATAACACAATGACCTAAAAGGTCAATGGCCTTCATCAGTGGTAGTCATCATCTGCCAGTATTCTCTTGCTTTGCGAATGAGATCATTGCTGCATTCGTTGTGGTTGCCCAAAAGGATTCTCATGGTGACCGTCATTCTGGTTACTTTGTCATCCATCTAGTTAAAAATTGAAGCAAAAGTCAGTCATGAAATTTAATCATAACATAAAATAAAAAATGACACTCACCACTCCAAATATGTTGTTGCTGAAACTGTTTTGCATATGTAACCACTCAGCAACCCATAAGGCAGAATTATCACTGTAATTGCAATGCACACATTAGATACAATTTGAAACCATTTAATGACATTTAAAAAATACATGTAACTAATTTCCGAACTACCTATTGCCACAATTCGGAACTCCTCTAGCCTCAACAATGTCCCAGCAATCAAAGTCAGCCAATCCACAAAAGGTTACAAACTCATCGAACACTATATCAACAAGTTTGGTAAGAGCAGTGCTCTGTAATTTGGTTCATATAAACAAACTGTCATTATTATGTCTTGCAAAAATTTGGTAAAACAACAGCATTATATGTCCAAATAAGATTTCTGCAACACATACGATGTTCCTTATGATTCTTTGCCTCTCTTCAACAACGTCTTCCCTTAGATGTGAATCCAAATGATAAATTTTTCGATTATCAATTGAGATAACCATTAGGTACCAATGGCCGCGACTGTCTTCTATTGGTACATAAATCTACAGGATACGTTAAACGAAAGTGAATTGTAGTAATGATATAAAATAATTGGCAATACAATTTACATTATAATTAAAGTGTTATACCAGCGCGAGTCGATCATATCGACCCATCCAATCTCTCGCATAGAACTTATGCAAAGACTCAATTGAGTTTCCATTGACAACATCATCCTATAATGCAGCGAAAGTTAATCGAATGCAAACGAAGGTATAATATTTCAAATGTTTATGTTTTACCGCAAACGACGGTGGTAAACACCACAATGTCTTTGATAAAGTGTTGTGTTGAGTCCAAGAAACCTTCAAAGCCGTCATCAATATGATCTACCAAACGTAAATACACACATTATCTAACATATTAAAAAATAAACAAAGGCAAGATACTTGCATCTGCAATCAACACAACCTTTGGAAGCAATAAACATTATCATTACTAATGACAATAATTTACCTCTCTAGAAACAAGCATTCCAGGGCACATGCATTCAAAATCAGATCTTGTATACTCATTTCTGCCAATTTTGAATATTGTATCGCTACACGACGCACACATTAGTTTTGCAAGACATTATAGCATCAAAACGATCCATTCATATTTTGTTAACAGTTTATACAATAAATTACTCACCTTGAGTCAAAGTCATCTTGAAAAACATAAGCACACACCCTTATCTCTATATGGTCAAGTCTCATGTCGCCTGATGTCTTAAACACACATTTGAAATGCTGAAATGAAACCACAAACATTTGGTTTAACAAATATTTTACCATGTTTCAATGTTTGTTTGAAATATGAAAGTATGTATTCATTTACCTTAGGAATGGTAAGTCCACCGCTGTTCTTAAAAGCATTTGTTCTTCCAATAGGAACACCACCTTTACATCTAGCAACTGGTGAACGTTTTTTGATAACATTTGACTTTGGAGAACATCCTATATTTTTTCCTTGTCCAATGCTAGATTTAGGTTTTGATCCTTCACCTTTTGTGAATGTCAACCTTCTAGGTATTGCAGATAATGTTGATTCCTTTATTTAAAATTTTACAACTTGGTGTTAATATGAGGTCATTATTTTTAGAACTTAAACAAATATAAACAAAGTCAAGTATGCATTACCTGAGTAGTAACACCTCTGTGATAGTCACTATAAAATGGCTTGTTGCAGTTATCCTCAATCTCTTTGCCTTTGCAGTTGTTTTCGGCTATCTCAACATTTGGAATATTCCCCTGAGTTGTCCCCTGAGTGGTGTTCTGGCGTTTACGTTCTTTATCATTACGAACATAAGTTCCTTTACTTATTCCTCTTTTTTTCAGTTTTACGGTTTCGTCATCGGTGTCCGAAATAGTGATTGTTCCAAAGTTTTTAAGTTTTTCCATCTGTTTGTTAATTGCTTGTTCACGGTTCAATGTTGTTTTATGAACACTGTCTTTTTGTTTCAAATGTTTGGCGTTAGTTCCATTCTCTGGTGAATAACCACAGCTGCTATCACCGCTCTTAGTTGGACTTCGAACAACATCGTTGTTTAGTTCGTTCAGGTAGCACTTAATCATATCTTTGCTACATATCTCCATGCAATCCAGTCGATTGTTCAACAACTAACACGAAATATCCATGAAGTAAACTTTAAAATGTGTTCACAGTATTAAAATGGTGTAAAAATAAATTTTAAAATTATATATCTCATTTATTAAAAATGATTATGACCTTAATAGCATCCATTATGTCATTAAGTGTAACTTCCTTCACAGATCCAGGTGGTGTCAACGGCTCAGTGACCGGGACTTCATGCTGAACAAAAACCTGTGACATAACACATAATAAATATAGTTAATAATCAGTATATACGCTATTTACAACGTTAATTTTTTCAATCACTAGAAGTTGTTATACTCTCGTTACATTGGCATCCTTAGGTTCAGTTGATGAAAAATTCATGTTATCATCATTTCCAGCATTTGTTTGACCCCTACATATATCAAAAGTAATTTTACATTTTATAGAAGGTATAATAATAGACAATAAATATTAACAATATTGAACCGTAAATAAATTTATACAGTTGCATTGTGTTTTCTTCGGAGTGACTTGCTACTAAGACATACTTCTTCGGATCCATTGTAAAAGTGAGAGTTGAAGTGAATAATCAAAGATGGTTAGTACTTGTATTATAAGCAAGTCTGTCTTGCTACTATTTGTTTATAGTTTATTATTTAAATTTTAAGATATATTGTATATCACAACAACTATAGAGGTGTCTATGAAAAAGCGCCCATCACCTTCGCATTAATTGCAACCTGCCGCATTATCAACTTTAATTATTACTTTTTTATAATAATTTAATTATTATAACATTAATATTTATATTTTCAGTATATAATATTGGCCCCTTATAAGGCTAAATTGCACTTTTTCCCCCCTAAATTTCAGAAACTTGCAATTTTGGCCCCTTATATTTCAAAATAGCACTTCTGGCCCCCTAAGTTTTAGAAAGTTGCAATTTTGGCCCCCTATGTTTCAAAATAGCAATTTTGGCCCCCTATGTTTCAGTAGTTGCAATTTTGGCCACCTATGTTTCAAAATAGCATTTTTGGCCCCCTATCTTCACCCCTTTTTGCAAAAGGTCAAAATTGATGTAGCAAGTCGCTTAAGTGACTCAGCTGCCACGTCAGCATTTTTTTGTCATCTTATAATTAAAAAAACTAAAAGAATAAAAAAATAAAAGGAAGAAATCACGTGCTTTAAATTTATTCTTTCGCTAACACACGTATATAATCTCAAATCCTAAAGAATTACCCTAATCATTCGTGACGTTTATTCAAAAAGATTTCTCACTTTACGTAAAAAAAAATAACTTAATCCCAAATCCAAAAATAGGAAACAATGGAAATTGGAAACCCTTCGTGATTTTTGTTATGTTATTTTGATTATGTAATGACTGACTTGATTTGTTATGTCATTTTGATTTAGAAAAGTGTCTTGAATTTCTATTTTGAATGTAATTTCTTATATGTAATAAGTTTGACTTGTCATGTCATTTTAATTATGTTATTTTGTCTTTGTTTTTTATGCTTAACAGGTTTATATATTATTATGCCACATAAACTTTAACTTGGTCAAAATTGACTTTTTGCAAAAGGGGTAAGATAGGGGGTCAAAAGTGTTATTTTTAAATATAGGGGTCAAAATTGCAATTTTTGAAACTTAGGGGGCCAAAAATGCTATTTTAAAACATAAGGGGTCAAAATCGCAACTTTTTGAAATTTAGGGGGCCAAAAGTGCTATTTTGAAACATAAGGGGTCAAAATTGCAAGTTTCTGAAACTTAGGGGGCGAAAAGTGCAATTTAGCCTATAATATTTTACTCATTTACAAAGAGTGCCTGAATAGAAATATTTTATCAAGTTTATATGGCCAATATTTTTTACTTATTGCATAAAATTGTTAACTTAGGCAAATAAAGTTATATGCTAATAATTGTTATTTTTTATTTTATTAATAGAAATATATATTTTTAAAAATAAAGTCATATGCTAATGATTTTTGACATAAGGATAAAAATTGTTAAGTTATCAATTTAACAAATATGGTAGTAACCCATAAGTCTTCAGGATTTAGTTACTAAATTTGTTAACAACGTAATAATAATTAAATAGTACATAAATAAGACCAACACAAATTGAGAGTTAAAACCTCGCATTTAAACCCTAACCGTTGACACACAACACAACTACTACACTTAACATTACAATGTGCACATGCAGCATATACATATAGTTAAAAACACTGGCGTCAAATTGATTAACAACTAGAATCCTCACTAAGCAAATTCATTTCCGCTTTCAATGCAGCAATCTCCATACGTAGTTGGAAGTTTTCATAAACGGTATTCTTAAGCCGGTCTTCAATGATTTGAACGTTGTAGTGGTTGTAATCTCGTATCCTTTGCCCAGTTGCCTTCAATATGCGACGAAGTAAAAGCACTGCAACATCTTCTTTGGCGTCATACTCGGTCATTGCAAACTTGCCAATGCAAAATGGGTGTGTACCTAACAATGGAGTACTTAGGCATGCTTCATATTGGACATAATGTATTCCATGGTCAACGATCACCTCATGCATATTGTAATTTGGTTCAGGGATCCTTAAGTGACTGCAAACAATGTGAAGTTGTTTCTGTATGCTCCACTGGAGAATAATATCAGCAGATGATGTTTGTTCAGCTATGCTGGATGTGAGATTATCTGTATAATAAAATTCATACATATATATGACTATAAGCTGTATTTGCTAGTAAAATATAACCGGAACAAAGAAGAATATATAATACTTACGACTTTGCATACTGCAGTTCTCGTTAACTTCACTCGTTCATGAAGACCCACCCTTCTCTTTGGTTTTTTTCCTTCGAACATTGAATATTCTCGACCAACACTTTTACAATGAGCTATGTATTCAGATTCAGCATGTTCATATGTATCGTATGCTTGATGAAGGTTGCTTTTCCACCCATCTACTTGTGCAAAACATGAAGGCCATGAGTAATATAAACCAGGTCGCCTTCCTTCAAAAACGACATATACTTTTCCCATTGATGATATTAACAAAGTAGTGAAGAGCTATACCAACGTTAGTAAGTTATAAATGGCCAATATTTATTGAGTTATTAAATTATATTGTATTAATGACACAACTGCTTAATTAATTGAATTCCATAAAGTCGGTTGAAGGTAATAAATATGTATAACAGTTTTGACAAAGTTTTAAATATAAAAAGGATAAATATGTTTCAATTAACACCCTTAGTCCCTACTTTCAAATCAACTCATGTGTAGACTTCATATTTTTTAATGAAATTTTCAAGAAAAGTGTAAAATATTTTAACAATGACTCACAAAAAAAATTAGATTTTTTTAACAAAACCTGAATTAAATATGAATTTTTAAGCACCAAAAATATAAAAATTTATATTTAATATATGCTTTGTTAAAAAATTCAAAAAATTTTTTGGAGAGATTCTTATAATATTTTAAATTTATATTTCGGCGGTTCCAACCGGCAGTAATTGAGGGACTAAAAGTTGAAGAAAATTTTTAGAGGGACTAATAACAAAACTTGAAATATTTATAGGGACCAGAAAGATATTTATCCCAATATAAAATTCATCCTTTGTTTTAAATTAACGGTTGTGATTACTTTGATGGATCTTTTCAGCACCTTTTGTGAAATATAAAAGTATAAAAAAGTCTTGGATAAATATGTTTCAAGTCCCTGTAAATATTTAAAGTTTTGTTTTAGTTCCCAAAAAAATTTCTTCTTATATTAGTTGTCGCGGTGATTTTTGGATATCGAGTTATTAATTAACTTCGAATCGCAATTTAATATTCCACCACCGATCTTTAATTTATCCGAGGGAAAGGGAAAAAGTTCAAAAAAAACCCTATTTTTTAGAGGACAAGGTTCGGGGGTTGGTTATACGAAGGGAAGGTATTAACACCCTAAGTATCTATAGTACTCTATAGGAACCTCTTGTTTTTATTCTATCTATGCGCTTTATTTTAATTGTTTGTAAAAATGTGTGAGTGTGAGAATTAAAGTAAAAAATACTTAAAGAATAGAAAAGTAGAAAAATGTTTTTTGGTTGATTTTATTGATCGGAGAGACAAGTCTCATGCCTACGTACCCGAAGGATCAAACCACCGTAGTTCGGGGTAAAAAGCCGATTAAATTTGTTTGTTTGATTTTAAGGTTTTGAAAAAATGGTTTTAAAATACCAAAAGCCAAAGATGGCAAAATGTGAGTTTTAATTGATGTTAGTTTGTGAAGAAAGTCTATATGATTAAATTGATTAAAGTTTTGATTATGAAATAGGACGCGGACACTTGGTTTAAAATCCAAGGTTTATTGAGAAAAAATGTTTTGAGTGATAAAAATGTTTTGATGTTTTTCGATATTTGAAACTAAATCAATGCGTATTTTTGAAAGAGGTTTTGACCTCGTTTTTTTTTTAATAAAGCGACTAACTTTTTTTTTTTTGAAGAGGTGTTGACCTCATTTTTTGAGAATAAAACGCTAATTATTTCTATTGGAATGTTGGGTTCCAAATCACTAAAAGGGTAATGCTAAAAGAATAAAAACGTCGTAATAAGCGTGAAGACGATCCGTAATGATATTTTGATCAAAACGGTGTCTTTTCCCTCGGAAACTAATATTCTAACGTTTTTGCGGAAAGCGATAAATAAATATGCATGATATGCGATTTTTTTCATTTATAATGTACATTTATTCCTAATCACATTCTAAAGTATTTGCGAAAAAATAAATATGAAATGAATGCAACATAATGCTATGCAATTTTTAAATTAAATTTACACCAAACCCTAAAATACATTCTAAAGTCCTTGTAATAGAGATAAATAATTAATTGATAAAAGCAATAAACAAACAATTAGACTTAAGTGAGTAATTAAATAAGCTAAAAAATTTGTGATCTAAAGAGATCTTCCATATTAGTGCAAGCACTTGACTCAAAAGCTTAAATAAGCTATTGTTCAAATAAGCACTTTATTCACATAATCTAAAACAAAGATAAACAAGCAGGGAGGTATAGAAGTAAATCAGAAAAATAAAAGGGGTACAAACAGTAATAATGAAAACCCAAAGCCCAGTCCAAAGAAAAAAAACCCTTTCTGTTCAAACAAAAACAAAAACGCGGAATCAAGTTATGGCCGTCTGATGGATCAGACGGCCTTGATCTGAAATTAACATTAAAGAAAATCTGGCGTGATTGATCGGGATCAAATAGGCTACAGGCGCGCAGGTGCACCGTAAGACCGTGCACCTGCGCGCACAGAATCACAACATGGTATAAATGCAAAAAAAACCCTAAAAATTAAAATCAGAAACTCATTTTCTTCTCTCTCTCACGGCGGCTAATCCGCCTTCTTCTCCATTCTCTGTTTTTTCAGTTCATTTCAAATCTCAAAAGACAAAACTCCATTAAACCTTCTTTGCTTTTCTCATAAATTAAACAACAAACACAAACATGTACCACTCACAAACCAAAACCGAATCCAAAATAAGCACAAAACGAACACAGATCGAAAAGAAAAACAGGGAATGGAAATAGAAAACGAAAAACAACCTTCGATGCGTGCTTCCTTCTTCTCCTTCTACTCTGCTCCGTATCGATCTCCTTCTTCTCTTTCTTTCGTTTTTTTTTGTGATTCTGCTTTTGATTTCTTCTTCTTCTTGTTTTCTGTTCGGTTTGTGTTTGCGATTCGTGATTATTTTCCGATTTTTGATCTCGAAAGTTTGGTTTGATTTTGGATCGAGGAAGGTTTGTGAAATCGATCTGGGTTTTGAAGGTTTTGAGGTTCTGTATTTGGTATTTGGTTTGATGAGTTTGGAAAGAAGAAATTTGGTTTTAGATGTGATTCTGGGTTTTGATTGTTAGAAGATGATGAACATATGATGAAGTTGTTTTGAGTTTTTTTTTATTTCGTTTTTGATTTTTTTTTGTGTGTATTTGTGTTGATTTGATCTGGAAAAAGAATGAGAATAGAAATTTTCAGTGTTTCTGCGGCTGGAAAGAAAAATCTGACCTTGGGAACAGTGTCATAATTACAGTATTTATACTGTGTCAGATGTAGGGTTTGGCAGATGAAAAAAAACCATATTTGGACAAAATTGCCCCTTTGGGCCTGGACAAAAAAACTGATCTGGACTTCCTTTTTAAAAAAAACACCAAAATGGAAAAAAAACACAAATAACAATTAAAATGAAAATAAAAATAATAATATATCAATAATAATAAAAAACGAAAATGAAATATATGAATAAAATAAAAATCAGAAAACAATAAAAGGAAAATAAAATGTAACCAAATGAGGTATTTTAAAATACCTCTCTGCCGAAATTTCGTCAGAAACGAACAAAAGAAAGAAAAAAAAAAAAAAATCGTCGTAAAAAGACGCATAAAAGCATTTGGTCAAAAAATGGGGTATGACAGATGCCCCTATTTAAGTTTCTTCCATCGGAGATAAAAAGAAAAAGATGATTTTTTTTGATGATGTTTTTGTTTTGGTTCGACGGTGGAAGAGACTTAAATACAGAGTACAGCATTTTTTTGACCGGAATAAACTATCAAATGCTATGATATGATGTTATGTTATGAATGTTATGGTTATGAGTGATATGTTTATGAGTGCTATATTTACAAAGTGTTTGAATGTAATGAAGATTATCTGACAGGGGTAATGAAGACAGAAAGCGATAAAGTCCTGTGTGCGGACAGAAAGCAGTAAAGTCCTGTGTACGGACAGAAGTAAAGACAGAAAGCAGTAAAGTCCTGTGTGTGGACATAAGCAGATAAAGTCCTGTGTGCGGACATAAGCAGATAAAGTCCTGTGTGCGGACATAAGTAAAGACAGAAAGCAGTAAAGTCCTGTGTGCGGACATAAGCAGATAAAGTCCTGTGTACGGACAGAAGTAAAGACAGTGTCCACCAACATTGTGGGATGGTAAGGACAAGTGAAGGCTGTGTCTACCAACATTGTGGGATGGTAAGGACACACCGGGGAAATAAATTATCTGCTGACATTGTGGGAGAGCGAGACATGACAAAAATATGTATTTGTTTAGACCAGACACACTGGAGATGACTTCTTTTGGGGAAGTTAACCACAAGTTTGCAGTTGATTGTTTGCAAAATCTGCTACTTGAAATATGTTTGATGGAGACATCTCTGGACCAGACTCACTGGGGATGACTCTTTTTTGTGAAATATATATGATGGAGACATCTCTGGACCAGATACACTGGGGATGACCCTTTTTCGATGTATTGAATGATGGAGACATCTCTGGACCAGATACACTGGGGATGACTCTTTTTGTGATGAATTGAAGCAAGACACATGATGGTCAATGCTGTATGCGTGAATGATTTTGTGTGCATGTTGCATGTGAATATGAATGTATGTACACATATGTGAATGATTGTATGTATGTATGTATGATGCTATGAAGCTTGTATTTGTATGATTGAATGGTATTTGTACATGACTGGATGGGACAGAAGGTTTAAACAGGTAAGATGAGCATTGGGCCGACGTATCCGTACAACCACTCGGTAGTTCTCCACTGGGGACAACACCCTTACAGGTGAAATAAATCAGATCCTCGGGGTAAAACCCGGTATGGTACGTCAATTCACGGTAAGAATGATTGCTTCTTGGGGTAAAGCCCAACGGTTAGAAGTCTGGCAGAAGTCGCCATTTCGTACACTAAAACTGAATATTTCTTCATGGTCTTGTTTCGACAGTCATGCTTTTGCTTTTTCTTCCCCCTTTTTTTTTGAAATCCCTAACTTTTGCCTGGATCGCCCTTTCAGGTTTTCAATCCACCGGGAATATATTTCTTTTTGTTTGTTTTGCCCCTAATTTTTGCCTGGACCGCCCTTTCGGGTTTTCAATCCACCGGGACGCTCATTTTTGCCTAAGCCGCCCTTTCGGGTTTTCAACTTAGCGAGCTTTTTCTTTTTATTTTTTTCTTTCTCTCTTTTTTTTAGCAATGACTGTGTTTGCTTCGTTGAATCTGACCGCTTTCGGAACAATGTTGATATATGCTTGTATGACTCGTGAATCTAAGAGATATGTTTGTCATCTATGTTTTTTCAAAAAGATAGCAACTAAAAACTTTAAATTATTTTTGAGTTTTTTGCTTCAAGTATTTTAAATTGAAAGAGTGGAAAACAAAATTGCAAATAAAAATTGAATTCCAAATAGAGGGCACAGGCTCGAATTTGATTAATAGAGTGGTAATTGGCGAAAAGCACAAACCCCACAGATCATTACAAAGATGAAAAATGGTAATTATGTGGGAAAGGTACATTAAACACAACGATCGCTATTCTCCCTGACAACTTTGAATTTGCAGTCTAAAATGCTGTAAGCCAAAAATACTCTGTCAATCGAGGTGCTCTGAGTAGGTGATGCCTGATCCGATGCAGTTACTTGTCTTATTCCTTAACTTTTGCATAGATCGCCCTTTCGGGTTTTCGACCTATCAGGATAATTCTTTTCTGTTTATGTCTCTAATTTTTGCCTGGACCGCCCTTTCAGGTTTTCAGCCCACCGAGACGCTCATTTTTTCCTAAGCCGCCCTTTCGGGTTTTCAACTTAGCGAGCTGTTCTTTTATTTTTTAGACAAAGTATTTCTTGACTGCATCGGCATTTACAGGACGAGGGAGCTCATCACCATCCATGGTTGCGAGAGTCATAGCACCACCAGAAAAGGCTCTTTTGACAACATACGGGCCTTCATAATTAGGCGTCCATTTGCCCCTTGAATCCGGCTGAAAGGACAAAATCTTTTTGAGCACAAGGTCGCCTTCGCGGAACTCACGGGGTCGAACCTTCCTGTCAAAAGCCTGTTTCATTCTTCTTTGATATAACTGTCCATGACACAAAGCTGCCATGCGTTTCTCTTCAATTAAATTCAGTTGGTCATATCTATTTTGGCACCATTCAGCTTCAGCCAACTCAGTTTCCATTAAGACTCTCATTGATGGGATTTCAACCTCTATGGGGAGTACTGCTTCCATGCCATATACTAAGGAGAAAGGGGTTGCCCCTGTCGAAGTACGAACTGAAGTACGGTATCCATGTAAGGCAAAAGGTAACATTTCATGCCAATCTTTGTAAGTGACCACCATCTTCTGCACAATCTTCTTGATGTTCTTATTTGCAGCTTCAACTGCGCCATTCATCTGAGGCCGATAAGGAGATGAATTATGGTGCTCAATCTTGAACTCGTCACACAGATCTTTCATCATTTTGTTATTCAAATTTGTCCCATTATCTGTGATAATCTTGTTAGGAACACCATAACGGCAGATAATATGATTCTTGATAAAGCGTACGACCACCTGTTTTGTCACATTGGCATAAGATGCCGCCTCAACCCACTTGGTGAAGTAATCAATGGCCACTAAGATGAAACGGTGTCCATTGGAAGCCTTCGGCTCAATCCGACCAATCATATCAATACCCCACATGGAGAACGGCCAAGGAGAAGAGAGAACATTTAAAGAAGTTGGCGGTAGATGCATCTTGTCTGCATAAATCTGACATTTATGGCATTTCCTGGCATGTTTATAGCAATCAGACTCCATTGTCAACCAATAGTAGCCGGCTCTTAACATTTTCTTGGCCATTGTGTGTCCATTAGGGTGTGTTCCGAATGAACCTTCATGTACTTCATGCATCAACAGATCAGCCTCATGTTTGTCAACACACCGCAGCAGGACCATATCAAAATTTCTTTTGTATAACACCTCATCATTCAGGAAGAAGCTGTTGGACAATCTTCTCAGAGTTTTTCTGTCTTTGTTAGATGCCCCAGGGGGATATTCTTGCTTCTGAAGGAACATTTTGATATCATGAAACCAAGGCTTGTCATCAACTACTTCTTCGGCCGCAAACACATACGCTGGTCTCTCAAGGCACCGAATACTGATGGTTGGTATCTCGTTCCGACGATTAACGCGGTACATTGAAGATAGAGTGGCTAAAGCATCGGCCATTTGATTCTCGTCACGAGGAATGTGATGTAGCTCAACTTTATTGAAGAAAGTCAACAACCGTCTTGCATAATCTCTATAAGGAATCAAACCAACATGGCGAGTCTCCCACTCTCCTTTGATCTGATTAATCACAAGAGCTGAGTCTCCATATATGTTGATGTTTTTGATCCTTAAGTCAATAGCTTCTTCAATGCCCATAATGCAGGCCTCATATTCTGCAATATTGTTAGTGCATTCAAACTGTAATCTCGCGGTAAAAGGAATGTGAGCACCTTTAGGGGTAACTATGATTGCCCCAATTCCACTGCCATAGAGATTAACGGCCCCATCAAATATCAAACCCCACTGGGATTCAGGATCTGGCCCCTCGCCAAACACCGGTTCATCACAATCTTTCATCTTCATATACATGATCTCTTCATCTGGAAAATCAAACTTGATAGGCTGGTAATCTTCAACTGGTTGGTGAGCCAAATGGTCTGCAAGAATACTACCCTTGATTGCCTTTTGGGTACGGTACTCAATATCATATTCAGATAACAACATTTGTCAACGGGCAATTCTTCCGGTTAGAGCTACCTTCTCAAAAATATACTTAATTGGATCCATTTTGGATATCAACCAAGTAGTATGATTAATCAGATAATGTCGGAGACGTTTGGCAGCCCACGCCAAAGCACAACAGGTCTTCTCAAGCATGGAGTATCGAGATTCACAATCTGTGAATTTCTTACTCAAATAATAAATTGCGTGTTCTTTTCTGCCGGTTTCATCCTGTTGTCCCAGCACACAACCCATGGATCCTTCCAGCACGGTTAAATACATGATGAGCGGTCTTCCTTCAACTGGAGGGATAAGGATCGGAGGTTCCATTAAATACTCTTTGATACTATCGAAGGCTTTCTGACAGTCCTCTGTCCAAATAATCCCTTGATTTTTGCGCAGCAACTTGAATATCGGCCCACATGTGGCAGTCATATGGGAGATGAATCTAGAGATGTAATTTAATCGGCCCAGGAAACCTCTGACTTGTTTTTCTGTTTGTGGAGCTGGCATTTCTCTGATGGCTCTGACTTTGTCTGGATCTACTTCGATACCCTTTTGACTGACAATGAAACCCAGAAGTTTTCCGGATTTAACACCGAAAGTACATTTGTTGGGATTCAGACGGAGACGATATTTCCTCAACCTTTGAAACATTTTTGATAAATACTCCACGTGTTCTTCCTCGGTGCCCGACTTGACAATCATGTCATCTACGTATACCTCAATCTCTTTGTGCATCATGTCATGAAAAAGGGTGGTCATGCCCCTTTGATAAGTAGCACCCGCATTTGTTAGACCAAAAGGCATCACTTTGTAACAGAAAGTGCCCCAAGGTGTAATAAAAGCGGTCTTCTCTCTATCTTCGACTGCCATCTTGATCTGATTATACCCGGAGAAACCGTCCATGAAGGAGAAAACCTTGGATTTAGCTGTGTTATCGACCAACACATCAATGTGAGGCAAAGGGAAGTCGTCTTTCGGACTAGCTCTGTTCAAATCCCTGTAATCAACACACATTCTAACTTTGCCATCCTTCTTCGGAACCGGTACTATATTAGCCAACCACTGAGGATATTCCGAGGTGATAAGAAAACCAGCATCAATTTGTTTTTGTACTTCCTCTTTGATCTTGAGAGCCATATCCGGATGGGTTCTTCTTAATTTTTGCTTTACCGGAGAACATTCTGGCTTTAGAGGCAAATGATGTTCCACAATTTCAGGATCCAAACCGGGCATATCCTGATATGACCAGGCGAAGATGTCAACGTACTCTCTGAGTAAAACGATCACCCTTTCTTTGACAGATGCTTCTAAGGATGCCCCAATCTTGATTTCTTTCTTCTCCTCTTCATTACCCAGATTGATCAATTCTATAACCTCTTTGTGGGGCTGAATAGTTCTTTTCTCTTGATCCAACAATCGTCTGATCTCATCTGGAATCTCTTCATCCTCCTCCTCTACAGCCTCGTAGACAGGGAACTCAAAGTTGGGAGAGGGCATAGGATCATTGTGTTCAACGGGTTTATTGATGCTTAGTCTGCATATGATTTATGATTGATTTCAATAAACAATAGTGAATGCAAACTTCTGAAATTGATTAAAGCTAAGAAAAAGGTGAAACTAAAAGATGTGTACATATTTTGGTTTTTTTGTGTTACCATTTTTCATGAGAATATAAATAAAATAAAGTGTCACGATAAGAAAAATGACAATATACACATATTTTTTTTTAAAATACTTGAAGCTTTAAACAAAGCCCTATTTGAGTTTCGCTTTTGCCTGGGGCAGGACAAAAGAATTTTTTTGAAAAAAAACAAAAATAGACAAACATATTACTTAGATAAAGGTGTGACAGAAGGGACATCAACAGTAACCCAATTGCGGCAAATTCCTCCAGGAGTCACGAAACAAGGTGGCTCTTCCTCATCCTCATGCTCAATGATAGCATTAGTTTCCGGAGGGGCATTGATAAATCCAGCACCAAGAAAGACATCTGTGATGGGTTTATAAACCACACCCGGCTTACTTCTTTTCGTGGACGGAGTGCAACCCAAACCTCCTTTCTTCTGGCCTTCTGCCAACTGTAATAGACGTCCCCAATGTAAAGCTTCTTCCCCTTGCATTACCTTTTGTGCATCCTTCGCAGTTTTCATAGGTGCTCTGGCCTTTTCTGAACTTCTTTCCTCAATAGAAAGTCCTTGGAAGGCTGTACCATCTTCAACATCAGCACCGATATAGGAAAAACCTGACAAATGACTGACCAATAAAGCTACCTCTCCGTTCACAATCACCAATTTTCCTTCCCGTACAAATTTCAGCTTTTGGTGAAGCGTGGAAGTTACTGCCCCAGCTTCGTGAATCCACGGTCGTCCCAACAAACAACTGTAAGATGCTCGAATATCCATGACTTGAAAGGTGATCTGGAACTCATAAGGGCCAACTAAGATGGGTAAATCTATTTCCCCAATTACTGATTTTCTCGACCCATCGAAGGCTTTCACGATTATTGCACTTGGCCTCAAAAGCGCACCACGGTATGCGAGCTTGTCCAAAGTAGTCTTAGACATCACATTCAAAGACGACCCGGTGTCTACCAACACGTTGGATATGGAATCATTTTTACAAATCACTGAGATGTGTAGTGCTAGGTTATGACCCCTTCCTCTTTCAGGGAGTTCCTCGTCACTGAAACTTAAATTATTGCAAGCTGTGACATTCCCCACTATGCTACCAAATTGGCCCAAGGTTACGTCATGGTCGACATAGGCTTGGTCCAAGACTTTCATTAGTGCCTCTCTGTGCGCATCGGAATTCAATAAGAGTGATAAAATCGAAATCTTGGAAGGGGTTTGTAATAATTGATCCACGATCTTATACTCACTTCTCTTGATCATTTTCAATACTTCATCTGAGTCTTCATACACTCTTTCACTAGTCCTACTAGTATCAGGAATTTGTGTTTTTTCAACAGAACTATCAGTCTTTTCTTGAACAACTCCGGGAAGAATACGCCCGCTCCTCAGTATTTTGCTACTATCTGCAATATTATCCACGGATATCAAAGGAGGAATAGGTATTTCCACCCCATCCTGCAACATGGTGGCATCATACCTATATGGCACAGCTCTCAGGGACGTATATGGCATAGGCCCTGGCAAGCAGATCACTAGCGGGGTAACTGTGGGCTCTCCACTATTATAAATCATCTCAAGACGGTCAGAGGCATTGAATTCTGGAACTATAACGCAAACATCCTCACTCTTCTTTGTGACAACCAATTCTCCCTTATCCATCAACCTTTGTATGTCTTCCTGAACTCGGGAACAACCTTGAGGATTCCTCAAACATTTCTCACAAGTTTCATGATCATGGCTAAACAACTTTGCTTCGCACATTTTACTATGAATAGGTACCAATGGGGTTTTGACATCCTTTACGCTGAGAATGGTGCTTGTTTCTTGGCAATCTTGGATGAAATGCACGGAGGACCCGTGATTGGGCAACGGATTGTTTCGGACATTAGGATTTTCATCCTTGAAAGACAGCACTTTATTGCGGATTAATTCTTGAACGGCTTTTTTGAGGGCGTAGCAACGTTCCACATCATGGCCTGGGGCCCCTTGATGGAAGGCACAGGTCAAGTCACTACGGTACCAGGTGGGTAGTACTACCGGCACAGGTGGAGGTGGTCTCGTTTGGACAAAGTTTTTGGCGAGTAAGGCGGGGAGTAGATCGGCATATTTCATGGGTATGGGGTCAAATGGTGGATTTCTTTGGGTGCGATTGGGATAATTGTAGGGTTGTTGGGGAGTTTGTGGTCGAATTTGTGGCTGTTGTGGGTATGGTTGTTGATAAGGGTATGGATATTGTGGTGGTGGTGCTTGGGTCATTTGTGGTTGAGATGTAGGTGTAATGGCTGAGACATGTTGGTAAGCTGGGTATCTAGGCTGGGGTCTTCCTTGAGCCACCATGCCAACCTCAGATTCCTTTTTCTTCGAAAAACTGTTGCCATATTTCTTATTAGTGCTAGTTGGAGCATTTTCTTTTATCAACCGTCCTTGACGGACTCCCTCTTCTAGACACATTCCCATCTCTACCATCTCGGTGAAGCTTCTTGACACAATACCCACCATTTTCTCATAAAAGAAAGGACTTAGAGTATGCAAAAATAACTTGCACAATTCTTTCTCTTCTACCGGAGGACGAATCTGAGCAGCAAGCTCCCTCCACCTCTGAGCATATTCTTTAAAAGATTCTCTCTCCTTTTGGGCCAATGCTCGTAGCTCATCCCTATCAGGGGCCAGATATGAGTTGTAATTATACTGCCGAATAAAAGCACTGGCTAAGTCATTAAAGGAACTGACGTTTGCCCTGTCAAGGTCCATGTACCATCTCAGAGCTGCACCGGTTAGACTATCTTGAAAATAATGTATCAACAACTTGTCGTTACTGGTCTGAGTAGACATCTTTCTAGCATACATTATCAAGTGAGCTTTGGGGCAGGTGCTCCCCTTATATTTCTCAAAGTCTGGGACCTTAAACTTATGTGGGACCACGACGTCAGGGACTAAGCAGAGTTCATGCGCGTCTTGCCCGAATAAATCCTTTCCTCTAAGAGCCCTCATCTCTTTTTGCATCTCATCATACTTGATTTGTAAGTCATCCATCCTGTCATAACCTCCCACACTTTCAGCATGAAAGATGGGCATCTGAGTTTGCGGAATAGTATGAATCACAGGTGCAGAAACGGTTGCCGCAACCTGGGGAAGTGTATTAACGAGCTGAGGAATCGGAACCGTCGACTGCATATGAGGAATTTCAGATACCACTGGTCGTGAGTCATCCCCGAGGAATCCAACAGGCATGCCCCACGGGTAGCCTTCAGGCATAACATACTGAGGAGTGCTAAAAGGCGCAGACGAAGCCGGAGGAGGTACAAAGGTACTGCTAGACTGAGGTACCGGAGCTGGCACCTGATTCTGGGTATTCATCAGAGATGCCACCATGCTAGTCAACTTCTCAATTTCCGTCTGCATGGTTGTCACCTGTTCACGGAGCATATGGTTTTCTTCCTCAACATTGCTCATCTTGTTTCTCAACCTGAACCGAGTATTGTAGACACGAGTAGGTTTGTACCGAATACGCCGAGCCACTTTAACTGAGAGGGGGAGAAAAAGAAAGAATATGAGACTCTGTTTTGAAAACTCATGTATGCAGTATGATGCATGATATATGTTATGCTAAAATATGCGAAGTTTTTTCCGAAGAACTTTAAGGCAATAATTTTGTAAACATTTTACATGAAAGAATAACATAAAATAAAATAAAATAAAATAAAATAAAAAAATAACAAAAGAAAATTGCACTAATAATTCAAAAGTTACAACCAGTTTTTTTTCAAACAAAATAAAAACATAAAATAAAAACTAAATCCGAACTTCCGAAGCCGACTAGCCGTCAAAATGTGAATCGAAGCCAGAGGAAAATAAATCCCCTTGCCTCTTCTTCCTCTTGCTATCTTGTCTCAATAAAACATCCTTTTGCTGGAGTAAATCATTCTTCTCAACAATCTGTTGGCTTTGGAGAAAGATTAAATGGTCCTTTTGTTCTAACTCTCCTTTGGAGAAAATTTTTAGAGGGACTAATAACAAAACTTGAAATATTTATAGGGACCAGAAAGATATTTATCCCAATATAAAATTCATCCTTTGTTTTAAATTAACGGTTGTGATTACTTTGATGGATCTTTTCAGCACCTTTTGTGAAATATAAAAGTATAAAAAAGTCTTGGATAAATATGTTTCAAGTCCCTGTAAATATTTAAAGTTTTGTTTTAGTTCCCAAAAAAATTTCTTCTTATATTAGTTGTCGCGGTGATTTTTGGATATCGAGTTATTAATTAACTTCGAATCGCAATTTAATATTCCACCACCGATCTTTAATTTATCCGAGGGAAAGGGAAAAAGTTCAAAAAAAACCCTATTTTTTAGAGGACAAGGTTCGGGGGTTGGTTATACGAAGGGAAGGTATTAACACCCTAAGTATCTATAGTACTCTATAGGAACCTCTTGTTTTTATTCTATCTATGCGCTTTATTTTAATTGTTTGTAAAAATGTGTGAGTGTGAGAATTAAAGTAAAAAATGCTTAAAGAATAGAAAAGTAGAAAAATGTTTTTTGGTTGATTTTATTGATCGGAGAGACAAGTCTCATGCCTACGTACCCGAAGGATCAAACCACCGTAGTTCGGGGTAAAAAGACGAGTAAATTTGTTTGTTTGATTTTAAGGTTTTGAAAAAATGGTTTTAAAATACCAAAAGCCAAAGATGGCAAAATGTGAGTTTTAATTGATGTTAGTTTGTGAAGAAAGTCTATATGGTTAAATTGATTAAAGTTTTGATTATGAAATAGGACGCGGACACTTGGTTTAAAATCCAAGGTTTATTGAGAAAAAATGTTTTGAGTGATAAAAATGTTTTGATGTTTTTCGATATTTGAAACTAAATCAATGCGTATTTTTGAAAGAGGTTTTGACCTCGTTTTTTTTTTAATAAAGCGACTAACTTTTTTTTTTTTGAAGAGGTGTTGACCTCATTTTTTGAGAATAAAACGCTAATTATTTCTATTGGAATGTTGGGTTCCAAATCACTAAAAGGGTAATGCTAAAAGAATAAAAACGTCGTAATAAGCGCGAAGACGATCCGTAATGATATTTTGATCAAAACGGTGTCTTTTCCCTCGAAAACTAATATTCTAACGTTTTTGCGGAAAGCGATAAATAAATATGCATGATATGCGATTTTTTTCATTTATAATGTACATTTATTCCTAATCACATTCTAAAGTATTTGCGAAAAAATAAATATGAAATGAATGCAACATAATGCTATGCAATTTTTAAATTAAATTTACACCAAACCCTAAAATACATTCTAAAGTCCTTGTAATAGAGATAAATAATTAATTGATAAAAGCAATAAACAAACAATTAGACTTAAGTGAGTAATTAAATAAGCTAAAAAATTTGTGATCTAAAGAGATCTTCCATATTAGTGCAAGCACTTGACTCAAAAGCTTAAATAAGCTATTGTTCAAATAAGCACTTTATTCACATAATCTAAAACAAAGATAAACAAGCAGGGAGGTATAGAAGTAAATCAGAAAAATAAAAGGGGTACAAACAGTAATAATGAAAACCCAAAGCCCAGTCCAAAGAAAAAAAACCCTTTCTGTTCAAACAAAAACAAAAACGCGGAATCAAGTTATGGCCGTCTGATGGATCAGACGGCCTTGATCTGAAATTAACATGAAAGAAAATCTGGCGTGATTGATCGGGATCAAATAGGCTACAGGCGCGCAGGTGCACCGTAAGACCGTGCACCTGCGCGCACAGAATCACAACATGGTATAAATGCAAAAAAAAAACCCTAAAAATTAAAATCAGAAACTCATTTTCTTCTCTCTCTCACGGCGGCTAATCCGCCTTCTTCTCCATTCTCTGTTTTTTCAGTTCATTTCAAATCTCAAAAGACAAAACTCCATTAAACCTTCTTTGCTTTTCTCATAAATTAAACAACAAACACAAACATGTACCACTCACAAACCAAAACCGAATCCAAAATAAGCACAAAACGAACACAGATCGAAAAGAAAAACAGGGAATGGAAATAGAAAACGAAAAACAACCTTCGATGCGTGCTTCCTTCTTCTCCTTCTACTCTGCTCCGTATCGATCTCCTTCTTCTCTTTCTTTCGTTTTTTTTTGTGATTCTGCTTTTGATTTCTTCTTCTTCTTGTTTTCTGTTCGGTTTGTGTTTGCGATTCGTGATTATTTTCCGATTTTTGATCTCGAAAGTTTGGTTTGATTTTGGATCGAGGAAGGTTTGTGAAATCGATCTGGGTTTTGAAGGTTTTGAGGTTCTGTATTTGGTATTTGGTTTGATGAGTTTGGAAAGAAGAAATTTGGTTTTAGATGTGATTCTGGGTTTTGATTGTTAGAAGATGATGAACATATGATGAAGTTGTTTTGAGTTTTTTTTTATTTCGTTTTTGATTTTTTTTTGTGTGTATTTGTGTTGATTTGATCTGGAAAAAGAATGAGAATAGAAATTTTCAGTGTTTCTGCGGCTGGAAAGAAAAATCTGACCTTGGGAACAGTGTCATAATTACAGTATTTATACTGTGTCAGATGTAGGGTTTGGCAGATGAAAAAAAACCATATTTGGACAAAATTGCCCCTTTGGGCCTGGACAAAAAAACTGATCTGGACTTCCTTTTTAAAAAAAACACCAAAATGGAAAAAAAACACAAATAACAATTAAAATGAAAATAAAAATAATAATATATCAATAATAATAAAAAACGAAAATGAAATATATGAATAAAATAAAAATCAGAAAACAATAAAAGGAAAATAAAATGTAACCAAATGAGGTATTTTAAAATACCTCTCTGCCGAAATTTCGTCAGAAACGAACAAAAGAAAGAAAAAAAAAAAAAAAATCGTCGTAAAAAGACGCATAAAAGCATTTGGTCAAAAAATGGGGTATGACATTAGTCTCCTAAAAAATTTATGTCTTCAGTATAACAACCATTCATATAAGCATAAGATAGTAGTTACAGTATAAGAGGCATTAATATTAGCGCATAACGACTAAAATTTCGTAAGATAGTAGTTACGGTATAAGAAGCATTCATATTCCCGAATAACGACCGAAAAGGTCGTAAGATAGTAGTTACAGTATAAGAAGCATTCATATTCCCGCATAACGACCGAAAAGGACGTAAGATAGTAGTTACAGTATAAGAAGCATTCATATTCATATTCCCGCATAACGACCGAAAAGGTCATAAGATAGTAGTTACAGTATAAGAAGCAAAAAAAAAATCCACACTTATTAAGAAAAGTAAAAAAGAATTTTGATTGGTTATTGATTATGGAGAAAAGAAGAGATAGAGTAAATTTTATGATAATAAGTAAACCTTGAAAATGGTAAAAGTTGTTTTTTTGCTTATAATTTGGGACAAGAAAAAGTAGTTTTTTTTTCTTATAATTTGGGACGGAGGGAGTACGGTATAAGATGCATTCATATTAGCACATAACAGCCGAAAATGTCATAAACCCTTTTTTTTTAATATGAGTATATTACAAACTATATATTGTCCGGATGTAACTGAATGAGTTACTTGTAGACCAAATTATAAACTATTGTCCTTTTCAGTAACTAGTGTCTGGATAAGTGTTCGGTGTAGTTTACCAATACATCACTATTCAACCCTATTGCACAGCCTTGGACAGCTATAACTGAACGTTTTTGCCTCATATCTTCTGCAATTTGCAAGAAAGCGTGTATTTTCAACGTTAACCACATTATTATAATGGTTGGTAGACAATAGGTGATATTGTACAGACTGTTTTGACATGACAATGCTATGATTTTTACTCTAAATTTTTAAACCACAATTTAATAATTAATTAATTGTACAAACTGATTTCTGCCGCTAAAGAAATTCGCAATTATGGATTTAAATTAAAGGGTTAATTGTTTTATCATTTTAATTTTATATTTGTATTAGATAGACAATATATAAATATGCATGGGTACTCCGTTTTAGATAGAGTACCGGTACTAGGTACGTACCAGGTACCGGTACGCGTATGGTACTCCCCCGGTACGCACCGACGCTGTACCTAGATTTTTTTTTTGTTTTTTGTAATGGGTACACGAGTGGTACATCTGTGGTACGCACGTGGTACACCAATTCAAAAAAACACTATTTTTTTCTTCTTCTTTTTCTTTAATTTGTTTTTTTATATAAATATTTAGGTTTTTTATTTTTGTATAATATAAAAGTAGCACCTACCGCTAATAAACAATAAAAAAGCAGCCATTGGAATTATTCACTATTCATTAAAAATGAATAGACTAAATTCAAAGAGAATTGAAGATCGAGTTTTTTTATTCATACAAATCTTCATATTCTCTCGAGAAAGAGAAATAATAATACTTATAATGAAAGAACAACAAAAATGTGGAATATTCGTAGAGATGAATGAGATTTATTTAATATATAATTGATATTTTTGAAATTGCTAGTCTTTCTCACGATAAACCTAAACTAGAGGCCGCTCTTTTTAGTGATGATGGAGGTGGAAACAATTGACTCTTTTTGAGCTAATTGTTTTTTAATTTCATATTTTGATTTTTTTGAACAATTTGAATTACTTTTAAATTGTGGTGTGATATTTTTTATGTTTAATTATTTATTTTAACAATATAATTCTATTATTTGATTTATATAATTATATTTTTAAAAAAATATAGGGACGTGCCCGTACCTTAGTTTTTCTAAAAATGACGTACCCCGTGCCAGTACCGGTACCGTACCCGCACCCGGGCAACATAGATTAATTGTTAATTGTGAGAAGTGATAAAAGAAATATTTATATTTTTATTAAACCATGTTGTTTATAATTCACTGTCCGCACCAACTACAACAACCCATCGTCTCTTTATCTTAACCACATTATAATACGTGCATTTCCAGAGCCATGAACAAACTGAAGAACAAAAACACGGGATTGAAGTTCAAATCAAAACTATGGATCAATAAGGTAATGAGATTGTTTTCTAAATTGTAAATTTCATAATTTTTCCTCACAAGGACAGATTTTCTTAACAACAAACTTAACTTTGTTATCATATTTTGTTAGGAATACATTACAATCCCTGCCGCAACGTATAAAAAATGGAACGAAGAGTTGTCACTTGTTAATAAAATACATGGGCCCGGTGGACATGTGTTTGATTGTTCAATTAGAAATGCTTCACATGGGAGAGCCAAGCTAAATACTGATTTGCCCATTCTGAGAAAAATATATAGAATCAATAAGCCTATCGAAATCATGTTCCATTTCGGTGACTGTTTCTTTTTACATTTTTCACTTCCAGCGTCACGAAAAACCAAGGGTCAAATTATCGATATTGTTCCTCAAAATACAACCAGTGCAATCAAACTCCAACGTTCAGCGTCTTTAAATCTCTTTGTCAGGGACAACCCTGTATTATGGGGATCAGATGTCCCACTGTGGGAATCTACCATTTCAAAATCTATGGTCAATGGCGGGCAGCCTCTTGTAAGGGAAACTTCACAATTTTAAATAATTTGCTAATATTAATAATTATATTTTTTTTTCTCATTCCACATATATATATGTTTTATCAGCATCATAATTATTTACGAACAGAGTCCCTTTTGAATTCAGATGATTCCCGCCCATGTTGTTCATACAAGGCTAGCGACAAAGCCAGTTGCTCTACCTGTATTACTGCCGGATGGAACCGTCGAAAATTGGAATCTAATTTGGAACACCAAACGATCATCACAATGTCATATTGGTAATGGTTGGTACAATTTTGTGAAGTCTGGTTCTATCAGATTGGGTGACAAGATACAATTCTGGGCAGGACCTTATGGCTTCACCCGTGTAACAAAAAACAATGGTTAATTAAATTATATTAGGTTGCTTGGATCTTGTATGTGTGATAATTTGATAATATTTTCCAATTTATATTAATGTCATTATTATTAAGTTATTATTATTGTAGTTGTACGCTTAAAAGAATATAATACGCTTTAAAGAATATAATACAGAATCCAAATAAGTTTTCCAATTACATTACCCCATGTTGTCGGCCCAATTAGCTTCGAATTTTAGTGGTAACCCAAACACAATAAACGATCTTTTTGCTACATCGTGCTACCTCCGTCCCATATCATCATTATATATATAAAAGTAGTTAAGTCTCCAAGTAACCATAATTTAACCCTACTTAAACCCTAATTTAATTATTAAAAATGTTAAAATTTCTTCACCAAGAATCGAACTCATGTCCTCTCACAATTATATAGCTTATTTACCACTAAGCTATTTAAATTCATTTGATATATTTTGATTACACCAACTAATAACTACGACTTTCAATGATATATATTTTTTTTCAAGTCCAAGATATATTTTTTCTTAATAATAATGTCTGATTTTGTTTACCTCAACTCCATTACTTTTTTTAATCACACATTTAATCTATTATATCATTATATATACGACTAATAACTACGACTTTCAATGCCTAATTTTGTTTCCCTGAAAATCAACTCCATTTTTTTTAACACACATTCAATCTTTATTTTTTTTTCTTTCTGATCCAATTATTTTTATTTGATCTACCTGTTTTTTTTTTAAAATATCCGATATATATATTCTTCCTTAATTAAAATTTAATATTAATAACATATAAAAAATATGTTACAAATATTAATCGTATGTACTTTGTCTTTCATTTATATTCCTTTTATTTGATCCACATTCAATTTTTTTTTTCCAAATTCAATATATATATATTTTCTTAATAATAATGTCTGATTTTGTTTACTTGAAAGTCAACTTCATTTCTTTTATCATCACACATTCAATTTATTTTTTCTAATCCAATTATTTTTATTGGATCTACCTTAATTTTTTTGAATATTTAATATATAGTATTTCTTAATTAAGATCTATTATGAATAACATATAAAGATATATATATTTCTCGAGTTCACCCTAATTAATCATACTTTAACCCTATTTTAGTTCAAATAAATTGTTAAAAAAATACCTCACCGGGTTTTTCTATACAAATATTTAATTTATTTAAATATAAATCCATTTTTTTATAAAGATATGTTATGAATATTATTGTATATGCTTTGTTTACGTTCACCTTTTTTTATACAACCTCAATTTTTTTTGTTTAAATAGAAATCAATTATACATATGCTATGCAAATATTAATTTTATTTAAATAGAAATCCATTTAATTATAAAAAAAATCCTTTTTTTTAATAAATATATGTATGAATATTTATTGTATATGCTTTTTTTTTTTATAAAGATACATTTTCACAAATTTGTGTTTCCATTGCTACTATACGGCTGATCAAAGTAATTCAACTGAATGTATTTGATTGTAAATGAGCATTTCACATTGGTAAATATTTAACACTGTTATTTTTTTTTATTTTAGGGCGCATTCATGTTACAAAAAATGTTTGCATCTGATTTTCGTTACAACGTACATCATTATGCTACACATATTTATCCAAATGGAAATCAATTTGAAGTTTTAGTTGAAAAAATTAATAGCAATATATATTTTACACATGGATGGTTTGCATTGCGTGATTTTTATAATATTCAGTATGGTGCTTGAGCGATTTTATTATGCACTGGATGAGTCGGTTTGAATTGATTTTAAAGAACATATTTGATTGTGTTATTCATCCTCCTATGAAATTTAATTTGGATAAATGTAATATTTTATCATATTTTCGTCATGATCTTCCGAAATCTACTGACCTCCTATCATTTTCTCACAATTGCTCCAATTTTGCCTTAAAACTAAAAGATCAACTGACTGAAAATAATGTGAAAACTGGATTTTTTGTGAGTTTTTTTTTATATATTTTTTTAGTTTTAGTTTTATTATATATTTGTATTTTCTAACTTTTCAATTTTTTTATAGATGGTGGAATATAACGGTTTTGGTCAATTAGCATAATGTTTAGTAGTTATTTTGTAAACTATTTATCTAAATCCGTCTTTATACCAAATATTATCATTTTTATCGTCACTATCATTTGAATATTTTTTTTTTGAAACTTTTATTTTAAATTTTTTATTATAATTATTTTCATATCATATATGAAAATCTTCAAAACTCGTGCGATAGCACGGGTCGGTGTCTAGTTATAAATAAAAGTCATAATTTTAAGTATGACTTTTCCTTAAAAAGAAAATATAATTTTTATTTTATTCATTATCAATTATGGATTCATGAAGAGAAGACAACAAATTAAATCCAATTTACATTTAATTATATTAGAAAAAATAGAGGTAAACATTGACAATTTTAAACGTTACTCCAAATGGGTAAATATTGTTTATTATATTTTTAAATTTTTTTATTTACTTTAATTGATTTTTAATATTATCATGGAGGAGATCATGTAAATGTTTCTACTTTAGTAGACCAAATCATATTTATTTCATGGTTTTGATTCATAGGTCGTAATTGTAAGGTCGATCTAGATTTCTCTTCTTGGTGTAACAATTCTTTAGTGTGTTTTCAAAACATCTAAAGTGATTTTGCTTGAAATGTAAGGGACGAGTACCCCTTGTACTCCTTATAATTCAATTCATTTAGTTATAAAAAAAACGAAATCTGACATAAAAATTTCGATATTTATTTGCCAGTTTAGTTAAGACATACGGGGTATCTATAATCTATAATAATATTATTTATGAGCCTTTTTTCAAATGAATATGTACACGTGGCAGTCTCTAAATCATTCTTCTCTCATATTGTTTTGGCCATAAATAAATTAAATGCTTTATAACAAAATGAATTCTCTCTCATATGCTTTAAAATGGAAACAATTCAAATTCTTTTATATTTCCATATTATTATTATTATTATTATTATATTATTATTATATTATTATTGGTTCAATTGTAAATATATTTTAAAGAAAATTATATTATAAATTCCGTGCATCATATTTTTTTTTAAAAAAAATATTTTTAAGACTACAAAATTCATTAATTATATATATATATATATATATATATGTAAATCAAAAAGAAAAAAAAATTATATTTTATATGTATCTTTAAATTCAAGTGATTGATATTGAAAAAATAAAGAAAAGAATTAAAAACATATATATATTCTAAAAATTGTAACCAGTTTATATATTTTAAATAAATAAAGTATTTGTAAAATAATTTTTATAATAATAATAATTCACGAAATAATTTGAAAATCAATTAATAAATTTTTCAAAGTTTATTTTAGTATTGCATTATAAGCATTTAATTTTTATGATTTTTTTTGCTTCTTTCTAAAGTTTGTGTGTTAAATATTAAATTTCCTACAAAAAGTCATAATATGACATTCACCAAAAAAGGAATCAATATATTTGTTATTAATCGGTTTAATTGCATATTATGGATAAAATTACTTATATACCCTTGTTTCTTCCCCTATATAAAATGTTCTTTTGTTGAACATTCAAATCACACATTTTCCACCTCCATTCTCTCTTATTTTATCTCTCTCAATACGCATTATTTTTTCGTTTACGGTCATTTTTTTTAATTTCTTTATTTTTTTTTTCTTCTTTGTTCAACATTTCTTATGTGGTTATTTTGTGTGATTTCTTATGCTGTTTTTTTTACTATTCATATTATTTCCTTTTGATGTTTATATTTTTTTTATTTATTAATTCGGTTTATTATTCATGACAGAGAAGTCAATCAAAGCAAGAAGAAATGCATCATATTCACACCAAATGGATTGAATCAAGATCAAACTCAAAGTTTATTACTTGATGAATATGTATCAATAAATTAATCAAATGATATATTTTTCCAATAGTATTGAGTTCATTTTTATTGTATATTTTCTCTTGCAATTTTTATTTTATATGTAGTTTTTTTCTATCAATGTGATTTTTATTTTTGTGGACTTTCTGTTTATATATGATTGTGTATTACATGTGCATATATCACATTAGAAACAGTTTAGATTTGTAAAAAAAAATTAAGAAATATATTAGTTTAACATAATTTACAAGAGAAATAAGTATGTTTTCTCAACAAAAAAAAAAACGTAAGTAATTAAGTAAAATATGACAGGAATAAATCATTCTTTTGTTTTTTTTTGAAGAATAAATCATTCTTTTGTTCAGCTGATTCTATTGATCGAGCAATTTCTTTTGTTTCCCGTGCAAAGTTATTTTCCTAAATAAAAATTCTTATATTTTTTTTGGTAAAAAAATATTATAGTTAATAGACGTAAACAAAATCTTTTATCAATAAAATAGAAAGGTTAACATCCACAGACTATAATGTATGTTCATCACCATCATCTCTATTCATATTTATTAGACCAATCAAAAATATTTCCCAAAATAAAAAATAACAATGAATTAGCAGCAATTACTCTGTATTTGTGTATATAATAGAATTTAATTAATTTATACAATTAATTTGTCTATCTTTAATTTCCATTTAAAAGGTTGACTAAAAATGCGTTAGAAAATTTAACATCACAGGTTAATGTTTACTCATGTAACAAAAAAAGACTAATGTATACTCATCACCATCATCTCTATTGATATTTATTTGACCAATAAAAAATATTTTGTAAATAAAAAATCAACAAAGAATTAGTAGCAATTATTTATGTATATAATAGAATTTAATTTAATTTCTACAATGTCTACAATTAATTGGTCTATCTTTAATTTTCATTTAAAACTTGAGGTTGACTATAAATTTGTTTTTTATATTAGAGTTTTGAATCCGCACAAAATAACTAATATGTCTATACTACGAAGAATTATACAACTACACTCTTTTTAATACAATATACAAATTTAAAATTGTTAGTTTTTTGAAATTGGCAGTATTTTACAAAAACAACATTAAGTCAGATGTAGTGTTAGATGTGTCTACATTTGGAACAACATTCGGAAGTACGAATTAACGAAGAGTTTGTTACAAGGCTATCTGCGCGCGCGTTCCTTCAAGCCTATCCGTTTATCATATGTTAGCGTGTTGTTTGTTCCTCAAGACATGGAACTCGCCTTATTTGTGTATATATCCGATAGTGTATCACACCTAAAATATATTCCTATATTTTAGGATTTTGTTGGATTTGCTTAATTCACAAGCTGGTATCGGATATGCTATAATTTTAATAATAATCTGAAGACCAAAAATCAAGGAACTACTAAGTGTTCCACGAGCTATATATATTGAAGACAAAAGACGTTGGAAGGTTACGAAAACTCTTGTGAAGAAATATATATTTGAGTCTAGGGTTTTTAATTAGTTTTCTCGTGTGTATTTTTGTGAGCCTATCTTGTATCTCTTTGATACTTGCTTAGGACTGTGCTCTTGTGTTGTAAGGGTTTTAGTCTACTCCTAAGCTTTTAAGCACGGAGATAGGTTATTGTTTGAAGTGTGACTTCATTGTTCTCAAGGTTAGATCAATCACACTGGTTGTGTGGTTAAGAGGAGGAGAGATAGGTGTCTCTAATCTAGGTGGTCCTAGGTTGAAGGAAGCACGGGTAGAAACTAGGTGACGAAGTGTAAACGGGTCGTTTACTGAAGACTTCTAACTAGTTTTATCATAGTGGATTCACTCCTAGATTGGTATCCCCCAGAGTAGGTCGTGTTATACGCCGAACTGGGTTAACAAACTCCTGCGTTCATTTAATTTCCAGCTGACTCTACTCCTGCCCCATCTGATGTTTTGGAAGAAGAAATCCACATAGATAAAGTTGAAAAGTCAGGTAGAGAGACTGATTTGTACAATGCTCCAGTGAACAAAGGTCCTTCGGTTAGAGTTCAAAAGAATCATCCCACAGATCTGATAATTGGTAATCCTGATCAAGGAATTACTACTAGAAGATCACAAGATGTTGTGTCAAATGCATGCTTTGTATCTAAGATTGAGCCAAAGAATGTTAAAGAAGCATTGACTGATGAATTTTGGATTGAAGCAATGCAAGAGGAATTGAATCAATTCAAGAGATGTGAAGTATGGGATCTAGTACCAAGGCCTACAGACACTAACATCATTGGTACCAAATGGGTGTATAAAAATAAATCTGATTCACAAGGAGTGGTTACAAGAAATAAAGCCAGGCTGGTGGCTCAGGGTTATACTCAGATAGAAGGTGTTGACTTTGAAGAGACATTTGCACCGGTAGCTCGCTTAGAATCTATAAGGCTACTTCTTGGTGTGGCATGTTTCTTAAAATTCAAGCTTTACCAAATGGATGTGAAAAGCGCTTTTCTAAATGGATACTTGAATGAAGATGTATATGTTGAGCAGCCAAAAGGATTTGTTGATCCAAATCATCCTGATCATGTGTACAAGTTAAAGAAGGCATTGTACGGTCTCAAGCAAGCACCTAGAGCTTGGTATGAGAGACTTACAGAATACTTAATAAAACAAGGTTACAGGAAGGGAGGTAATGATAAAACCTTGTTTGTTAAGGCAGAAGAAAAGGAGCTGTTGATCGCTCAGATTTATGTAGATGATATCGTATTTGGTGGAATGTCTGACAGGATGGTGCAACATTTTGTACAACAAATGCAATCTGAATTTGAAATGAGTATGGTTGGTGAACTAACGTTCTTTCTTGGGCTACAAGTGAAACAGATGGAAGACACTATTTTCATCTCTCAAAGCAAGTATGCTAAGAACATTGTGAAGAAGTTTGGTATGGAAAGTGCAAGTCATAAGAGAACTCCTGCTCCTACGCACTTAAAATTGTCTAAAGATGAGAAGGGAGTAAAAGTTGATCAAAGTCTCTATAGGAGCATGATTGGAAGTCTGCTATATCTCACTGCAAGTAGACCAGATATCACGTTTGCAGTTGGAGTATGTGCAAGATACCAGGCTGAACCTAAGGTAAGTCACCTCACTCAAGTTAAAAGAATTTTGAAATATGTGAGTGGTACTAGTAATTATGGAATGTTGTATACACATGGTGATAATGCAATGTTAATTGGCTATTGTGATGCTGATTGGGCTGGGAGTGCAGATGACAGAAAAAGTACATCCGGAGGATGTTTCTTCTTAGGAAATAACTTAATATCCTGGTTTAGTAAGAAACAAAATTGTGTTTCTCTATCTACAGCTGAAGCTGAGTATAACACCTCATAATACATTGTCTAGAATATATTATAAAGTCCATAATTAAGCATCGAGTACAACAAGTTTACAAATACATAGATAATAATTCAAGCACACGCAGGTGCCAAGGTACAATAAAGTACAACACAGCGTGTTAGGTTTTTGAAATTGGCTACATTTTGTAAAAACAAGATCAAGTCAGATGAGGGACAAGATGGGGTTACCTTTGGTACAACATCCTGATGCCAGAATATGTGGAAAGGTTGTTACACAATATTAGTGTGCCTATTTTGTGAAGTAAATCCATTAAGCATTTTACTTGTTCCCCAAGACAAGTAACTAAGCTTATTTTCTGAGCATATCTTCTTTATGCATCGCCCCTAAATATATTCCTTTATTTTAGGGTTTTGTTGGATTTATTTAAAACATATATTTTGCTATCGGATATGTTACAATTTTATATTATTTGTGAAGCCTAAATACAAGGAACTACCGTGGCTATTCAGGGCTATATATATGGAAGACCTAAAACCTATTTTAGGAACTGAAACTCTTGTAAAGTTTAGAAAACGTGTGTCTAGGGTTTTAGCGTGTCTATTGTCTATTTGTGAGCCTATCTAGTATCACCTTGATACTTGCTTAGGACCTTGTTCTTGAGTTGTATGTGTTTTAATCTACTCCTAAGCTTTGAAGTACGGAGTTAGATATTTGTTTTGAAGTGTTCTTCGCCAAATTGTTCTTAGGTTTTGAGCAATCACACTGGGCGTGTGGTTAAGAGGAGAAGGGACGGGGTCTCTGATCTAGGTGGGCCTAGGTTGAAGATAGCACGGGTAGTGACTAGGTGACGAAGTGTAAACGGGTCGTTTGCTGATAGCTTCTAACTAGTATTACCATAGTGGATTCTCTCCTGGATTGGTATCCCCCAGAGTAGGTCGTGTTATACGCCGAACTGGGTTAACAAACACTGCGTTGCTTTTATTTCCAGTTATTTACTATTTGTTAATTTTACTTCTGCTGTGCACGTTGTAGTTGCAAAGGTTGCCCCATTCGGTACCCCATTTGGACTCTACCAGAATTTCAATTGGCATCAGAGCAGGCACCCTGTTCTGTTATTAGGGTGAGCTCCAGGGAACGATTCTGGTCATTATGGAAGGGGAAGGAGGAGCTGTGACTAGGCCACCCCTGTTGGATGGTACTAACTATGATTACTGGAAATCACGCATGGAAGCATTCTTGAGATCAATGGATAGCAAGACATGGAAATCTGTGGTGAATGGATGGGAACATCCTACTGTCACTAACAAAGATGGTAATGTGTCCTTGAAGCCTGAAGGAAAATGGACAAAGGCTGAAGATGAACTTGCCCTTGGAAACCACAAAGCTTTGAACGCCTTGTACAATGGTGTTGATAAGAACATGTTCAGATTAATAAAGCGATGCACTGAGGCTAAAGAAGCTTGGGAGATATTGATAACTACTCAAGAAGGGACATCAAAAGTCAAGAACTCCAGACTACAGATGCTAACTACTAAATTTGAGAATCTCAGAATGAAGGAAGATGAGACGGTACATGATTTTCATATGACAATTCTTGATTATGCTAACACATTTGATTCTTTAGGTGAAAAACTTCTTGAAGAAAGAATGGTGAGAAAGATGTTGAGGTCGTTGCCCAAGAAGTTTGACATGAAGGTCACAGCAATTGAAGAGTTTAGAGATTTATCTGACATAAAATTGGATGAGTTGGTTGGATCCCTCCAAACTTATGAGATGTCTGCAAATGAACGTGCTGGAAACAAGAAAAAGAGCATAGCCCTTGTTCCAAATGCTGAAAGTGATGATATACAAGAAGATCTAGATACTGATGCAAGCATTACTGAGGCAATGGTTCTTCTAGGAAGACAATTTAACAAAGTGCTAAGAGGAATTGATAGGCATGGAAAGCTGAATGTGGAGCAGAATGTGCCACACATCTCACTCGACATCCACAAAAATTTCAACTCTCAAAGGATACCAAAGCCTGAAGAGATAGGAAGTCAAGGGAAAGGTGTACAATGTCGTGAATGTGAGGGGTATGGACATATAAGTGCTGAATGTCCAAATTATCTAAAGAAACAAAAGAAAGGCATGACTGCAACATGGTCAAAAGAAGATGATTCTGATGATGATATTAAGAATGAGACTTCTAAACTCATCACTGCCTTAACTGGAACATGTACTTCAGACACAGAATCCAACACTGGAGATGTGACTTATGAAGAGCTAGCTGCATCCTATAGAGATCTATGTAAAAAAAGTGCAGAACTTTGTAGAAGTCAAGAAAAACAGAAGAGGCTCATACTGGAACTTCAATCTGAAAAGAACGAGCATCTGACCACAATTTCAGAACTGAATGATGAGGTAACATTACTAAACTCTAAACTTGAACATATGAAGAAGGAAGTTATAATGATGCATGGTGGCACGGCTACACTAGAAGAGTTAATTGAAACACAAGTTCCTGGAAAGAGGACAAAAGGGATTGGTTATGACTACAAAAATCTCAACAAACCTAAGCAATATGATCCAGAGCTTAAGTTTTTGCCCTTAGAAGGAAACAACAGGCCCCCAATGTTGAAGCAGAGGCTGCCCCATGTCTAACCCCATCCAGGAATCAAAAATAGGAAATCTCAACCATGGGTGTGTCATCATTGTGGTAGGAAAGGACATATAAGACCTTTTTGCTATAAGTTGTATGGGTATCCTAAAAAATCACTGAAGCAAAAACCTGAAGTTGAAGTGGTTGAGACCAAGAAAGAGTGGAAGCCCAAGGAGGAAGATGTAAGTTTAATAGCTCATACCACTTTTAGATCATCATCTAAGAAGAATTGGTATTTTGATAGTGGCTGTTCCAGACATATGACTGGAGTAGAAAAAATCCTAATGGACTTAAAGTCTTATTCAACTAGCTCTGTGACATTTGGTGATGGAGTAAAAGGTGAGATCAGAGGTATAGGAAGCCTAACCAATAGTGGTTTGCCAAGGCTTGATAATGTGCTTCTTGTGAAAGGATTGACTGCTAATCTAATCAGTATCAGTCAATTATGTGATCAAGGTATGAAAGTGAATTTCACCGAGTCTGGGTGTTTGATTACAAATGAGAAGGGTGATGTGTTGATGAGAGGTGTAAGGTCCAAAGATAATTGTTACTTGTGGGTTCCTATAGAAACATCTCGTTCATTGTTCAACAATATGAATTTATAGCAGTTATTGCTATGTGTGCGTGCAACCACTTTTGGCTTTTTATATTCTTTGCACGCTGATCAAGAAAGAGAGATTATAACTCAACATATTTTTTTCTTTTCGCCTTGGTTATGTTCTTTTGGGATGGTTTGTTTTGGTTCTTATGTTTTCTTCTCTCCTTTGATTTGTGGGCTATGTCCTGGATTTACTATGCACCTATGTGCACTCTACTATTGTGTGATCGTTTGATGCTGCTTGTTGATCTTGTCAAATTTGATGGCTAAAAAGGGGGAGTATTGTAATGTGCGTAATAATATAATTTTTTGTTCTTTGACTGTGTGCTGCATGTGGTGGAAGATGTGTCTACATCTGGATCTACATCTGATGTGTGTATGTGTTGATGAATATCCTATGATGTGATGGTCAGTAGTAGGTAGTTTGTGTGTGTTACTGGTATGCATGATCTGATGTATGGTGTGTAGAGATAATGTTTGCAGATGTATGTTGTGTTGAGGGGGAGTAACACTTATTTGCTATGCATGACGTAAGGGGGAGTAATCCTAATTTTTGTTGTATGTGTGATATGCACATGTTCAGGGGGAGTGAAGGTATCTGATGATTCCCTGACATGTATGTATTCAGGGGGAGTAAAATTTGTGATGATATCCTGATGTGTATTGATTGAGGGGGAGCAATTTACATTTTATCCCAGATGCTCTGCTGAATGCTGCCCCATCCAGGCTACCATCCAGTTTTTTCTGATTATGAGTATGTTTGTGTGCTATATAGCTGGGAATTTATTTTTCTCAGTTGATTAGGAATTTATTTTTCCTATGTATCCCAGGTGATGGAC
Source organism: Trifolium subterraneum (assembly GCA_951799995.1). Taxonomy (NCBI): domain Eukaryota; kingdom Viridiplantae; phylum Streptophyta; class Magnoliopsida; order Fabales; family Fabaceae; genus Trifolium; species Trifolium subterraneum. The sequence continues at coordinate 21,601,765 of OX637464.1, read as the reverse complement.
TATGTTTTCCTGGTATGTTTGAGGGGGGAAAATTGATACATGTGAAGTATGTGATGAGGTGGTTGATGTTGCCCCATCCTGGATACCATCCAGAATGTCTAAATGGAGAATTTATTTTTCTCTATTTTACTGGAATTTCTGTTAGTCTTCTGATATGAAGTGTGTTCTTTTTGAAGACTTATTGTGTGAGAAACTTACTGTTCTCCAAGAATGTGAATCCACTTAGAGAGTTTATTTCTCTCTGATGTTGTGCCCTATGAGACTAAATGTGTTTATTCCGCTGGTGCTAATCTCTAATGTTTCTCATATGATTTAACTCACCTGAAGTGAAGATGTTATAATCATGGGTTCTATTATCCTTTTTAGTTGTGTGTGTATGTTGACTTAAAGGAAGATTTGAACTGCATCTCTCCATAACTGGTTTGATATTGTTTTAGCCAAAATTTGCCAAAGGGGGAGATTGTTGGGTTTTTGAAATTGGCTACATTTTGTAAAAACAAGATCAAGTCAGATGAGGGACAAGATGGGGTTACCTTTGGTACAACATCCTGATGCCAGAATATGTGGAAAGGTTGTTACACAATATTAGTGCGCCTATTTTGTGAAGTAAATCCATTAAGCATTTTACTTGTTCCCCAAGACAAGTAACTAAGCTTATTTTCTGAGCATATCTTCTTTATGCATCGCCCCTAAATATATTCCTTTATTTTAGGGTTTTGTTGGATTTATTTAAAACATATATTTTGCTATCGGATATGTTACAATTTTATATTATTTGTGAAGCCTAAATACAAGGAACTACCGTGGCTATTCAGGGCTATATATATGGAAGACCTAAAACCTATTTTAGGAACTGAAACTCTTGTAAAGTTTAGAAAACGTGTGTCTAGGGTTTTAGCGTGTCTATTGTCTATTTGTGAGCCTATCTAGTATCACCTTGATACTTGCTTAGGACCTTGTTCTTGAATTGTATGTGTTTTAATCTACTCCTAAGCTTTGAAGTACGGAGTTAGATATTTGTTTTGAAGTGTTCTTCGCCAAATTGTTCTTAAGTTTTAAGCAATCACACTGGGCGTGTGGTTAAGAGGAGAAGGGACGGGGTCTCTGATCTAGGTGGGCCTAGGTTGAAGATAGCACGGGTAGTGACTAGGTGACGAAGTGTAAACGGGTCGTTTGCTGATAGCTTCTAACTAGTATTACCATAGTGGATTCTCTCCTGGATTGGTATCCCCCAGAGTAGGTCGTGTTATACGCCGAACTGGGTTAACAAACACTGCGTTGTTTTTATTTCCAGTTATTTACTATTTGTTAATTTTACTTCTGTTGTGCACGTTGTAGTTGCAAAGGTTGCCCCATTCGGTACCCCATTTGGACTCTACCAGAATTTCACAGCGGAAGGAAATAAACTGATACATAAAACTAAATGTTCTAAACTCGAACATCACAGTCACAAGCACCGCTAACTACTCTGCAGCTTCCTTACCACGATCACCCTGTGCACCTGAAACATGAACGGGGGGGGGGGGGGGGGTAAGACTGCCCACCTATTGGTGACTACACCAGGGGAATCAACCTATAATCAGTCCTCACGCAATCTCAGCGCAATACATGTATTCATATATAAACAGTTTATATGGTGTAACACACAATTATCTGAATTCATTTTAACTATGCAAGGACGATCTGAGGTGAGCCGGTCTCAGAAAGCCTTACGCTTTTCCGTACCAATCTTCGTGAACTAAACACATATGGTACGAAATAACTATGGCATCACAATCAATATTATTGATATCTTATCGCTTTGGATTCCTTGAATCCCTTTGGTGGTGTCAAACAACCACACATAACTATGGATTCCTCGAATCCCTTTGGTGGTGCTCAAGCAGCCACACATAACTATGGACTGATACTACACATAATTCTAATGTATTAACATACTACCAATATATCCCAATCCCGGGAAACTATCCTAGCTACTAGCCTAGGTTATAATCAATCCTATACATACAACGACATCATAATTATAAGGTATTCTTAATGTTAATGGAAAACAAGACTTAAAAGATTACAATCCAAAATGCGTATGAATTTTCAAAAGCAGGAAACAGAGGACAAAAATCTGGAAATGCTGGTGGCTTGCGCCCCGGCGCGAACCTTCTGCGCCCTGGCGCGAACCTGCATCCAGATTCTGCCTCTGTGTTTTCTTGCCTGCGCCCTGGCGCGAAACTGCTGCGCCTAGGCGCGAAGGCCTGCAGTACCAGTTCAAAACAGAGTTTTCTACACTACAATTGCCAATCTTTCAAGCCATTAACATCATGAACATCATAATAATTATAAAGGAAAAGAGTTTTGGGAATTAAACCCTCCTCATGCACATTTCAATTCCTAATCCCTATGTTATCATGCATTGTTTAACTTTGAGGGGAATTTCTAACTATTCTAAATCCTAAGAACCCACCTCAAATGAAGCTTGATTCTTGACTATCTATTGATTCCCAGGCTTTGATTTGCAAATTTCAATCCTCTTGTGGTTGATAGTCTTGAGTTCCACTTCCTAAAGCATCAAGAAAGCCAAGATGAGCATGTCTCCAACACATGCATTGTGAAAACAGAATTTGAGTTTTGGACAAGAGGATTAAGGAGCACGAATTTGAAGAGATTGAGAAGAGTTTTGGAAGAATGAAACTTACCACAATTCTTTTTACAAACAACTAGACCAAAACTTTCATATGCATGCTTGATTTAGGGTGATTTTGTGAGAAATTTAAGAAATTGAAATGAGGTTGGTTTGTTTGTTCTCACGAGAGAGAAGAGAGAGAGCTTCAAGGAGGGTTCTCTTTGTTTTGTGTTTCTCCAGCAATTCACAAGTGTGATTGTGTTTGGTCCAAGTGAGTCATGGTTTGGCTAGGTCAATGGGACACATGTCCTTAGTTGGCCATGATCCTCTCACAACAAGACACACCATAATGGGATTGTAGTGTTCAAAGACTACACTTTGATTGATTCCTACTACTAGTGCTAGATCTAACATGTGATATTTTTAGAAAATACCCTTAGTAGTATATAACACTAGTAAATGAAATTGAGAATGTTACACTGAGTATATTGCAGCCGGTAGTAGTTGCTCTCAGTTAGTCTGGATGAAACAAATGCTCAGTGAATATGGTATTCATCAGGAAACTATGACTCTGTTTTGTGACAATATGAGTGCCATTAATATTTCTAAAAATCCAATTCAGCACAGCAGAACCAAGCATATTGATATCAGACACCATTTCATCAGAGAACTAGTTGAAGATAAAATAGTGATGTTGGAACATGTTATCACAGGTGAACAACTGGCTGATATTTTTACGAAGGCGCTAGATCATAATTGTAACAGCCCCCGGGCCCCATCATGGCGATCCCGGAGCTGCCACCTCACGATCTTCTCCACCCCCCTCTCTAGTGGAGTTTTTAGTAGCGCAATTGGTAGTGGGAATGGATTGAACAGGTACTTGAACCCCAGGGTACATGGTTCGATTCCCACGGAAGGCAAAAAATCCACTAGAGAGGGGGGTGGAGAAGATCGTGAGGTGGCAGTGCCGGGACCACCTATGTTGGTGGGGCCTGGGCTGTTACAAAAAAGGCGCCTTTTTTTGTAACAGCCTTCGGGCCCCATCTTGGCGATCCCGGAGCTGCCACCTCACGATCTTCTCCACCCCCCTCTCTAGTGGAGTTTTTGCCTTCCGTGGGAATCGAACCACGTACCCTGGGGTTCAAGTACGTGTTCAATCCATTCCCACTAACAATTGCTCTACTAGCTCAATTGGTAGTGGGAATGGATTGAACACGTACTTGAACCCCAGGGTACGTGGTTCGATTCCCACGGAAGGCAAAAACTCCACTAGAGAGGGGGGTGGAGAAGATCGTGAGGTGGCAGCTCCGGGATCGCCAAGATGGGGCCCGGAGGCTGTTACAATAATCAGTTTGAAAAACTTAGGGGCAAGTTGGGAATTTGTCTGTTTGAAAATCTGTAGCAATCAGTATATTGTGCGCGTGCAAAGAAACTAAACTCTTCATATTTTGTGCACGCTGATCAAGAAAAGGGAAGATTCAAGACTCCACTATCTATTCACATTCCACACGCTAAACCATTCCACTTCTGCTGCTCTGTTATTACTCAGTATCTTCTCTCATTATACAGATACATTGTTCCTGCATTGTTACATTTTCTAACTTCTCTCCAAGATTTTCACAATCCAGTTTCAATCATGTCTGCCAATACTGAAATTTCTCCAGATGAACGTGAATCTGATCGTTCCATGACTCCAGAGACAATTGCATGTAACGATTCTGCTCTGATTCATCAACAACAAAATGATGAAGCAAGTACAGTGAAGAAGGTCAAATCCTCTAAACGAAGCAAGTCCTCTGCTTCTTGTAGTCAACCAAAGTCCAAGAAACACAAAAAGAAGAAGTCTTCGCATTCGTCTGGGTTGATTAAAGAGAAGAAAAGCAAGAAGAAGAAATCAGGGAAGAAACATGAGACAAATCGCTCATTTTTGATGACTGATCTGTACCTCACACCAAATCCATTCAATCCCGATGATTCCTCTAATGTTGATAAGTCTGGTGAGTCTCCGGTTGTCGCTGATGTTAATGCTAGTTCTAATTTGAATGAAGAAAGGTTGAAGAATCCCTAATCTACTGTTGTCTCTGCTTCCGAAAACCCTAACTCGGATAAGGAAGAAGAAACACCGCCTGTGAATGATCGTGTGGAGACAGGTACTGTAGCTGCTGACGTGAATCAAGAAAAAGGAATCTTGGAAACTGCTGATGAAGAATTAGAAAAATCCCCATCAAGGGATAATGTGGCTGAAGATGTTGGAACCTTGGCAGGCCCATCTGGTGTTTTACCAAACAACACCACTGTTACTGTTGATGAAGGATCCTGGACAGATGATGATCATGATGTTAATGAAGATCCCACTACTCCTGTGGAAAAAGATGGATCTGGTGATAGAGTTGAAGAAATTCAAGAGGTTGATGTTGAAGAAGACTTGATTATCACCAATGAGAAGATTGTGCATTCTACCCCTGATCAAGGTGTTGCTGGAAGAACTAGGCTGAGATCTGGTCGTACACCTGTTCTTCTTGATCCTCCAAAGACCAGAAGCAAAGGTTCTCGTCCTACTGAAAAGAAAAAGCTGATTCGGAAAAGGAAGGAGATTAGTGCTAGTGAATCTGACTATGAGGTGGAAGAGATTGCTGCCCCATCTGTTGGCACATCAAGAAAGAAGGCAAGGAGAGGAAGGATTCAGGAGTCTGATCTAGATGCTCCCCTTGACAACATTTCATTCCACAACATCAGAAATGTCTCTCAGTGGAACTATGTGTATAATAGGAGGTTGGCCTTAGAAAGGAGTTTAAACAAGGACATGCTGGATTGTGCTGAACTGATGGATCTCATCAGGTTTTCTGGGTTGGAAAAGACTGTGTGTGATCTTGGTAAGTGTTATGAGCTTTGGGTCAAGGAATTTTTGGTCAACATAGGACTAGATTGTGATGATCCCTTCAGTGCTGAATATCAAAAGGTGTTTGTTCGAGGTCTGTGTATTGATTTTTCCCCTTCCATCATCAACCAATTTCTGGGAAGAAGTGACGATGATGTGCCTGATTTAGAGGTGACTGAGAATGAGGTCTGTAGGACCATCACAGGGAATAGAGTTTTACAGTGGCCAAGAAAGGTAAAGCTTTCTACCACCAATCTTACTGTCAAGTATGCATTACTGAACAAAATTGCTTCTGCTAATTGGGTTCCTACTTCTCATAACTACTCCGTGGCTACTGGACTAGGTAAGATCATTTATGCTGTGGGCACTAAAACTCCTTTTAATTTTGGTTCCTATATTTTTGAGCAAACACTGCTGTATGCAAAGTCTACTGCTACTAGGTTACCAATAGCTTTTCCTACTGTTCTCTGTGGAATTATGCTTGATCAACATCCAAATATCATTAGGAGCTCTGATATCCTCTGTAAAAGAGAGGCCCCTTTGACATTTGATTGTAGGCTACTTGAAGGTCCCCATGAGGTGGACATAGCTGTCCCATCTGCCACCCCTTCCGGTGTGCCCATGTCAAGAAAGCAAATGATTGCAGATTTGCAGGACGTCAGTAAAGTCCTGGGTGACAAAAAGCTGAAGGTGGACAAGGTTATTGAGGCATTGATGCAAGAAGAAAAGAGCACTGCTGCTCATACCTCACAAGCCCCCATGGTGGATGCTGTTGTACACGACTCTGACGAAAGTCTTGGGTTCTGATTGTGATACTACTGCTGTGTTACTAGCTGATGTTTTGTTCCAAAGTTTTTTTTTCTTTTGCTTTATGGGCTATGCCCTGGATTTCTGATGCACCTATGTGTGCTTTTGGCCTGTAATATCTGCACTTTACTACTCTGATGATTCTCTCCTACTTATCTTTGCCAAATTTCATGACTAAAAAGGGGGAGTAAGTTTTGATAATTTTGTTGTGTGTTTATGCATGCGGTAGAAATGATAGTTATCTTGGCTGAAGTTAAATCTGTGTGTGTGAGTTATATATGCATACAGTAAGGGGGAGAAAATTTAGTATGTATGATTTGAGGGGGAGTTTATGAGATGTTGCTGGTGATGTTGCCTCACCCTGGACACCATCCAGAGAGTCTGAATGGAGAATTTATTTTTCTCTATTTGACTGATGCTTCTGTTTGTCTTCTGATGTGACATTTATATGTGTTGTTGAAGACTTTACTATGAGAATATTTATGCCTGATCAACTTTATGAATCCACTTTGAAGAAGTTATAGTTTGTGTGATGACGTTGTGTTTTGAAAGAAATTATTCCGCTGTGCCAAGCTCTGATGTGTCTTATATGATTAACTCCATTTTGAAGTGTAGGTGGTATAGTCTTATTAATGTGCCTTATCCACATCTTGTGAAAATCTGCCTAATATTGTTTTAGTCAAAATTTGCCAAAGGGGGAGTTTGTTAGTTTTTTGAAATTGGCAGTATTTTACAAAAACAACATTAAGTCAGATGTAGTGTTAGATGTGTCTACATTTGGAACAACATTCGGAAGTACGAATTAACGAAGAGTTTGTTACAAGGCTATCTGCGCGCGCGTTCCTTCAAGCATATCCGTTTATCATATGTTAGCGTGTTGTTTGTTCCTCAAGACATGGAACTTGCCTTATTTGTGTATATATCCGATAGTGTATCACACCTAAAATATATTCCTATATTTTAGGATTTTGTTGGATTTGCTTAATTCACAAGCTGGTATCGGATATGCTATAATTTTAATAATAATCTGAAGACCAAAAATCAAGGAACTACTAAGTGTTCCACGAGCTATATATATTGAAGACAAAAGACGTTGGAAGGTTACGAAAACTCTTGTGAAGAAATATATATTTGAGTCTAGGGTTTTTAATTAGTTTTCTTGTGTGTATTTTTTTGAGCCTATCTTGTATCTCTTTGATACTTGCTTAGGACTGTGCTCTTGTGTTGTAAGGGTTTTAGTCTACTCCTAAGCTTTTAAGCACGGAGATAGGTTATTGTTTGAAGTGTGACTTCATTGTTCTCAAGGTTAGATCAATCACACTGGTTGTGTGGTTAAGAGGAGGAGAGATAGGTGTCTCTAATCTAGGTGGTCCTAGGTTGAAGGAAGCACGGGTAGAAACTAGGTGACGAAGTGTAAACGGGTCGTTTACTGAAGACTTCTAACTAGTTTTATCATAGTGGATTCACTCCTGGATTGGTATCCCCCAGAGTAGGTCGTGTTATACGCCGAACTGGGTTAACAAACTCCTGCATTCATTTAATTTCCAGTTGCTTATTATTCTGCATATTATTTACTTCGTTGTGCACATTGTAGTTGCAAAGGTAGGAACATCCTGTACCCCATTGCTACGCCAGAATTTCAAAAATGATTTATTCACATGTTACTAACTTATCCATTTTAAATTTTGAATTATTATAGTAATATTTATAAGAGCAAAGAGACTTTTATAGTCTCATTATTTAAAATTCAGTTATCAAAAGTTATTTATTTATGAATCTAATATTTTTAGAGATTAATTTATTAAGCCGACAAGTACAATAATGGGTGACAAAATTATCTATCAAGCAATTTAATCAAAAATGGGGTAGTCAAGAATGCACATATGCATTAGCCTTCACCATTGTTCACCTCCAAATCCATCCTCTAGGTCCATTTTTATTTTTTTAAGTTATACAAGACATATATCGATACAAGACATATATGCCTATATTTTTAGCCATATATTAATACAAAATCTATTTTATTTTATTGTAATTTATATGAGACTTATATCTATAGTCATATATTAATGTGTGGTTCTATTTATACCCATATAAATATGGAAGTCTATATTTATACCCATATATAAAAATAAAGCCTTCTTTTTTGTAATTTTCATGGGAATCTATATTTATATTCATATATTAATACATTAGTCTATTTTTATTTTATTTTTTGTAATTCATAGGAGACATATATTTATGCTCACATAATTTGGTTTTTTTTTTTAATTTATATGAAACTTATATTTATACTCATATTTTAATATCGGGGCCTATTTCTTTTGTAATTGCTACATGGATCTATATTTATACTCATACGTTAATATAGGGGATCTATTTTTTTTCTTTTGTAATTCGTACAAGGCATACATTTATATTGATAAACGATTACGTGGCCAATTTATGTGTAGGGAACCTACATTTATACTCATATTGATAGAGGATCCTATTTGTTTTTCATAATTTATATGTGCCCTATATTTATACTTATATTTAATACACGGGTCTATCTCATCTATAATAATATTATTTAGGAGCCTTTTTCTAACACTACAAAATCTATTTTCAAAAAAATCCAAAACAAACAAGCCAATAGTTGCTCATGTATCTTTTAATTCATACACATGTATCAACTGTACTATAATATTATTCATTACTTCATGTGTTTCATTTTTATTTTTTACATCAATATATCACGATCTAATGGTTAAGTTTCAATGATATATTATTTTGTGTCTAAATTATAATCAATGGCGTCTGTGCCTTTAACAATATTTTTTCAACAAAGAAAATAAAATCGGATTGTTTTATATTCAATCTGACGGAAAACTATGACGTTAATTAATAGCCTGATTTTTATTGTTATTTTTACGGGAACATATATTTCTACTTATGCATTAATACAAAAGATTTTTTTTTTATTTTTATAATTTCTACTTAGATCTAGATATATATTTTTACTCATATGTTAATAAGAATACCTATTTATTTTATAGTAATTAACTTTTATGGAATCTATATTTTTAGTCATATAAATAGGGAGACTATTCTTTTAAATTTCAACGGGAATCTGTATTTCTGCTTAAATATTAGTATGACAATCGATTTCTTTTGTTATTCATATCCACCTCAAAGCCTTTTTATGAAACCTCAAAGTCTCTTCCATATATCCCATTGAGAAATTATTTTCCATCAACTTTATAATTATTTTGGTCGGGAATAATATAAACAACAACTATGATACATTTATAATTTGAAAAATACGAACTATATGAATCTTCCCTAAGAAAATTTATGAAACTATACATGAATTTAACAGTTAGTTTTTATCACATAGTGTTATTTTAATTATTAAAATATATAAGATTGTAAATATTTACAATCTTATATAATTTAAATTTGAATTATCTTTCATTAGCAATTAAAATTTTAATTTTTTATAATAAAATTTTAATTTTTTAATTGAAAATAAAATATATTATTTATAAGTCACTTACAAAAAAAAATTATAACTCAATAAATCTAAAAATGCATTTTTACCCGTGCTTGGCACGGGTCTGGATACTAGTTTTAATTATATGCTTGCTTTGAAAATATAAATGTCAACAAAATACAGTAATAACTATACTGTATAAGTCTAAATACGCGTATATCAAATACTACATAATTTTTTATCTGTCACAAAAGACCAATATCATAGATTTCCGGAAACACCCTTAAAACATTAAAAATCGTCTTAAAATTCATAACTGCACCATTTATATTTTCTCCAATATAATACTATTTAATTGTAATTATCTGCTTCACTTTTAGTTCAATCTCAGCCGTTGATGAAAATATTGAAAATCTCACCGTTGAAGTTTACCTCTCGCACGGTGCGAGACCTATTGAGGTCGCCTACCGTAGACAAAGCCTTAAAGATAATAACAAAATCCACAAAATTAGTTCTGTTTTTTATTTCTCCATAAAAATGCACAAAACTAGGCCATTACATCCACACATGGAATGCAAATATATTTTTTGTCTTCATAGCTAGCCATAGCTATGTCTATCCAATCTAATCCTAAGTGAAAATGCAAAGATACCATTTATGTTAGCATCTTGTTGAATTGAAACCCATGTGGTTCATTGTGTTGCAACATAGACAACTGAAGAAATAATTTCATCTTTTTTTCTTTAAATAATATATATTTCTTTTTCAATGTAGCAATACAACAAGAATATTTAATTGAATAAATTGGCCAGTCAATTGAATTACATGTTTTGTTTTGGACCACATTGTGATGCCTTGCACTTGCATGTAAATAGTTTTGTAAGACTCTTATTTATTCGTGTATTTGCCATTTAAGTGGAAGTTTTAAACTTAGGGTGGGTTTGGTCCAGCTTTTTTTGGTTTCAAAAGTTGACTGAAAGTTAAAAGTGAAAATGAGAACTTTTAAAAAAAGAGCAAAAGTTATTTGGTAATTGTTGTTTTTTTAGCTTCAAGGTTATTTTTAATCTAAAATTTGTTTGGTAAAATATATTTTCTAGCCATTAGGCTACTTAACTAAAAAAAGGTGAAAGATTTAAGAGTTTAATTGATATGCACCAACGGTGTAAAATAGTTTTACACCATCGTCCAATAAATAACCATCATTTTGCCATGTCATGTCAAGAAAGTGGGGTAAAGTGGGGTGATGTGGTGGAAAACATGGTTGGTATTGATTGACGGTGTAAAATTATTTTACACCGTCGGTGCATATCAATTAAATCCAAGATTTAAACGCTACTAATTGTGAACTACACTTGTTGGATTAATCAATCAACAATCTTAATCATTAAATTAATCCATCAATTAAATTTAGTTGAAAAATATAGACATATTAGAGAAATCTTGCCGTCAAAAAAAATAAAATTAGAGAAATCTCAATTTTTATTAAAAGAATTTGGCCTAGACGGATTACAACCGCTCAAACATCAATTAAAGAAAAGCTAAAAAGAAGTGTTAGTAATAATAAAACAAAAGAAACTAATTTTTATTTTGTCGCGATTTTTCACCTCATAACATGTCTTGTAAAAATTCCTAAAATGTCTCAAGAAACCTTTTTTGCACCCGTCATTTTTTCTCACGCACCCTGTAAAATGTCCTACTTGCATCCTAACCTATGAACACTATTCCCACCCTATACAATGAACGGTACACAAGTATTTTCTCTCTTTCATTTGAAAAATAAAATGTCAAAAGGAAATATTCCATTTCAATGTCAACATAAACTTTTTACCACATCTTTATCTTATATTACATCAACCAAGAAGGTAAGTAGTTGCAAGAATTTTAAACACAAGCCCATAAAATATATCACTATAATACAACAAATATGGAAACACAATATAGTAGGATTTAAAATAAAAATTTACATCAATATTCTAAATTTGATGTATTCTTTTCTTCATCTTCTTAATCTCCAATGTAGAGTGTTACCTATTTTCTGGAATAATAAAATTCAATGTAATTCCTAATTGTTTTTATATTACACCCCCTAATTAGTCTCTGACCTCATCTCAAACATACCACTACTATAGTTACACCCCCCCCCCCTTTTGATATATTAAATTATAATCAAAAGGTTATTGTATATTTTTTGTCATAACTCTCAGATTTCTATGAAAAGGATTATTGTATAATGCATCTGTATCGAGAGGCGGTATTTTAATTATAGTTCGGTATGACGAATGTCATCATCCTCGGAAGATTCATCAACTTGAGAGATTTTATCACTGGAATTAAGGCAATCAGCAGAAGGATGAACTACACCATATCCAAATCCTTGAGCTGAGTGACAATATGTTTCAACAGTGCCATCTTGTTTATTCAAATCAACATTGCTAAGGACTAAGTTGCTGCATGGAACAGTGTCACTGCAATCAAATTTAATGGCCTTGGCACTATTTGTAGTCCCTGTTATGTTTTGGTACATTATCTCACTTATCTCCAAAGCTGATGACTGAAATAAAAGCATATCATATAAGTCAGATTTCATATCAGATTATTGTCACAACAAGGGGTTGATCTACGCTACCTCGGACTAGGAGCATAAGAATCAAATCAATGATTCGATAAACCTGACAATCAATCTAAACCAATTAATTAATTTGGTTTTTCTCATGTTAGGGGGTTCAAATCGAATCAAACCAAACAAATTTGACCTATTTTAGTCCTTGTTATTTTGTTTTAACCCTGTAAAATTTGATCCTTATAATGTGCATAATATTGATTTTAGTGCTTATGACTTATATATTAGAGTAACAAAAATTAAATGTTTTACATATTGCAAAGATCGGTTCAAATATAAACAACTATTTGAAGGACTTGAAAAATGTGAACACTCCAGTACTCCGAAGTTTGGTTGATTGGAAAAGTATGCAAATTTATTCAAGCAATTGAAATAGGGACAAAAATAAAAAATCATCAAAAACATATCCAGTAAGGTTGGTGACAATTATAATCATTTAAAGATTAAAGAACTTAAATCTTTAAAATTATGTGTTGGTTTTCTGTACCTGGTTTTGACATGAGGATGGCGAATCACAGTAAAATTGATCTATAAGAATAGGGTTTGATACATTTTCCACCATCACATTCTGAAATCTTACCCCTTTAACATATCCAGCACCTCCCTACATGCCATGAACAAAACAAGATAGTGAGAAAGCATTCTTTGTCATCATTCTCAATTACATCAATTCCAACAGTTTTGAAATGCAAGTAAGAAATAATTCTAGAATATTAAAATGTCAAATAAAATGTGATCTCATTTTATTTTTCATTCTTTTCATGGTTGGATGATTATTATTACTTCTTTAAATGAATATTATTTGCTAAGTATCTCAAGAAACATCTATATGCTCAAATGTAATTGGATGACACATTAAAACTATTTTACACTCTCATCTAACATCCATTAAACCCAGTTAAATTAAGGGTCATGCTAATCAGTGTCTCTGTGGCACTAGTTAAGGGGGAAAAAATTGCATTTAAAAGACCATTTCTTTACAATTTTAAAAGTTGACTTCACAAGTTTCAAAAAACTTTTACTATATTTGGTTAGCATTGTTTTTATATAAGTCAAGAAAATAGTGGGCATCAAAGGATCTTTAGATAGACCAAAACAGTTAGTATGTCGAAAGACCCTCATCGTCTAGCATTTTCCTTTTAAATAATGATGCTGCATAGCGAATGTTCACCAAAATTTTATCAAGATAGAAATAGAAAATTCTACCTGCCAAGTCTTAATTCTGAGACCATTGGTAGTATCCTTTATAAATGCTGTATCCAAAATCACTTTTGTCACTACACCTGTTGAGTTGTCTTTACCAAGGCTTCCAATGCTGGGAAAAAGTAGTGTTAGAGAAAGGAAATAACTACTTTACCAAATTGGGTTTCCACAAACAACATAAATTTCTTTTTATCTTTATTTTTTAAGTTTATTTTGATATCTTATGTTTGCATAAGTCACATAATCCATTAAAATAATGTCATGTATGTTGTTCCTGTAACTAACACTTCTAGAATGAAAGGTGGGAGCCACAACAGTGGCATCAATTTCATTTGTGTTTGCAGCTGAAATATACATTTGATTTGATTAAATTTAAGTTTAAACTTTGAAGTAAAGTCAGTTCTTCTTGAATTTTTTTGGACCCTAATTGGATAAACAGTTTAATTAATCGTTTATTTTATGTATAAACTATTTTATAAGAAAAGATAAAATAAATTCACATAAATTTTATTTAAGTTATAAATTGTTTTCATTAGCTAAAGTGAAACAGTTTATAGATACGTCATAAGTTATTTTGATAATCTCCCTAATAATCTCACAAATGTTTATGCCAATAGATATGTTCAAATAAGTCAATCCAAATAAACCCTTACAATAAAAATTAATGTACGATTTTAATATCACTTTTATCTTTTACAAATAGTCAAGAAATCAATTAACATTATCTTTTTCTTTTTTATTACAGAAGATATCAATTTACATTATCTTTTTTTTTTTAATGACATAAAAGTTGATAGTTTCAGAAAGCGTTTAGACAAAAGTTTCATGAGTAGCAATGATTTTACGGTATGTGTATAATGTGGTATAAAAAATGTTCAGCCTGTAATAAATTCTTGGTGCAACCATAAGCACTTTCATTTTAAAGTAACAAACAAATACTAACATTGATTTTGAACTAAATTCAAGAATGAAGATTTTATGATACCTGATTCCATGTCCCGGTCCACAATGAATTCTTTTCATTTTGATATTAGAACTAGCATTCACAATTGATATGCAATCATCCCCTGAATATAACACACAAATAGTCAATGTGTTTGTGTGTGAGTTTTATATCATTTAAAATAAAATTTAAGAAAATATAATAACTAAGTTTAAAAGAAAGTGATTTATGTTTACACTTTGAAAGAAAATTTAAAGTAAAGCATCAATATAACACAAGTTATTTTGATAACTTTTAGTTAAATCATAGCAAAATTGTAGATTTCTGTGAGAGTAAACATTAACAAAATCAATTTTGGTGGTAACCGGTAAGTTTGACAGAATCACAATGTACCACCGTTTTGGTAAAAACTACATTTTGGAGTTTTAACAAAATTACGGTGTCACCTCAATTTCAAACATGCAATTAATCATGAACGCATGACTCAAGCATAAACATGTTGATTCAAGTTTAGAACCTGTTCCAATTTTGCAGTCTTGGACAATGACATTTGTTGATTCACTAATATGAATTCCATCAGTGTTTGGACTGTCTCCTGGTGAAGACACTTTCACTCCTAAAATTCGAACAGAATCACATCGTGATATCGTAAAATGCATCTGTTGGCTATTCTGGATAGTTAGTCCTTTCACCTTTATAGCTGAACTTGTATCAATGGTTAGTGCCTGTAATGAATATCCCTTCAAAGTTAAAACTACATTTTTGGTTGTAATCTTGAATACAATACAACAATGGTTAAGAAAGTTGTTCTTACTGTTGGTGCACCTATGCAAGGCTGTGAAGGAAAAAAAAAACAGAAAATTATTAATGCCCGCAACATAATATTTTTTTAAAAAAATAGCTTGTAAAATTAAAAAGCCAAACTCTTTTTTGAAAAATTTACATTAGCCTTGTTCTTTTTGCAAGATGCTGCCCACCATTTACTTCCTGAGCCATCAATAATTCCAGAGCCTTGGAAAACAGCTTTTTTCAATTTAGAAAAATCAAGCCAAACGCGTGGAAGTTTTGGATCCCAGTTCTTAGGATTGTCCGGAGCAACCAGTGTTCCATCAATCTGGAGAAATGCAGATACCATGTCAATAATCGTAATGATGAAATGCCGATAAAACTAAAGAGTTGTTTTGTGCATGCATCACCTGGATGATTAAATTGTCTTTACAAGGCCCTATGAATTTCGTTGCATTGACAAGGTAACGGCGTCCTTGGGGAACCAACAGAACAGATTTTGGTGTAGAACACGCAACTCCCCATGCTTTTTGAAGAGCCTATAAATCACAATTGATTAGTACAGAAAAAAAATAAATAAAACAGCTGCATATGTTCAACAACGCCAATTGTGTAAAGTGCACGTTGAACATAGAAAAATAGGACTAATTTGCAAATAATATAAGAACTTCACCTGAGTATCATCAGCTTCTCCATTTCCGACAGCACCAAAGCTATCAACATTTACAAGAACTTTACCACCACGTTCACTTGTCCATGAAGGGATGTCAGAAAGTTCAACCTCGTTCTCTTCCTCTGTGTCCAAGTTGTTGAGTTCATCAAGCATGCCAAAGTTGTTGCGACACATCATGCTTCCTGAAACTCCATTTGCCACTATCAACAAACCAAGTAAGGAAACCAAGAAGAATTTGTCCATATTTTTCTTCCCTATTTGTTGGCTGTATATTGTAAAGGGTTTTGGTTGATTTGATTAATTCTTATGAATACTTTGGTTATAATTTATATAGCATGGATTAGCTTTGAAAAATGAAGGATTTGGAAGAGTTTTATGGCTTGGCTTGTAAGTGGATGAAGGTGTTACATTTTTCTACATGCCTACACTTAAAGTACAAGAAATAAAAAAAATTGTAATAGTTTGCTTTACTCATCAACCAATTAAAGAACATACAACTAATAGTAACAATTGCACTATCTCCACTATACCTCTCTGAAAGAGAAGTGAAGATAGGAAAGTGTGATTATGATTATTGCATATTCTAAACTATCTCTTTTTTTGCATAATATAATGTGATACACAAAAAGGGGGTGGAAAAATATTTTTCTATTTTTGAAATCAATAAGTTTGTTACACCAAACAAGGGAATACAAATGCCGACGCTCATTTTCTTGGCATGTCCACAAAAAACTCCACCAAAGAAACCTTTCCCTTAAATCTTAGGATAGCAAGAAATGGACAAGACCTTACCTTAGGATAGCAAGAAATGGACAAGACCTTACCATATGGGGAAACATTCATCACAAGTATAGAAAAATTTGCCATGATTGTTTTATCTTGTGTGAATAATGAGCAAGATGATTCATCAATTCAGGAACTCTATTTTCTTCTTCTGTCACTTTCTTATCTCAATTAAACTACAACCAATCTCCCTATACATCTTTCTGGCTAGAGCAACTTCTCTTAGTTGTCTTGACGCGTCAAATTTTCCTATCTCTGCATAGAAATTTGAAGCTTGTAACCACACTGCAGGGTCATCTGGATCTAGATCAACCAACATTTGTGCTGCTCTTGTTCCAACCTCTTCATTCTTGTGAACCCTGCAACTTTGGAGCAAAGAGCTCCACATAAAACAGTCTCCTTTTCCTTGTGCATTTAGAAGAAACTCTTCGGCTTCATGTAGAAGTCCTACGCGACATAAAAGATCCACCATGCATGAAAAATGTCTCCGATCTGGGTGAACATCGTGAAGAGATTTCATTGAGTTAAAGAGTGCTCTTCCTTCCTTGACAAGTCCGGTATGGCTACACCCCGTTAATGCACATAAGAAGGTAACTTCGTCTGGTTTTACTCCTTTCTCAATCATAGCATGAAGCAACGAAAGTCCTTCTTTTCCCATTCCATTTCGGGCATAACCATTGATCATAGAAGTGAAGCAAATGGCATTTGGTGTTGGAATTGTCTCGAAAATCTGACGAGAAAGTTCCACATGTCCACATTTTGAATATGCATCCATAAGGGAACACAGAACCGTGGTGTCTCCTTCAACTCCAGATTTCAATGCAACACAATGCAATAACTGAGTGCTAGTAAAACTTGCCGAAGCAGACACCGATATCGCCTTCAGTGTCATCGAGACAGTTACTTCATCTGGCATAAGACCTTCATCAACCATTAAACCAAACAATTCCACCACATCTTCAATACAACCACAATGAGACAAAGAAGCCATCAATGAATTACAACACTCCAAAGTTCTCTTAGGAAGCCATTCAAATACATCTACAGAACTCTCAATGTCCAAACATTTTCCATACATATCAATCAAAGCAGATTGAACATACACACTCCTTTCATCAAAACCAAATTTCAGAACACAACAATGTATCTGCTTCCCCAAACCAATGTCCTTAGTTCTACTACATAAATTCAAGAAACCAACAAACGAACGAACCGACGGCCTATGTCCCCACAGTTGCATAAAATTATAAAACTCCAAAGCATCAATTACCAAATTATTGTCTGCATAAACAGAAACCAAAGAATTCCATGAAATAACATCCTCAAGTTTTATCCCTTCAAAACACTTCCTTGCACCAACAAAACACCCACATGCAGAGTAAAAATCCACCAAAGCATTCGCAACAAAAACATTAGATTCCACCAAACCCATCTTCAAAACACAGCTTTGAATCATCTCACCTTCATGAAACCTTCTATTACTACTACAGCCCCTAAGCAAATAACAAAAAGTAACCCCATTTGGATCCACACCTTCAAAACACATCCTAGAGTAAAGTCCAAGTAACTCTTCCACCACACAACCCATTTCACAAAATCCACGTAGCATCACATTCCAAACAGCCAAATTTCTCTCAGACAACTCATCAAACAGTTCAAGTGCAACCCCACTTAACTTAAAATTCATATAGAACCCAACAAGTGCACCACCAACAAACACATTGTTCAAAAAGCCAAACTTTACAACCCTACAATGAACCTGAGAACCTTCTTTCCAAAACCCATTATTTGTACAAAGAGCTATAACAGAAGCAAAAGTAGTTGAACTTTCTCTTAGTCCAAACAAACCCATTTCAGTATAAAGATTAAAAGCTTTCTTGGGTGGCAAACAAGAGGATGATGAAATGAGCAAGTTGTAGGTAACAGTGTCACGGATTTGCATGGTGTTGAAAACTTCAAGTGCTGAGTTTGGTTTTTTGATTTTAGGAAAGCATCAATTTGGCGATTGTTAATGTAGACATAATCACTTGTTGTTGTTGTTGTTATGGGTCTGATGAAGGTGTTTTTTAGGTTTCGGCAACATTTAGTTTGTAATT